>CAUJNA010002299.1:0-38040 GCA_963377175.1 Effrenium voratum | reverse complement strand
CCGAGACGGATCTTCCATTTTGCTGGGAGCAAGAAATTGCCGAGACGGATCTTCCAGCCTCCAGCCCGGTGAGCGCCACTACCTAGGAGACTTTAAATCCAAGGTCCGAGACGGATCTTCCCATTTGCCGGGGGCAAGAAATTGCCGAGACGGATCTACCCACCTCCAGCCCGGTGAGCGCCTCTCCTGGGGGCAAGAAATTGCCGAGACGGATCTTCCCGACCCCAGCCCGGTGAGCGCCACTACCTAGGGGGCTTTTATTCCAATGGTCCGAGACGGATCTTTCCTTTTGCTGGGTGCAGGAAATCCCCCGAGACGGATCTTCCCGACCCCAGCCCGGTGAGCGCCTCTCCTTAGATTAAGAATTAAACCCAACGCCCGAGACGGATCTTCCCGACCCCAGCCCGGTGAGCGCCTCTCCTTAGAGTAAGAATTAAACCCAAGGCCCGAGACGGATCTTCCCGACCCCAGCCCGGTGAGCGCCTCTCCTTAGAGTAAGAATTAAACCCAAGGCCCGAGTCGGATCTTTCCTTTTGCTGGGAGCAGGAAATCTCCCGAGACGGATCTTCCCGACCCCAGCCCGGTGAGCGCCTCTCCTTAGAGTAAGAATTAAGCCCAAGGCCCGAGACGGATCTTCCCGACCCCAGCCCGGTGAGCGCCTCTCCTTAGATTAAGAATTAAACCCAAGGCCCGAGACGGATCTTCCCGACCCCAGCCCGGTGAGCGCCTCTCCTTAGAGTAAGAATTAAACGAGACGGATCTTCCCGACCCCAGCCCGGTGAGCGCCACTACCTAGGGGGGCTTTTATTCCAAAGGTCCGAGACGGATCTTTCCTTTTGCTGGGAGCTGGAAATCCCCCGAGACGGATCTTCCCGACCCCAGCCCGGTGAGCGCCACTACCTAGGGGGGGCTTTTATTCCAAGGTCCGAGACGGTTTTTCCCGCCTCCAGCCCGGTGAGCGCCACTACCTAGAGGGCCATTTATTCCAAGGTCCGAGACGGTTCTTCCCACCCCCAGCCCGGTGAGCGCCACTCCTTAGAGTAGGAAATTACCCTGGTCCGAGACGGATCTTTCCCCGAGACGGTTCTTCCCGCCTCCAGCCCGGTGAGCGCCTCTCCTTAAAAGACTTTAATTCCCAGGTCCGAGACGGTTCTTCCCGCCTCCAGCCCGGTGAGCGCCACTACCTAGAGGGCCATTTATCCCAAGGTCCGAGACGGTTCTTCCCGCCCCCAGCCCGGTGAGCGCCACTACCTAGAGGGCCATTTATTCCAAGGTCCGAGACGGTTCTTCCCACCCCCAGCCCGGTGAGCGCCACTCCTTAGAGTAGGAAATTACCCTGGTCCGAGACGGATCCTTGTTGAGACGGTTCTTCCCGCCTCCAGCCCGGTGAGCGCCACTCCTTAGGGTAGGAAATTACCCTGGTCCGAGACGGATCATTGTTGAGAGACGGATCTAAAAAAAAACACACCCAGGTCCGAGACGGATCATTGTTGAGAGACGGATCATTGTTGAGAGACGGATCATTGTTGTGAGACGGATCATAGTGGAGAGACGGATCATAGTGGAGAGACGGATCTTAAAAAAACATGCCCAGGTCCGAGACGGATCATTGTTGAGAGACGGATCATTGTTGAGAGACGGATCATTGTTGAGAGACGGATCTTTCGGGTGGCCTTGGAACTGGAGACAGGCGCCAACCATTTTGATGCCCGCATGGAGTTCAGCGTTTGAGCGGATCGTGCATGGACCGAAGCGTTTGAGCGGATCGATCATAGCCTGTCGCCATGCAGCAGCACGCATTGACCGAGGGCCTGCTGGTCGCCATGGAGGAGTGGGCGGCCAAGCAGCCTGCCGCCCTTCCGGATGCTCTGGAAGCGGTGGAGCGCAGCTCCGAGCTGCTGGATCTGAGCGGCTTGTTCTCGGCGCTGCTGCTGCATCCTCGCAGAGACAGGAAGAGCCTGTCCTACACGGGCGGCATCCGAGTCAGCGGACTTGATTTCGGATACCCTTGCCCCTACGGCGCTTTGGAGTCCTACCTCACGAAGGACGGCTGCCGCGTGATGACCAGAGATCCCGGAGACGATCTTTGGGCGCAGACGTTCGACTGGCTGGCTCCCGAGCCCTCGCTTGGGCACTACCTGCTCCTCGTGGACTACGACTTCCCCCCGGAGCTGCACGACCACTTGGACTGGGCTCCCCCCGCGCGCATGAAGGTCGGGAAGGGCCTGTACGGGCCGCACACCGCGGACATGGCGGAGCGCCTCGGCCTCTCCCCGTCGCCCTGCGAGAAGCTCGTGCCATTCCTCGGCATGCACGTGGAGGAGGGCGTGGACGGCAAGCGGCTCAAGTTCCTGCGGGACGTGCTGGGCGCCAGGGTCTGGAGGCTGCACAGGGCCTACCGCTTCGCCTGCAGCCCCTTCATGGCGGGCTTCATGGAGCTCAAGCACAGCGAGCGGAGGCAGCTCAAGACGGCGGGGAGCGTGGTCGCCGAGAAGGTGGTGAAGCTCACCCAGACGCCATCTTCGGCCGCTGCTGCATGAACCCCGACAAGTTCAGGAACACGAACGCCTACGTGGACCCGGCCAAGTTCGAGCGGGCCGTGGGCAAGAGCTCCGTGACGAACTTCGAGCTCCAGATCAACGACTCGGAGGGGTTCCTGGCCTTCGTGGAGACGCTCAAGACGGACCGCAGCAAGGCCTGCATGAGCGTGCCCACCCAAGTCGGCGCCCGCACGCTGCCGCTCTCCAAGCTCATGATGGAGAAGGCCTACTACCTCCACATGAGGAGGCTCTTCCCGAAGATGAGGCTGCTCTTCACGGACACCGACTCCGTGATGGTGCAGATCTTTGAGCTGCAGGACCCGCTCCACGAGGCGAACCTGAACGGCGCCGCCCTCTTCGACGTGGCCGGCAAGTCCAAGGACCCCGAGAGGGACCTGAGCGCGCTCTCTGCAGCGGCGCGCGCCAAGGCCATCGAGGTGATGGGCCAGCTGGGCAAGCTCGGCGACGAGACCTTCCCGGCCAGGATCCTGGAGTACGTGGGCCTGCGCTCCAAGATGTACAGCATCCTCACGGTCCAGCCCGACGGCGCGCGCAAGGAGAAGCGCAAGATCAAGGGCGTGCCGAAGAAGGCGGTGACCAACGTCCGGCATCTCGAGTACCGGGAGGTGCTGGCGGAAGGCAGCGAGCGCAGGGCGGCCTTCGCGCAGCTGCGCAGCCGCGCGCACGAGATAGCCGTGGAGACCGTCGAGAAGAAGTCGCTCTCGCCCTTCAACGACAAGGTCTACGGCCTCGACGCTCACAACTCGCGGCCGCTGGGGCACTGGCGCAACCTGGAGCAGCTGCGGATGCTGGGCGCTTACGCTTCGCCAGGCTCTGCGCCCTTCGACCTCGTGATGGAGTTCCTCGTGGGGCCCCCGCCTCTGGGGCCCGCTCCGACACTGCCGCTGCGGCTGAGCCGCTGCTGGGCGTAGACTGTCGGAACCTTCTAAAGAAAGATCCCGAGCTCTCGTTTTCTCGTCTTCTCGCTTTCTCGCTTTTATGATTTCGAACCGCCGCAGCGAAGCATTGCTGCTCAATATGACTTCCTCTGCGGCCTTCCGATGCGTGCAGGCATGGCTCCTGGAGAAGCCCGCTGCGTGGGCGGACGAGGACGCTCCCTGCCTTGCGGCTGCTCTGATGGCCCAGCGGCCTCCCAGCGACATGCTACGCAAGCGGCCCCGCGAGGACGCGCTGCTCGAGGCAGAGCGCTCGCACCAGCGGGCTCGCATCGCGAGCCTCGATTGGGAGCTCCTCGTCGAAACGCTGCGCGGCATGGAGCTGGAGCGCGAGAACAGAAATCTCCGCAGGCGGGTGGGCGGCCTCAACGATATCATCGACAGAGATCGCGAGCGAGCCAGGGAGCGCATTGAAGTGGTGGAGCACAGCAACCGAATTCTCCGCCAGCAGGTGGCGCAGCTCAGTAGGATCCTCGCGCAAGCGTACAGATGAAAAAAAGATCCCGAGCTCTCGTTTCGCTTTAATGATTTCGAACCGCCGCAGCGAAGCATTGCTGCTCAAAGAGATGACTTCCTCTGAGGCCTTCCGGTGCGTGCAGGCGTGGCTTCTGGAGAAGCCCGCCGTGTGGGCGGAGGCGGACGTTGCCAGCCTTGCGGCCGCTCTGATGGCCCAGCGGCCTCCCGCGCGGGCTCGCGAGGATGCGCTGCTCCAGGCCGAGCGCCTGCACCACCGGCTCCGCATCGCTGGCCTGCGCGGGCAGCTGGAGCGCAGTACGAGCTCGGCGAGCGAG
The DNA here is from genome assembly GCA_963377175.1 of Effrenium voratum. Lineage (NCBI taxonomy): Eukaryota > Dinophyceae > Suessiales > Symbiodiniaceae > Effrenium > Effrenium voratum. The sequence continues at coordinate 33,753 of CAUJNA010002299.1, read as the reverse complement.
ATCTAGCGCTGCTGCAGACGGAGCGGCATTATGCTTCTCTGCTTGAGGATGAAGTCAACCGTGAGACTTTGCGCCGTGAGGCGCTGGAGCGCCGCGTCGAGATCCTCGAGGAAGAGAACAGAAATCTTCGTAGGCGGACGCACTGACGAGCTAGAAAAAAGAAGCCCGCCAAATGCTCAAGTGGTCCCACATGCTCGATCACCCGCCGCAGCGAAGCTTGCTGCTCAAAGAGATGACTTCCTCTGCGGCCTTCCGGTGCGTGCAGGCATGGCTCCTGGAGAAGCCCGCTGCGTGGGCGGACGATCCCTGCCTTGCGGCTGCTCAGATGGCCCAGCGGCCTCCCAACAAGCGGCCTCGCGAGGATGCGCTGCTTGAGGCCGAGCGTCGCACCAGCGCCGCCGCATCGAGATCCTCGACGCCGAGCGCTCGCACAAGCGGAGTCTCATCGAACACCTCGAGGTGCAGCAGGCGGAAGTCAAACGCCTCGAGGAAAGGCTCAGGGACCTGGGTCAAGTCAAGAACGAGGTGGACTACGTCTCTGAAGAGGCTGTTTACGGCCAGGCCACGCGCGCCCAGCGGGCAGAGCTTGCCCTGCGCGGGTTTGAGGCTAATGCTGCGTGGGACGTGGAGTGGATACTTTGGGGCGTCGGGGGATCGCCAAGCCCCCCGCCCCGACCCGACGATGAGGAGCTCATCAGTGTGTGGCATGCGGAGCTGTCGGAGACTCCGTAGAGACGTAGAGGCACACGTAGAGGCACAGTCAAAAAGGAGGTGGGAGCCTGGGGCCTCTCTGTAGCCTCCGCTGGCGGGATTGCACCTCCAACCCCCGCGGTTCGGGAGCTGAGTTTTCGGGGACTTTTCGGAGATCCCTGTGCAACACCTTTTCCGGCCACCCCTCCAAGCCAAACCTCGCCCCCATCTCCCCGCTCTCGGCGGAGACAACCCTGTATACCTTTTCGCTCCAGGCTATCTCGTTGACCCTGTAGGAGCCCCTGCTTTCGATCGGCTTAACCCTGATCCGAACCATATCCCCGACCTTGATTTCCGGGCGGGTCACCTTGTGCTTGGCCCTGCGTTCGATGTGCGCAGAGCAATCTCTGCCATTTCGGGGTCAGAGTAGGCGAGGTTCGGCGCCACCTGCGTGGTAGCGTGCTTCCTCCCGTTGATTTGGCTCAAGATGTCGGCCAGCATGAGGTGCCACTGCCCCCGCCGGCCCGCTCCGGCTGCTTTGCGGCGCAACATGGCCTCCTTGATGGTGCGGATGGTGCGCTCCGCGAAGTAGGCGTGGCCCCTGGTCACCTGCTTCTCGATGTCCCAGAAATCCATCAGCTCCTTGAACTCCCTCTTGAACTCGGAGCCGTCGTCGGAGTACACGTTGGCCGGCACCCCCAGGGCTTGGAAGACCTTCTTCATGCCCGCCGCGGTGGCGCTCGCAAGACGGTCCTTCAGCGGCTCCGCGGCCACTTTCTTGGTGAGCGCGTCGATGGCCACCAGCATGAAGGGGTAGGGCTTGCCCCCGAAGGCCTTCATGTCGGCCAGGTCCACCTGCAGCTGGTTCATGGGCTCCAGAGGCACGAAGCTGTTGTAGCCTCTCTGCGGCCGGTCCTGGTTCACCCGGAGGCCGTCCAGAAACGCCTTCACCTCCCCTCTGGAGATGCGGGGGTCGCGCACCTGGGCCTGCTGCAGCGTCTGCGCTATGCTGCCGAAACCGGTGCGGGGATCCTCGTAGACGGCCTTGATGGTTCGCCTGCGGGCGTCGGCCATGGTTCTTATGGCTTCTTCGGCCCCCGCTGGGCCTGCCAGGCTTCCACCTCGTCCAGCCGGGCCTGGAAGCCCTTGCACACCCCCCAGAGCACGCTGGTGAGGTGCGAGTAGTCGAGGGTGACCATCTCCGTGCCGTCGCTCCACCTCGCGGTGCCCGTCAGGTTCTTCCACTTCGCTCCTGTGAAGTCGTTTGACGCGAAGCCCTGCCTCAGGTCCTCGTTCATGTCCGGGCGCTTGTACTGCTTGGCCTCCACGGAGTCGAACAGCTGCTGGAGCTCTGCCACGTCGGCCTCGGCCATCTCCGTCTTCACCCTGCTGTCCGACAGATTCGTGAAGCTCGTGTTGCAGACCACGTTGTCCGTGTTGCCCGCGATCACGAGGCAGCCGGGGTTCCTCTGGTTCGTGGTCAGGGACAGCTGCGTGGAGAGGCTCTTCGTCTGCACCAGCGCCTCGTCGTTGATCATGATCAGCTCGCACTGGTGCGTCCCGCCGTCCCGCTCCAGGAAGACCCTGGCGCTCTGGTTGCCCAGGAGCCGCAGCTCCGGGCCGCTGTCGGAGGCCGCGCTGTTGTTGGAGATCTGCAGCTTGCTCCAGCCCGCCCAGTTCTTCGTCAAGAAGAGATCGTCCGAGAAGTCGGAGGTGTTGGTCACGATGAGCGTGTTGGACGCGAAGAGCTGCGGCGCGGAGACCGTGCCCGAGCTCGTCACGTCGCCGCAGACCACGCTGCCCGTCGACACTCCGCCGCTCGTGGCCGTGAAGGTGCAGTCCAGGCTCTCGCAGTCCAGCGGGCCCGCGGAGGCCGCCCCGGTGATCGTCAGCGTGGCGCCCGTGAGCGCGCCGGTGGCTGCGAAGCTCGCCGCCGTCGCTGCGCCCGAGGCCGTCAATGTTCCCGTGGACACGTCGCCCACCGTGGTGAAGTTCCCGGCGTTGGCCGTGTTGTTGATGGTCAACGTGCTGCCCGTGATTCCCGTGGCGGAGCTCAGCAGGCCCACGCTGGCCGCGCCGCTGATGCTCAGCGAGCTGCCTGACACGGCCCCTGTGGACGACAGCGCGGCCCCGGCGACGGTGCCTGTGGCTGTGAGCGCGGCGCAGGAGACTGTGCCCGAGGCGTCCACGCCCGTGGTGAACACGTCGGTGCAGTTCACGTCGTTGCACAGCAGCTGGTCGCAGCCCACGTTGCCCTGCGCGGTGAGCCCGTCCAGCGTGGCCGAGCCCGTGAGGGCCAGCGAGTCCGCCAGCAGGTTCGTTACCGAGACAGACTCTCCCTCGAAGGCGCTGGCCCTGATCTGCATGCTGTACAGGTCCAGCGTGCCCGCCGACTGCTGCACCAGCCCGGGGATGGAGCCGCCGAATGCTCCGAAGTGCAGCTTCTATTTTTTTCTCTTATCTTATCTTTTTTATTGCGATTTAAGTGCAGCTTCGGCACCGAGAAGTCCAGGCGCGCCGTGCTCCAGACTCCCTGCGCGGGCGTGCCGAGGAAGGTGCTGGTGACGCCCACGTAGTCGTTGTCGGCCGCGCTGACGTACATCACCAAGTTGGAGGCCGTGCCCAGCCGGTACCGGCAGCCGAAGGAGTAGCGTCTCCCCGGCGTCAGCGTGTAGGTGCGCACGATGTTCCAGGCGAAGGCGCTCAGGGACATGGCGTAGCCCTCCAGCTGGAAGCCTCCCACCGTGAAGCTGGCCGAGGCCACGGAGCTCTGGCTGTTGGAGCGCACCAGGAAGTTGCCTAGCGTGGTGAGCGTGGGCTCCAGCAGCACCTCGTCCAGGGTGGCCAGCGTGACGTCGTCGGCCCCTCCGTCGAGGAACTCGTGCTTCAGCAGCAGCGCCGAGGCCGCCGTGTCCTCCTCCGCCTCCACCGCGTTGCCGGTCTCCAGGGTTGCGTCCAGGATCTGGAGGCCGTAGACGTCCACCGTTCCTGCCGTCTGGTTGGGCAGGCCCGGCGCCAGGAAGTGCGCCCCGAAGTGCAGCTTCGCCACCCCGTTCGGAGGCACTGTGAAGTACATCTTGGCAGTGCTCCAGGCACCCTGGTCGCCCACGAAGCTGCCGTACAATGGGTCGTAGACGTTGTCTGCCTCGGACATGTACACCACGAAGTTGGAGGCCGTGCCGAGCCGGTAGCGGCAGGCGAAGAGGAGCTCTCGGCCCGGGGTCAAGTTGTAGGTGCGCACGATGTTCCACGGGTTCACCGCCAGGGTCAGGGTGTAGCCGTCCACGCTCACTGGGCCAAGACCACGCTGCAGCCGCTGCTGGGGCGAACCGTCCAGTTTGACAGCGAGACGTCCGTGGGGGCCAGGATCTGCTCTCCTATGGCGGCCACCACCTCGTCGGCCCCGCCGTCGTCCGGAAAGCGCACTGCTATCTGCAGCGCCGAGGCTGCCTCCGCGTCTCCGAGCTTGCCGGCGAGGAGGCCGTCTACTTGCGCGATGGTGTAGTAGCTGAGCAGCGCGGCGGCGATGCTCGAGGCCGTCGCCGTGTCCTGGTCTGCGGCTGAGCGGTACGCCGCCAGCGCCGAGGTGATTTGGTTGGTTGTGACGACGTCCTGGTCCGGGCCCGTCCGGTAGGCCAGCAGCGCGCCCGCGATGGCGGCCTGCGTCTGCGTGTCCTGCGCGCTTGCCGTGCGGTAGTCTCCCAACAGCGCATCTACCTGCGCCGTGGTGTAGTAGGCCAGCAGCGCTGCTGTGATGGCGCTGGTCGTCTCCGCGTCCTGCGCTGCCCCTGTGCGGTAGTCTCCCAACAGCGCGTCTACCTGAGCCGAGGTGTAGTAGGCCAGCAGGGCTGCTGTTATGGCGGCGTCAGTGCCCGCCGTGGAGTTGCAGTCTGCCGTGATGCTCAGCGTGTCGTCGCCGTTGGCAAGCGCAGCAGAGAGAGGAGCCATGAAATGCAGGTTGCGAACGACGTTACTTCCGCGAACGAGCTCCCAAGTCGTGAAGCCCGCCCAGGCCGGCGCGTTAACAACTCCGCCGCTGCCGGAAAGCTGCAGGGCTTCGAGCTCCGCGAGGATTGCGTCGAGGGCGCTCTGGAGCGTGGTCTCGCTGGCCGAGAGCGCGGCGTTCGTGGCGTATGAGGCCAGCAGCGTCGCGTCGGCCTTGGCCCCCTTGAGCGCCGTGATGCTGGCGTCCCGGCTAGCAAGCTGCGCTGCGACGAAGGCCTCGGTGGCGAGACCCAGCAGGGCATTTGCTATCTTGGTGTCTACCTCCAGCGGCGTGTCAACCCGTCCACCGTGGAGAGCAGGGAGGCCAGCGCGCTTGCGTCCTTGCCGAGGAGGGCGGCGTCCAGGGCTGCCGTTGTGACTGCGCCCAAGAGGGCTGCCGCTATCTTAGAGTCCACCTCAGAGGAAGTGTCGACGGTAGACTGCAGGGGTAAGCAGTCAGCGCACTGGCGTCTGCCTTGGAGGCCTGCAGCCCCGAGATGGAGGCGTCTCGGCTCGCGAGCTTGGAGGCCAGCGTCGCGGCGGTGACGGCCCCCAGGAGAGCGTTGGCCACCTTGGTGTCCACCTCCAGCGGCGTGATCCTCGCCGCTATGTCTAGGGAGTGCTGGTCCACCGCCGTCTTGAGGCCGTAGTTGGCGGCCACCGTGGCCAGCGTGGCGTTGTTGGCCGAGGCGATGGAGCCGTTCATGGCCGCCGTGGTGCTGTAGTTGGACAGCTTCAGGTCCACGCTGTCCGGGGTGCTCTTCGTCGCCACCACGCCCTCCAGCACGTCGAAGGCCGACTGGTCTGCCTTGTTGGAGAGGCCCGGGGTCAGCGAGCTCTGCAGCGCGGCGATGCTGCTTCCGTGCGCGGCCACCTGCCCGTCCGTGGTGGCCAGGGCCGCAGCCGTTGCTAGGGGCGCAATCGCCGGCGCCAGCGCGCTGCTGTCCAGCTTTGAGGCCAGCTCGGCGGTGACTCGGTCGTCCAGGGACTGGATGGCAGCGGCGTTGTTGCCTGAGGCTGCCGTGTTCACCGCCAGGTAAGTCACTTGAGCGTAGGGAGTCAGAGCGAGGGCCAGCTGTCCTGCTGTGACGTGCGTGCCGTCAGTCACCTCTCCGTTGTCCAGGACCTCGGGGATGTTGCCCGTGACAGGTCCTTCAAACATGTTTACATATGTTCTCGCCGACGCCTTAGTCCAGTGGCTATGGGACATTCGGGGGTCCCGTGCTACCAGTACGCGGTCCTTCAAACATGTTTTCTTAGGAGTAGTCGTTACTCGATGGGACATTGCACTTTCGCAACACCTCTATTCGCCGGGTGTTCTGATTGTATATCGACTCGCACGCTGAATTGGAAGTGGAGTATAAAATCACCCACTGGGCATGAGGCGATGAATTGGCAGTGGAGGATAAAATCACCCACTGGGCATGAGGCGATGAATTGGAAGTGGAGGATAAAATCACACACTTGGCATGAGGCGATGAATTGGAAGTGGAGGATAAAACCGCCCACTTGGCATGAGGCGATGAATTGGCCGAAGTGGCGCAGTGTCCTATAAGATCGGACTCTGGGCATGAGGCGATGAATTGGCCGAAAATGTCGGTCAAAAGCGCTTGGGACACCTCGGCCACATGACGAGACCTGAGCCAAAGTCAAGCATGCTGGCAGGAATGCGATTGAGGGGAAATAACCCTCAATTCAACTTCCTTTTTAACACACTTCGAAGAAGCTCACCGTTTGAGCTCCTTCAGCAAAGTTCACCAAGACCGAAGCCGCGGAGCCGGCCTCGCTTTTCCAAGCCTTTTGCGCACTTTTCGGCCCCAAAGAGAGAGCGGTGACGAAGCGGTGACATCGTCGATGACCGTGTTTTTGGGCCAAAAAGCGCCGTTTTGGACAGGTAGCGAGAGCCCATAGTGAGATGGTTTGAGCGTTGCGCTGCTCTCCGCAGCGACGTTTCGGAGGCTCGATTCCTCCCGGGGCCTCGGCGGGCTGACGTGTTAGAGACCGGTGACATCGGCGGTGACGAGCTCGGCGGGCTGACGCGTTACGTGGAAAAGCCTCGGCGGGCTGACGTGCACCTCGGCGGGCTGGCGCGTCAGACACTGGCTGGCTCTGGGGCCGTGCCTCGGCGGGCTGACGTGTTAGAGACCGGTGACTTCGGCGGTGACAAGCTCGGCGGGCTGGAATTCGCAGGTTTTTCGAGGCAGAACACGGATTTCGGAGCACTGCAAACACCTGGAGCAGGTTGTCGGAGGAAAACGAGCGAATTTGGAGCCCCGGGCAGCACTTTTGACGCCGGACACGAAAAAACGCACTTTTCGGACTTCGCCGTTTTCAGCACTTTTTGCACCAAAAACGGAGTGGTGACATTGACCGGTGACATCGGAAAAACGTTCAGCAGGTTGAAGAATTTGGCTGTTTTGCAACCAAAAATGCCAAATAATTAGGGGTGTATAGGCAGTCTTTCCTTACTACTCAAAGAGTGCGTCTTACTTGTGCCAGTGGCCGCTGCTGCTGTGCGAAAGAGCTCCGTTTCCCGAGAAGCTGTTGCGCAGCAGGGCCTTGCCTCAAGTGGCAGCGGTGCAGGTTTGCGACGGGCTGAAAGGCGTCGACGCCACGCACCTCCAGGCCCGGGCGAGGGCGCTCCAGCTTTCCGGAACCGAAGAAGGGGAAACACTAGGGCCGGCACGCATCTAAATTTCATGGAAAGCAAGTTGTAGCTGGCTCCGCTGGGCTTGGCCACCGGAATTACAGGCAGCACTCTTACCATCAACAACGGCCAACACCGGAAACCACGGTCGGCGACATGTCCACGGACAGGGAGGTGCTGAAGCGAGCGCAGGGCGGCCTTCGCGCAGCCGCGCGCACAAGATTGCTGTGGAGGCAGAACCACGTGTAATTCAAAAAAATATGAAAATTGTGTTGAAAAGCAAGCGCCCAAGAGGCAGCCCCAGCAGCAAGAACAAGTCCAAGCCGCCCAAGCTGCCAGTCGAAGGCCCCAAGTACCACTTGCAAGGCGCCGAAGTCCAACGCATCCACGCTCACGGGGCCTGAAGGTACCGGGAAGCCTGGCCGACGGAGCAGCCCTGCACCTACGGTGGTTGAGGTTGCTGGGCCACAATAGAAGTTGGCGCAGCGGCAACGGGGCTGGACTTGCGCCAGAAGTAATAGATAGAAGCGACAATGAAACTTCAGCTGTTTTTTGCTGCACTGCGCTAAAACAAAAACAACCCCAGAAAGAATGTCACGATGTAGTGATATCTGTTGAACGTACAAAGTACCATCCATGTTTGCTGGCAGCAGCATCTTTGGTTTCCACATTGCATATCTGTAGCTTACAAGGGGCTGGTGGGATGAAGACCCGTGCAAGTTGTTGTAAATAAAATGCATTTGCCATCTGGGCTTCGGATTGAACTTTTCAATTGGCAATTTGTCGCTAGCCTTGTTTTCCTTACAGCTTGCTAAATTAGCCACAGATTCCCAGTTCTTTGGCAAGTAGATCAAGCACGGCAGACAGCGTGGGCTTCCAACACTCTTCTCAAAATGAACCCCTTGTCAGGAAGCCAAGAGGAAAACAATTTTGAAAGCTCTGTCAAGTTGAAAAATGGCTCTGTTTTCTCTTGACAAGCAACGTTTTAAGAAACTTTATAGTGACGGACCTTGAGTTAGACATCGACAATTCACAAAACGTGCCTTAGAACGTCAACCTGTCAATTGTTAAACAAAAAGACAAGGAGAGCGCGCAGAACATCCTGGTTAAAAATTGCAAAAATTTCACTGTGTTTTGACTTAGAACATTGCGCTTGCCCCATGTCTGCATCCCGTTGTGGCACTGAGAGTTAGAACATGTGTGGACACTGGCGGGCGGCAAAATCTAACCATATTCCAGTTAGAACATGCAATTTAACAGCTGAAAGCTGCGCATAGAAGCCTTTCTGCGGTTCCCTTTGCGCTCCTCAGCACTGTATCAACGGCAAGGTCGAGTTTAGAAAGAGCTGGCAAAGCGAGTGGCCGCTTTATCAGACCGGCCAGCGCATTGGCCACTTTATCAAAGCCAGCCTCTTCGAAAGCTTCTTATAAAGCTCTTCACAAAGCTTCTTCTTATAAAGCTCCTCAGAAAGCGTTTTATTCTTCTTTTGCTTCTTGTGCTCCTTAGAAAGCTCTTATAAAGCTTCTAATATAGCTTCTTATAAAGCTCCGCACAAAGCTTCTTATACAGCTTCTAAAGCTTCTACAAAGCTTCTTATGAAGCTTCTTATTCTTTTAAAGCTTCTTATTTCTTGGCTTCGCCGTCTTTTCCTCTCGCGGGTAACGCGAGCGGCACTTTTCCTGAGACTACCTCACAGACTCCTCCAACTCGTCAGGTAAAATCCGTCGCGCAGGATCCGTCCCCAACATCAATTCAGCTTCGTCTCTCGCTCAATGACTGACGCAACTGCTTCGTCCAATTTGGAGTCAACCTCGACCGCTCCTCAGACTTGAACTTCCAGGCATATATTACTACCAGACACACAAATTCTTTCTCAAGCTGAACGTTTCGTCTCGGGGTTGCTTGGAAACCATGAGGACAACCACTCCGTCAACAGGATTTGCAACTATCCTGACCCAGTCAAGCTCAGCCAAATGTTTCCGACCCTGTGGGTTCTTGATCTTTGACACGTTCTTCCGCAATCCCCAATTGTACTGCCATTCAACTCCACCCCAGCGGTTTCGAAGCATTGCTCAAATTCTCTTACCACCGGGCATCTGCAATGTCTGCGTCTCAGCTGGCGCAGAAATCTCAGATTCCTTACTCTTGGGTCCATCTTTCTTCTTCTTGCCACCACCCTTCACCTCGTTCTCTTCCTCGGTGTAGTGTTTCTTCATCATTGCCCATTCATCAGAAGTGTGTTCTGGAGGTCTTGTTGTCTTTATCAACTTGAAGCCATCCTTCCTGCCATCATCGTTGATGTTACGCCATCATCAAGCAGTAGACCAGCGATCTGATCGACCTCGTCAGTCGCTTTTCGTCACTCTGCAAATAACTCGGGCTCGTAGTCCTCATCTTCGATCAGGTGGTCACCTCAATCGAGGTGGAACCTTTGCCTTCTTGATGTTCAGCTCTGCACCCGCAAACGCAGTGAGGGCCCAAGCCCGATACTTGTTCGCCCAACGCATCCCGGTACTTAACACAGATCCAGCCAGTTTCCCTTCTCGCAGTTGGACAAGCCATAATAAGCCCGGTGTATACATCTCAATGATGAGCGCACACCTGCCTTCCACCTTATGATCTTCTGATGCCGTCACAAAATCGAACGTTACCAGGTTCCCGAACGTCTTTACCTCCCTCTTGAAGGCCCCCGTTCATGATCTGAAGTGTCTCATCTTGCCTAACGGAGTTGGCGTCCTTCCAAGGACTCCCACTTTTCTTTTGATCGATGACCCTTCGTACACATCAACTTTGATTCCAGCATCTGAATCATTCTTTTCATGAACCTCTTCGGCGTTACCATGACGACATGGTGGCCCAACGTCCACTGGTACTTCCTCAGCTAAGGCGGGCGCACCGGACCGGCTCCTCCGTCGAACGCTCCATAATGATGTTCGCCCGCAACCTGATTCACCGGCAGCGGCGTGTGTGACATTATTGTCACCATCGTCATCTCGATCCGCCTCATCGTCCGTGACCAATGCCAATACTTTCGAAAAGTGCTCCTTGAGGTTATCGATTGTCGGGCAGGTACGGGATGTCGTTCTTGACTTGTAAGTGTACGAATCCCTGCTTTGGTGTAACCATGAAAGGAAGCGCGCATCAATGAGAAGAAGTTCAAAAACAGCGATCATCGAGAATTATCAGCCTATCGTCCAACAATCTTGATAAGAGCAAAGATACTGGAAGAGGGTGGTGGACGACAAGGAAGCGGCCGAAGAATGTGTTCGCAATGTCAACGTGCATGAAACGGGTGAAATGGTTGATGAACACCAGATGCGGTCATGATCTCATTGGACGAGCCAAGGCGGTATTGCGAAAGATGATGATGAGATCGTGTTCCAGGCCGCAAATGGTTCCACATCACATCATCTGACGTGGCCAGTCGCGGACGAGTTAGACGAGACTGTCGAACCGCATGTGTTGAATGAGACACCCAGTCGATAGGGAGAAGATGCAGGAAGATGGGGTGCGCTTTTCACTGCGTACTGGTAAGGACCATTCATTGCCCTCATAGCCGTACCACTCTTCCTTTCGCTTCCATTGCCTACTCTTGTCTTCGAGATAGCCTCCCCGTTCTCGTCGACGTCGAGTACTTCCTTGAACCATAGCATTTTCTTGGGGATCTCGGGCTCGCCAGACCATCTTGACAATTCACTCATTGCATCGTCATCACGCTCGTGGTAGACAGTCTCGGTCTCATCCGGTTCGACTTGACCAACGTCCTTCTTGAGGCTGACCTTTCCCGCAGGGGCCGATTGCTTTAGGACTATCGCAGGCGCGGCGATGGCGCTTCTCACAATCGCTGGCGCTGCTGCCTTGGAGGCAGCCTTTGACTTGGCTTGCGCCTTGTTTCTCACATTTTCCCTTCTGGAACGCGAAGCATACTCCATCCTCCTTCTTCGGTGATGACGATCTGAATTTGGACTTCCGCTTCCCTTTTCCTTTGGGCAGGTTCTCCACTTGTGTTCCGTCTTCTTGCTGTGGGAAAACATGCATTCATTCCCCTTCAAGCATCCCTTCTCCGCTTTGAAGTATACCAACATGGGTTCTCTTTGTTTCCGCTCGGACTCTTGCCTCTGTCGTTGGCACCGTCGGACTTGCCGTGCTTGCCAGCGTGACCCTTTGCTTTGGCCTTTGGGAGCACAGGAGCGGCATCGAATCCTTCGGATGTAACGTCATTCAGTCTCGTCATCAGCTGCTCCCTGGTGTCCTCCATCGAGTACATCTCGGGGCGCTTGACAAGCGCGCGCCCGAACTGTATCCCAGACCCCAAACCATCTCCTCTTCGTTGAACTTCTCAATAGACGTAGACGACTCAATACCTCTGATCTGTTGTTGGTAAACTGATATCTGTTGTGAAGCCTCACGGTGTATCTCGCTTGCCATATAGAATCTCATCACTGCAATCTCCCGTTTCTGCTCCATGATAGTTCCTTCAGCTTGTCTCATCTGTCGCATCATAACATTCGACTCCATGTCCTTCGTTTCCCCGTATTGATACGCGTTCATTTCCACCTTGCGCATCTGTTGGGCTTCCTCCTCAAACTTGCGCCAGGCCTCCGCCATGTGGTGTTGGTGATGACTCACAAGATGTCCCGATTGCTTGCTGGCAATCTCACATCGTCTCTCCAGCTCTTGGATCCGGACGGTGCTCCCATAGTCTTCTTGATGAAGATTCGTCACTGCCGCCGACATTTCATCAAGTGTCTTCTGATACTCCCCGATCTCCATCTCCATCTCGTTCCCGAAAGCATCGCGAAGGGTTCTTCGTGCGGAGCGCTTGGACAAGTTACATAGAGCCAAGTGACATAGAGCCAAGTGACATGCAGCCGAGTGACATAGAGCCAAGTTACATAGAGCCAAGTGACATAGAGCCAAGTTACATAGAGCCAAGTTACATAGAGCCGACTAACGTCAACCAAAGGTGGATGTGTCTTTATTTCTGAGCCCCCCTTGTTCCCGTGTGGGAAATTCACTCTTTTTGTTGGTGAATTTCCATGCGCCTTGCTTTATTTGTTCTATGCAAGGTTTGTCATTTATGCATGTAAATGGCGCCGTCGTTGCCATTCTTCTCGAGTGGGTGGGTGTGGTGGGTTCCCCTTTGTTGCAACGCACTGAACAACAGTGAAATTTTTGCAACAGGGGGGTGCAATGGCATGCGATGAAAGCCTGGAGGAATTTCTTCAGGAAGTCATCGCTGGTACCGGTGCTGAGATGCAATCTTCTGGCGTTCCTTTGGACGATTGTCCGTTTTTGGGAAGCGGGCAAGAACCTGGACACGAACAACGAACCGGTATGGAGGGTGCGGACCATAATGCTTCACAGACGGGTTGTGGTGTTGCAGCTACTAAGACGTCGGCGGGAGACGCTCGCCAGACCAAGGAGGGATCACTCAAGAGCTTTCTTTGAAGCACGGGTCAAGCACTCAAAGGTGGAGCGACCTTCACTACCTTGGGAAAAGGGCGTCATGGCTGAAGTGTTTGGAACAGCTGCTATGCATAGTTTTCCATCGATGGTTCCCAGAATTGAGCATTTGGATCCACGCAACGCTGAACCAGATGCTGGAGTTGCAGTTGGAACTGAGGGACATGGTATTTCGCAATGCGGGGAAACAATTTTTGACAGCTGCATAGCCTTCACATCTACCTGGACGCCTGCCTCGGATGATGTGTCATGTGAGGTGGTTTGCAAACGTTGGTTGGCTATATCGCGCTCCGGCCCGGATGCAACTGCATGTGGTGCAAGTGTTGCAGCGTGTGCGAGTGTTGCAGAACAGTTATCCTTTATTAAGGACGTTTTCTCAGGAAAGGCCACCAGCACTTTGCGTAAGCGAGCTTTATTCCTTTCTGAGATACTTGAAGTTTTGCGAAGGCACTTTTGGGCCAGATCAGCAGTTCTTCCCGGTTACAAAGCAGAGCTTGTTTGCATATCTACGACATTTGAGGGACAATGGCATGATGGGTGCCGTGAAGGATTTCATGCAAACGGTCAATTTCTGTCGGCACGTTTTGGGGATGTCGGGCGGTGACGCTTTGACGACCCCATGGATATCGGGCATTGTGCGTGGAGCTCAGTTTGTGTGCAAGGAACGCAAGCAAAGTCGTGCGCTGACTGCGCAAGAGGTCTTGGCTCTTGAAAGCGTTCTGGTTGATGGAAGGTTCAGCCTGACAGACAGGTATGGAGCAGGCTGTGTTCTTTTCTTGCTTTACAGCAGGGCACGAGTTTCAGATGTGCGGAACGTGAGCTCTCACTTCGCGGATATAGTCGGGGGCTCAGCCAGAGCTGGCTTTATAGAGGCGCACACCTTTGATCACAAGTCTGCTCGTGTCACGGCTGCGCTGGGAATCCCACTTATATTGGTGGCTCCAATTTTTGGTTTGAGTGATGCGAGCTGGGGCAAGGCTTTCGTTCAAGTGTGCATTGATATAGGCCTGCCTCTGGGTGGTGCTTGGACAGGTCCTCTCTTCCGGGCTCCAAGCCCGGCAGGTGACTTGACAGGCCGGCCTATCAAGACTGACGAGGTCAGGAAGTGGGCTTCAAGGCTGGTTGAGACGTGTGTCGGGACTTTTCCGGAAGGATTCACAGCGCGTGGCATTAAAGCCACGCCTTTGTCATGGCTTGCAAAATATGGAGTTGGTGAGGAGGCCCGGCATGTTTTGGGCCACCACAGCATGTCAGGCAAGAAGGCGCTCGTTACGTATTCGCGAGATCTGCAGTCGGCCCCTCTTCGCACTTTTTGCAAGGTTCTGGATGCTGTCCGTAGGAAGATACTCCTTCCGGATTCGACCCGCAGCGGCATGATTTCCTGGAACGAGGATGCAAGGGCAGAGCGCTTGAGTGGCAGCCCAATGACTCCCGACCAGGCCTCTGAGTATCGTGGCGAACTTGAAGGTTCAGCGGATGAACAAGGGCCGCAAGACTTGAGAGATGCTGAAAGCGTTGGGGCTAGTGCGAACTCGGTAGAGTCGTCCAGCTCGAGCAGCTCATCGACATCGTCCATGGATGAGGTTGCTGATAGGCAGAGCGCAGGCATGGTGTCTGCCGAGGCTGTGGTTCGGAGTTGGAAGCCGAACTGTGATGTTTACAAGAACCGGAGGACTAAGACTCTGCATTTGCTTCCCGTTGGGTCAACACCACCTTCTTGTGCGGGAGGCGTCTCACAAGTGATTCAATCCAATTTGAAGGCACAATTTTCCATGAGTCGTGGAAATGCCGCCAGTGTAACACAAGCAAGCCGTTGAGAGACATCGGCTCGTGTGAAACTCTTTCATGGAAGCGCGAGCGAAAGCCTCGTCTTCAAAGGAGAGGCGATCGGACGGCGACGGAAATTGATGAGGGAGTCAAAAGTATGTGCGTCGGCTGTAGACGCAAAGGCATCGCTGAGATGCCTGTTTGAGTGACAGTGTTTTTTTTGGAACGCTGTGTCACGTGATTTGCTCTTCTCGTTGGAGAGTCGCTAGACTCACCAAATGAGATGAGGTCGTTAGACCAAGTGTCGCTAGACACGTCGTGTGCTGGTCTCGGACTGGCTCAAGCCTCCTCGTCAGAGGATAGACATGTGAGTGTCGTTTGTCATGGTGTTTCATTAGCATGAACTTTGCACCGTTTCAAATCTACAAAATGTTGGATTTCAGAAGGGTGCAGCTGTTTCCGATCAGCCGTGAGTGCCATGGTTTCTCTGCTTGAGTCTGAGGCGGTGTTTCAGGAGAAATGTCGCGAGTTCAAGCTGCCGGCGGATTCAATGCAGGTGTTACAGAACCAAGGGATTAACACTTTGGGGACGCTTGCATTTTCACTGGGAAACCCAGGCGATTCGGCTTCGACGCAGGAGCTTCGAGAATTGCTTGACTCAAGTGCCCCGCAGGATGTGCCGCTTGGTGTCGTGGCGTCTCTTACCTGGCAAAAGCTCTGCCAATCGAATCCACGCCTGTCGATCTGCTTCCAATACTTGACGTACTGATGTTCTTTCATAACCAGGGGGAGCCTGCGATTGCAAATGCCTGATCAGAAAACTGTTATAGCTTTCCATGACTGCAAAACTCACAACGCCCGTCAAGTCCAACGCCAGCGCCCTTCGTAAGAGCGCCTGTGTCAGAAGGAGCTCCGAGTGAGTTTCACAAGCGACCTTGCTCTTGCCGTCTTTCACCTGAAGGCGCTGGTGAGCATCTATAGTGATCTCCTTGCCACCTTCTCAGAGCTCAACTCTGCTTGTCTCGTGACAAACCTGGACGGGGGCATGTGCATGACCACGTTCTTCTCAACCATTTGCAGCGCAAAGTCGTACAGCATTCTGCCTCGCCAACCAAGCTAGTCTTTGCTTCTGTTCATTGATTCGTGAAACACGCTCAGCCGTGGGAAGTTCCTTGACGCCAGATTCAGCACCAGGCTCCTCCACCATGCCCTTGATTTCCGAAATAGCCAAGGTGTGTGGTGTCAGGCGGCTGGACGATGGTTCATTGCCGCTGGACGCCCAATTTCCGAGTCTGCAGACGGACCCAAAAGTTTCTTTTTATTTGCTGCCTTTACCGACCCAGAGTTCGTCCACCACTTCGGATGCAACCAAGCGTCAATCTGATGGGAGCTCAAGCCAGCGTTCGAATTTCCAGAAAGGAGGTGGCAAAAGCAAAAAGGGCGGTCCTCGCAATATTCCGGCGGAGCTAGTGGGCAAGATGACGCAAACCAGATCTGGGAAACCGGTGAGTTTCGGCTACAACATGGCTTGCGGCTGTCCACATAAAGTGAAGCCGGCAGCCCAGTGTCCGCGTGGACTTCATGTGTGTGCTGAGCCTAAATGTGGGAAGAATCACAGCACGCAGGATCACCCTGCAGCAAACAGCAACTGACTAGAGAGTGCAGTAGTTTCACGCCATCAGTTTGATGATGGCTTCGTGAATAGAGCGACAAGCAGGTTGCAAGGGAAGTGCGTCAGCGATTTGGTCTTCATAGAAGTCTTCGCTCACGGGAAGGCTGACGGCTTCAGTCAGAAGACTTGGCATGAATCAGTCAGTGGGTATTGATCATGTCATTCACAAGCAGGTGAGGGCGATTATGGTCAAGCTCGATTTGACGAAAGCTTCGGATTTCAATTTGTTGATGAACATGCTGGATGATGAAGACGTAGCTTGGTCCATGTGGCACGGCAAGTCGCGCTCGAGATATTCGAAGGGAAGACGGTTTTGACCCACCAGCAGCCAGGTCGGACGCACAACCGGATGGTCTGGCAGGTTTATCAGACGCTTTACAAAAGCGGGTGCAGTCAGCCAACTGCCTTTACATGGCGACGAGTCAGATTATGGAGCGTTGCTTTCAGCGTGGTATTTTTTCGTCAACTGAAAATCCGCAGCGGTCTTATTTCTGGGATACCAGTTTTTGGAAGCGACGGGCTGGTCAGCTGCCTTTCATGCATGCGCTGTTCGATCATTGTCAATACGGCGGTGAACGCAAAAAACCACCGCTGGAACTTTGCAAGTCCATGGCAGATTATTTCAGGAGACAGCTTTTGTTTCTTGGGGTTACGGATGTGCCTTCCTCTCTTGGAGACTCAAATGCTGGTAGCGCTATACACCTGGCACAAGCCTCTGTTGGCAAGCAGCCTCGCGGAAAGAAGCTGCCTCCGCTTGTCTCTGAGTTTAGGCAGATCATCGAATTGATCACGCCGCTGGCTGTGAACTTACCTACCAAAATTTCGCTTGAATGGTGCATTCCCGCAAATTGCAGAGCGACTCCCGGCTTCTTGCCGCCATTTGGAATCCTTTGGATGCATGCGTCGAGCTGTACAGGCATTGTGCTTTGCCCTTCGGAGGCAGAGCGTCTGTGAATGCATTCTGTAGGGCTTCGCGTAGCCTTTGGGTCTTAGGGACGGTGCAGCTGTCCTTTTTCTGGACGAATTATTTCGACGACTATGTGCTCTTTCCAGACCCGCTTCGTCTCGGCATTGTAGCAGTATGGCTGGCATGTTTTTCAAGGTGATGGGATGCTGGTGTCCGAAGACAAGCTGGAAGATTTTGGGCCGGAAGCGAAGGCGTTGGGATTACTCATCAACCTGGATGAAGCGAAGTGCGGGAAGGCTCAGTTTGGAAACACTGATTCAAGGAAAAGAGAATTGGTAGACGCAATCAATGAAGTCTTACAAGCTGGATCGTTGAGCCAGAAGTACGGCCAGCGCTTGAGAGGCAGACTGTTATTCGCTGAATCGCAGATTTACGGCAGGAGAGCCGCGCCGACGCCATCGGTCAATTCATCATAAGTGAAGGATGCTTTCCCTCACTTCTTTTCAGACCAAGGTGTCCGACACCATCGGTCACTTCGTCATTCCACGGCACAGCGATTTTGCCCGAATGGTCCATAGTGAGATGATTTTTTTTATACCACCCTGCGCTACGAAGACCCCGAATGCCCCTTAGCGACGCAAGGGGGGCCGTTGCGAAAGTACAACACCCCATCGTTACGAATTCGTGTAACGACTACTCCTAAGAAAACATGTTTGAAGGACCCCTGGCCACGGCAGCGGCACGGACGGACAGGTGGCCGCGCACGGCAGCAGCATCGCAGCGCTGCAGAGCTCGCTGACCACGGGTCTCTCAAACAAGGCAGACCAGTCGGCCTTCGACGTGCTGGAGGGCGTGGTGGCCACGAAGAGCACCCCGGACGGCGTGGATCTGAAGCTGTCCAACTACAGCCGCAGCGCCTCCAAGCTCGCAAGTTGAGACGCCTCCATCTTGGGACTGCAGGCTTCCAAGGCGGACGCCAGCGCACTGACTGCTTACGCCCTGTTGTCTGCCGTAGAATTTTTTTAGAGGTGGACTCTAAGATAGCGGCAGCCCTCTTGGACGCAGTCACCACGGCAGCTCTGGACGCTTTGGACACGTAGACAGCAAGATAGCAAGCCCTGCTGGGTCTTGCCACCAAGACCTTCGTCGCAGCGCAGCTTGCTAGCCGGACGCCAGCATCACGGCGCTCCAGGAGGCCAAGGCCGACGCAACGCTGCTGGCCTCGTACGCTACGAACGCCGACTCTAGCCAGCAAGACCACGCTCCAGAGCGCCCTCGACGCAATCCTCGCAAAACTTGCCGCCCTGCAGCTTTCCGGCAGCGGCGGAGTTGTTAACGCGCCGGCCTGGGCGGACTTCACTACTTGGGAGCTCGCGGAAGCAACGTTTGCAACCTGCATTTGGAGGCTTCTCTCTCTGCTGCGCTGGCCAACGGCGACGACACGCTGAGCATCACGGCCAACTGCTACTGTGAGTGAACATACCAGAGACGTGTCTGCGGGGGTCGCAATTCATCCCCTAAAACAGTGTTGCTTCGTCTCAAGATTTTTCACATGGCGAGCTTGATGCCATGGCCTTGCAGCTGAAGGAGGCACAGCCAAGAAGAGGCCGCGAACTAGCAGACCTGCCCGGAAGAAGGCGCCGGCCGGGAAGGTAGGGCCTGTGTCCAGTGTGAAGCAAAAGCATGGGAAGGTCTGGGCAGAACGTGTCACCGAAGGCTCGGGCACGGAGTCGGCAGCAACAAGTGGCAGCGAGCCGGCGGAGCCACCTGCCAAGAAGGCCAAGGCTGATGAGCCTGGGGCGTCAAGGCCCAAGGCTACTGAGCCGGGGGCCCGCAAGACCGACCAGCGAAGGGCGCTGGCCACTTGGATCGCGCTGGATCAGGCGCCAGCTGCAAATTGCTAAACCGAGCAGTGGACCTGGGCGCATCTTGAGACTCAAGAGATGGCTACTAGCCGGGTTTGATGACGCAGGTTGGCCTCAGCATAGGATGCGATCCCACCATGTGTCTCTCGGGTCTAAGCACATGCAAGACTTCGAACGCGGCCTATCTCAAAAAATTGACCAAAGAGTCGCTAATATCGCATCGGCCTCGACAGGCAGGTCGAGGGCTGCGTCGTAGCGCTAGATCAGAAACGCAGAGCCATTAGAGTTTGACCGCCTAAGCTGTCCATGCATTCTCCTTTTTGTATTTCACCTCATAGAAGATGTGCGTTTATTGTTTTTTCAGCACGGGTTTCCGGAAGTTTTTTCCCAAAACGTGTTGCAGATTATTGTTTTTTTGGTTTGTTCATTTTTCCGAACATTTCCCCCCTCGTGTGTTTTTGTTTCTTGTTATTTTTGGTTTCTCTACACTGACCCGCGGTTTCTCGACACAATTCCTTGTTTTCTCGACACTATTCCTGGTTTTCTCGACACTATTCCTTGTTTTCTTGACACTGTATGTTTTCCCAAATAAAACAAACATTCGGGATAATAGTTTTTTGTTTGTTTGTTTGTGGAAAAACAAATAAATGCCAGTATTTCCTGACAATTTGCTCCAGGAATTCCACTCCGAAGCCTAGGTTGCTGCACACCCGCTAGCCCCCCCTTTGTCCTCACATGGAGGACCTTGAGGATCATCGATCTCAGGCTTCCACAGGCAACGTGCCGGGGAACTCAGCGCCAGTGAGCTTCGAGCTGTCCAAAGCGTCCGTAGCTCCGCTCTACGGACCCAAGCCCCTTGAATGAGGCTTCGGAGCTGGATGCTTGGGGAGGTCGCCATGGTCAAAATACAGAAAGGTCAAAGATCCAGTCACCAAGGATGTGTTCAGGGTTATAGGAGGGGAAGCTTTGTTTGATATGCTACAACGTCTTCAAGAGTTTGGGCCTTCAGTACCAGTACGCCTCGCACAGCGACTTTTTTTTTTGGTGGCCCAGGGCTCCTCAACCGACCACGGGGCCTTCATGGCTGCCGTGAAGGACTGGATCAAGGCCCGCAACGAAAACCCAGAGCAGAGGCAAGGCGAAGACATCCCTGGCTTCCCAGCACAAAGTAGGGGTCGCTCTTCATGCTGGAAAAGAACTGGGACACAAAAGTCCACGGCGAGTTTGACGCCTCCAAAGTGGTGCATTTGGAGTGCGGCATCTATGTTCAGGCCAGCCAGCAGGGGTCTTTGAGGTGGAGCGCTACGACGACATGGGCGTCATGGAGACAGCAAGGTCCGCTGGCCGCAATCGGACTGCAAAACAAGCGAAAAGCAGTTACTCCATGGTCCACAAGCTGCCGCCGAGCGAGCCGCCAGTCAGCTGCGCCAATGGAGTTCGACGCAATTTTGTCGGTGCTGCGTCCACAGTGCCGGGCCGCGAGCAGAGCAGTAAGGCCGATGACCCAGCTGCATAAGCAGGCGCGGCCTCCGCAGGAAGTAAGTCGCTTGACTCGACTGACAGCGAGGAAGACAACCCAGCCGCGCGTCTTAGCGCAGCAGTCAAAGGCAAAGCAGCTGGCAAGCCGGCGCCAAAGAAAGCTGCAGCGAAGCCAGCTCCAGCTCCTTCTGGAAAGCAAGCCCGCTTAAACAAGTGGATGAAAGGCCCTGCAAGCAGCCCCCCGACCTACGTGTCTTAGCTGCTTGTTTCACGCGGGACAGTTTCGCTACAGCTCTTGCAGGCACAAGTGTCTGAGCTTGCGGATCTGAAGAACCAGCCGGCTCCTGTGATGAACAAGGTGAAGACGCTTTGGATGCACTCGCGCCACGTGGACAGAAGTTGCCGAGAGCTTGAAGAAGACGGAGCAGGCTCACAAGCTCCCAGAGCGCAGACACCGGCTTTTGAGAGAAAGTGCTTCGAAGCAGCTCTTCAACGTGCTGGGCGAACTGCTTGCCCGCGATCTTCTTCTTCACTTCTGCTGCAGAGGCTGTCCAGGAGGCGCTGGCCAGCGCTGGCTGGGTTGGACAATCCAGCTAATCAGCGGGCGTGGCTGCTACGACCCGCCGATTTCAAGGCCGCGCTAGAAGAATCCCTGGTAGACCACAAGTTTTGGCAACTTGCCAGGGCTGCAGCGCCAAAGAGTTGTCGGCTCGGATTAGCAAGTTCAGTAGCTTGGCCAGCGAGTGGCGGAGACAAGCGAGTTTTTGCTGGCTTTGGATCAGCAGTGCCGAGCTGCAATCTTTGCGGAGATCGAGACAGCTGAGGTTACAGTTGACAACTTGCAGCGGGCAGACACTGTTGGCTGCAGCTCCTTTGCTTTTGCGGCGGCCTTCTTGCAGTGACCTTTCACGCACTCGTCAACCAGAAGACCAATAGCAGTGTAAGTTTCCAGGACCCGCTCAGTGAGCAACCAGGCCAGCTTCAGTTTGCTTGAGGAACTGCCCAACCTCAAGGTTGCCGGCGCCTTCTTAAGCTCAAGAGATCCTTTGGAAAATCGGAAGTCCAGTCATGGCCCGCTGAGGAAGCTGCTGGACAGTTTCTTCAAGGCGGGGCGGCCAGACATAAAGACGCGTTATTCGTTTTACGTTTCAAGTTTCTACCACATTTTGGACACCAGCCTGCTGTGTAAAGAAGCGGCATAAGCCCATAAACCGATGAGTTCGCAGCGCCGTAGTTTTGTTCTGTCGGCAACTAATAGCGCCCTGCTGCCAGGTGCTTGGCCGCTGGGAGATCACGAAGGAGAAGACCCCAGATGTGCACGAGGCCCAGGAGATGTTGCAGCTGCTCTGCGCTTGCCAAGCCGCTGATTGAGAACCGAGAAGACCCAGACAGGAAGGGTAGCTGCAAAGTTGCTGACGCAAAGTTGCTCTGAGTGGTTGTCAGCATCCCGCAAGCGCCTTCAGGCCACCTTACAGGGTTTGTATGTGGCGCAGACTCTCTCTTTAGAGGGGGTTTTTCAAATGGATTCTATTCTACCTGAGAGGCTCCTGGCACTCGTCCGTCCAGGAAATGACCTCGTCCTGCGAAGGATTCGAAGTCTAAAACGCTGCGTGCAGGCGTGTGGCTGCAAAATAATGACCCCTAGATATGCTTGCAAAATGCCCAGCAGCTGCGTTTCTGCAAGGCGAGCTAAAAAAAAACAGGGAAAAAAAAGAAAGCCAAGCCAAACCAGCCAGAAAGCCAGCCAGACCAGCCAGAAAGCCAGCCAGGAGCCAAACCAAACCAGCCAGAAAGCCAGCCAGGAGCCAAGCCAAACCAGCCAGAAAGCCAGCCAGAAAGCCAGCCAGGAGCGAACCAAAACCAGCCAGAAAGCCAGCCAGAAGCCAACCAAAACCAGCCAGAAAGACCAACCAGCCAGAAAGCCAGCAGAAGCCAACCAAAACCAGCCAGAAGCCAAGTCAGAAGCCAGCCAGAAGCCAACCAAAAAAGCCAGCCAGGGTTTCCTTTGAGGGGGCTCGCCTTGCAGAAACAAAGGCAGCTGCTGGGCATTTTGCCAAACCGCATATCTAGGGGTCATTATTTTGCAGCCACACGCCACGCAGCGTTTTAGACTTCGAATCCTTCGCAGGACGAGGTCATTTCCTGGACGGACGAGTGCCAGGAGCCTCTCAGGTAGAATAGAATCCATTTGAAAAACCCCCTCTAAAGAGAGAGGTGCTATGTTCTGTGTTCGCGCTTTCGCGCGGCGCAGTCTGCAGCTGTCGCTGCAGTCGCTGCGCAGTTCGCGCAGTCGCTGCGCATTCGCGCGGCGGAACTCCACGCGGAACTCCACGCGGGCAGCACCCAAAAAATGGGTGGTGCCTGTTTCCAGTTCCGAGGCACTTCGAAAACATAAGCGCCACGAATGAATTCGAGCATCACATCCCAGCCGCGCCACTGACACGCCAGCCCGCCGAGTCATACGGATCATACGGATCATACGGATCATACGGTCATACGGTGGCGGTTTGCTTGTGCGCCACATTCCTGCCGCGCCACCTGCCTGGCATAGAAGCCTCCCGGCCGCACCACCTGCCTGGCATAGAAGCCTCCCGGCCGCGCCACCTGCCCGGCATAGAAGCCTCCAGCCTGCCGAGCCTGCACCACCCGAGGTCGGAATTCCGACTTTGCTCTACACCGAGGTCGGAATTCCGACTTCGCTTTTTTGCCCGAAAAACAACCCTCGGCCCCTGCAGACACGCCTCTGCAGGCAATTCCCGAGGACGGCTTCCGCACTCCCGCAGACGAGGACGTTGGCTGGCGCGGCGGAACCCGCTTTGTTGAGGACGACCTGGCGGAAGACTCCGAGGCCGGCGCCCTGGCCAGCAACGGTCAGGGGCCGCCCTCCATCACGGAACGTCTGCGCTTCCGCTCTCAGCTGCCCGGACGCTGAGTACGCGCCTGCCCCGTCCGGGCCAGCCAGCCGCCTCCGCAGATCATAGGCGGCCCAGTGACATGAAGCGCCTGCCTTATCTCTCGTCCGTCCAGGAAATGACCTCGTCCTGCAAAGGATTCGAAACCTAAAACGCTGCGTGGAGACGTGGGCTGCAAAATAATGACCCCGAGATACGCTTGCAATTTGGCTCCAGGTTGCATTTCAAGTCGAGCCAAGCTTTGCAGGGCTAAGAAAAAAAAAGAAACAAAGGGTCCCAAAAAAACCAAAAAAAAAAAGGGAAAAGGGGTTTCCTTTGGCAAAGCTTGACATCGCTTGAAATGCAACCTGGAGCCAAATTGCGGCGCATATCTCGGGGTCATTATTTTGCAGCCACACGCCTCCACGCAGCGTTTTAGGTTTCGAATCCTTCACAGGACGAGGTCATTTCCTGGACGGACGAGTGCTAGGAGCCTGTCAGGTAGAATAGAATCCATTTGGGAAACCCCCTCTAAAGAGAGAGCTTTGTTGCGCAAACCTAATCCATTTTTGCCGCAATATTGCGATAGCCTTTAACAAGGCAGCCTGCGGTTGTCCAAGTTCCTTGTCCAAGTTCCCCGGGCGAACTTGGACAAGTGGGTCTGTAAGAGGAAAACACGTGATAAAATTTGTCCAAGTTCCTTGTCCAAGTTCTTGTCCAAGTTCGGGTTTGCAGTAGTAAGGAAAGAAGGCTTATAGTCCCCTATTAATTTTCGTTTTTTGGTCTCCAAACCCTGCAAAACAGCCAAATTTCCAACCCGCTGAACTTGTCACCAGCGATGTCACCGCTTCGTCACCGCTCCGTTTTTGGAGCAAAAAGCGCTGAAAACGGAGAACTCCGAAAAGTGCGTTTTTCGTGTCCGGCGTCAAATGTGCTGCCTGGGCCTCCAAATTCCGCCGAAAACCGGCTCCAGGCGTTTGATGTGCTCCGAATTCCGTTTTCTGCCCCGAAAAGCCTGCGAATTCCAGCGCTGAGAGTACTCTGAGCTTGGAGGCACACCACGGTGTCTAACACGACAGCCTGCCGAGGTGCTCCCACATAACACGTCGAGGTTCTCCCACATGACACGGCAGCCCGCTGAACTTGTCACCGCCGATGTCACCGGTCTCTAACACGTCAGCCCGCCGAGGTACCGGGGAGGAATCGAACCTCCGAAACGTCGCTCCGGAGACCAACGCCTAAGCCATCTCACCATCGGCTCTCGTTACCGTCCCAAAACGGCGCTTTTTGGCCCAAAAACGCTCTCATTGCGATGTCACACCGCTTCGTCACCGCTCTCTTTGGGGCCGAAAAGTGCGCAAAAGCGCCCCAGTTCCCGAGAGGACTCGGTTCTTGGCAAGTTTGAGTCAATAATGGAACCGGGTGATTCATCAATGGCTCATGAATGGGCAAGGTTGGTTCATGAATGGGCAAGGTTGGTTCATGAATGGGCAAGGTTGGCTCATGAATGCCCCGCAGGTCATAGCCGCTGAGACAAGTGTCCTTCGCCGGTCTCGTCATGAAGGACCTCGCTTCATGCCCAGTGTCCGACGCCATCGGACACTGCGTCATTCCACACTTCGCGTACAGGTAGGGCGTGTTGTGAAAGTACAACACCCCTGCGTTACGAATTCGTGTAACACCTACTCCTAAGAAAACATGTTTGAAGGACCAGTCACGGGCAACATCCCGGAGGTCCTGGACAATGGAGAGGTAACTGACGGTACGCATGTCACAGCAGGGCAGCTGGCCCTCGCTCTGACGCCCTACGCTCAAGTAACTGACCTGGCGGTGAACACGGCAGCCTCCGGCAACAACGCTGCTGCCATCCAGTCTCTGGACGACCGAGTCACCGCCGAGCTGGCCTCAAAGCTGGACAGCCGCGCGCTGGCGCCGGCAATTGCGCCCCTAGCAACGGCGGCGGCCCTGGCCACCACGGACGGACAGGTGGCCGCGCACGGAAGCAGCATCGCAGCGCTGCAGAGCTCGCTGACTACGGGTCTCTCCAACAAGGCAGACCAGTCGGCCTTCGACGTGCTGGAGGGCGTGGTGGCCACGAAGAGCACCCCGGACGGCGTGGACCTGAAGCTGTCCAACTACAACACCACGGCGGCCATGAACGGCTCCATCGCCTCGGCCAACAACGCCACGCTGGCCACGGTGGCCGCCAACTACGGCCTCAGACGGTGGTGGACCAGCACTCCCTGGACATAGCGGCGAGGATCACGCCGCTGGAGGTGGACACCAAGGTGGCCAACGCTCTCCTGGGGGCCGTCACCGCCGCGGCGCTGGCCTCCGAGCTCGCGAGTCGAGACGCCTCCATCTCGGGGCTGCAGGCCTCCAAGGCGGACGCCAGCGCCCTGACTGCTTACGCCCTGCAGTCGGCCGTGGACACTTCCTCGGTGGTGGACTCTACGATAGCGGCAGCCCTCTTAGATAGCGGCAGCCCTCTTGGGCGCAGTCACCACGGCAGCCCTGGACGCTGCCCTCCTCGGCAAGGCGGACGCAAGCGTGCTGGCCTCCCTGCTCTCCACGGTGGACGGGTTGGACACGCCGCTGGAGGTAGGCACCAAGATAGCAAATGCCCTGCTGGGTCTCGCCACCAGGCCTTCGTCGCAGCGCAGCTTGCTTAGCCGCGACGCCAGCATCGGCGCTTCCTGCCGGGGCCAAGGCCGCGCGGGACGCTGCTGGCACTTCATACGCCACGAAGCCTGCGCTCTCGGCCAGAGAGACCAGCTCCAGAGGCTCGAACGCAAATCACTCGCGGAGCTCGCCGCCCTGCAGCTTTTCCGGCAGCCGCAGGAGTTGTTAACGCGCCGGCCTGGGCGGGCTTCACGAATTGGGAGCTCGTTCGTGGAAGTAACGTCGTTCGCAACCTGCATTTCGTGGCTCTCTCTGCTGCGCTTGCCAACGGCGACGACACGCTGAGCATCACGGCAGACTGCTACTCCACGGCGGGCACTGACGCTGCCATAACAGCAGCCTTGCTGGCCTACTACACCTCGGCGCAAGTGGACACTCTGTTGGGAGACTACCGAACCGGAACGGCGCAGGACGCGGAGACGACCAGCGCCATCACAGCCGCACTGCTGGCTTACTACACCTCGGCGCAGGTAGACGCGCTGTTGGGAGATTACCGCACGGCGAGCGCGCAGGACACGCAGACGCAGGCCGCCATCACGGGCGCGCTGCTGGCCTACCGGACGGGCCCGGACCAGGACGTGTTCACAACCAACCAAATCACCTCGGCGCTGGTGGCGTACCGCTCAGCCGCAGACCAGGACACGGCGACGGCCTCAAGCATCGCCGCCGCGCTGCTCAGCTACTACACCATCACGCAGGTGGACGGCCTCCTTGCGGGCAAGCTCGGAGTCACGGAGGCGGCCTCGGCCCTGCAAATAGCAGTGCGCTTTCCGGACGACGGAGGGGCCGACGAGGTGGTGGCCGCCATAGGAGAGCAGATCCTGGCCCCCACGGACGTCTCACTGTCAAACTGGACGGTTCGCCCCAGCAGCGGCTGCAGCGTGGTCCTGGCCACGCGCACCGCGGGAGTGAGCGTGGACGGCTACACCCTGACCCTGGCGGTGAACCCGTGGAACATCGTGCGCACCTACAACTTGACCCCGGGCCGAGAGCTCCTCTTCGCCTGCCGCTACCGGCTCGGCACGGCCTCCAACTTCGTGGTGTACATGTCAGAGGCCGACAACGTCTACGACCCCCTGTACGGCAGCTTCGTGGGGGACCAGGGCGCCTGGAGCACGGCCAAGATGTACTTCACCGTGCCGCCGAACGGGGTGGCGAAGCTGCACTTCGGGGCGCACTTCCAGGCGCCGGGCCTGCCCAACCAGACGGCAGGAACGGTGGACGTCTACGGCCTCCAGATCCTGGACGCAACCCTGGAGACCGGCAACACGGCGGAGGTCCAGCTTCACGGTGGGACATGACCCTGAGCGCCTTCGCCTGGAACATCGTGCGCACCTACACACTGACGCCGGGGAGACGCTACTCCTTCGGCTGTCGGTACAGGCTGGGCACGGCCTCCAACTTGGTGATGTACGTCAGCGCGGCCGACAACGACTATGTGGGCGTCACCGGCACCTTCCTCGGCACGGCCGCGCAGGGTGTCTGGAGCACGGCGCCTACTTCGAGGGAGTCGGTCTCCGTGACGGACCTGGGCTCGGCCACGCTGGTCGGGCTCCCTCAGGCGCAGTCTCCTCTGCAGCGCTCACACACCGGCACCGTCGCCGGAGACACGCTGACGTCCACAGGGGCCGTGTAGGCAGCTCGCTGAGCATCACCGGCGCGGCCAGCGTGGGCCTGCTGAGCTCCGCCACCGGAATCACCGGCAGCACACTCACCATCAACACGGCCAACGCCGGGAACTTCACCACGGTGGGCGACGTGTCCACGGGCACGCTGACGGCCTCGACGCAGCAACCGCGGCGCTCGCGGGCGCCACGCTGACCAGCACCGGGGGGCCTCCGCGGGCCCGCTGGACTGCGAGAGCCTGGACTGCACCTTCAGCTAAGAAAAAAAAAAAAGAAAAAAAGTCCCAAAAAAAGGGGTCCCCGAAAAAAAGGGGTTTCCTTTGGCAACATCGCTTGAAATGCAACCTGGAGCCAAATTGCCGCGCATGTCTAGGGGTCACTATTTTGCAGCCGGTTCACCTAAGGGCCTGGCACGATGACGGACCTGTTCATTCATTTGGTCTTCCAGCTGGTGACGCTCTCCGGCACGGGCGTCTCTGTGCTTGACTAAAAAAAGGCCCGTTGCCGCTCTGCTTCATTTTTGATGCAGAGTGGCACCGCTTTTTGAATGCGCCGTCGTCGGTGACAAGGTGAATGGGAGTCTCGCGGGCCGAGTGCCGCAGCATGGCGTCCCAGGCGGCTCCGGGCAGCGTGACATAGTGGATGGGGTCGAGCCCCGACTGCGCCCGGAAGGTCCCGGTGCTCTCCATCACGTCCGCCAGGGCAGACGTCGGTGTGGAGGTAGCAGTCGTGAAACTCGCGGAAGGTCTCCCACCCCATGAGATAGGCGGTGTTGACGGCCAGCCGGTGGTCCTCTGCGCTCACCGCTTTTCCTGCCAGCACGCTGTCGTAGCAGTGCTGCTCCCACACCGCGGGCATCTCCCACGCCTCGGCGCCGCAGAAGTGCTCGAAGGGCATGGGCAGCTTGCGCAGGATGCAGTCCCACGCCTCTCCAGGTCGCAGTGCGTCCGCCGCTGTAGTCGGTCGGCGTGCGCAGCTGCAGCTCGGGGTGAAGCGAGGCCATCAGCGGGAAGAGCTCCAGCTGCTTGTGGGTGCAGGCCCTGAGGTCGTCGATCATGCTGGCCAGGCTCGTGGGGAAGATGTCCACAACCTCAGCGGGCCCCAGCTCATCTGCAGGCACTTCTTGCAAGACTTGCAGAGGACTCGGAGGCAGAGGTGGCTGCAGTGGCCCTGTTGATCGCGGCCTGCAGGGCGCACCAGCCGCTGAGGGGCCTTGGCGCGGCCTTGGCCCTGCCCTTGGGTGCGGCCTTTGCTGTCCTCGCCGAGCTCTTCGCGCGGTGCCCTGCTGACAGGAGAGCCCATCGTGGCGATGTAGCGCAGCAGGAAGTGGAAGTCAAAGCGGCCCCGTGGTGAAAGACCGCTGGGATGGTCTTGGGCGTCTGGGCCGCGATGTTGCAGGGGTGGCACAGCGCCCCGAGATACTGCCCGGGTGGAGTTTCTTCTCGGCGGTCTTGAAGGACGCGAGGCACTCCCTGCAGTGAGTGGCGGCCCTGTGCTCCAGCTCCTCCCTCCGGGTCATGCTGACGGGCCCAGTTCGGCGTCTCCAGGTGAGGTAGACGAGCTTGAGAAGATCGTTCAGCATGGCGCGGACGGCGTGGTACTTGTCGCTGTCCCGCTCGTGGTGCGTGAGCCTCAGCCTCAGCTCCTCGGGTGGCACGTAGCCGCAGCGCCCGACAGCGACGTAGCAGGAAGAAGCCGCGACGGTCTGGCGCGCCGGCTGCTGCTGCGCTATGTGGACCGTCGGGGGCGGGCTGTAGATCGAGGTCCGCGTAGCACGTCAGGGGCGCAAGCTCTGCGGAGGCCTTGCCCCTCCCCTGTAGCGCAGCAGGCTCTTCTCGGGCCCGGGCAGCGGCGCTTGCGCTCGGCAATCTCTCGATAGCACTGGGCGGCGCGGTGGCGCTGCCAGGAGGCCACTTGTACTCCCTGCAGCCGCCGGTGTTGGTGGGCGTGGCTCCCAGGGTCAGCCCCTGCCTGCTGGCCAGCGCCTGGAAGTTGTGGATCAGGCTGTAGTGGCCGCTGTGCAGGAGAAGCAGCACGGTGTTCTGGACGACGCCCGTGCCGCTCGGGGCGCGCTGCTGGAGGACGTGGTAGTACTCCAGTCCGTCCGTCCACTGGGTTTGCTGCCACACGAAGACGAAGACCTCCACCCGCCCGGCGTTGCGGAGCTCGAAGGCCTCGATGTCGTCGAAGCCCACGGGGCGGTCCGTCGGCAGGCCAGAGAAGTCCACCCCCGCGTCGGCCAGAGCGGGCTGCCAGCCCGCGGGGCGGCGTCCGAGGCGGGTCATCTCGGGGTAGAAGAAGGAGCCCGAGCAGCTTGTGGTCCTTGACCGCTGGCGCTTGTCGAGCCCTTCGACTCCGAGGCAGTGGGCAAGGACGCACCACATGAAGCAGCGGTGGTCCTCGTTCCGAGGGTTCCAGATGGCCTTCTTCTTGGCCAGGGTCTCGGGCAGCTCCTTCCAGCAGCCTCCCGCCTCGTTGGGCGGCGGGGGCGCGGGCATGTCGGCCAGCTGCTGCGAGGGCGCGGTCAGCAATTACGCTGCCGTGATGCCCACGACGGTCCAGTCGGACTCGGGGAAGCGGGAGCGCTCGAGCGCGACCTCGAACTTCGTCCTGATGGCCGCCATCATGGTTCCGGCGCGGGCCGACGGAGACGCGGGCCTCACGATCCACGGCGCCAGCCTGAGGAAGTAGTGCGTGAGCTCCACCCGGTCCTCGTCCTCATCGTTCGCAGCCGGGCGCGTCAGCAGGATCTGGAAGCTGACCTTCGCGAGGAAGGGCAGCCGAATCGCCAGCAGGTCTTGGAGCCGGTCCACCAGCAGCCGCATGGCATCGATGGTGAAGACCTGCTGCCCAGGAAGAGGGCGCAGCCGCAGCTCGCGGGTCCAAGCGGCCCCGCGCGGGCGCAGTTCTGTCACTGCGGCCTCGGCGCTAGGAGCGCGCGGCTCCTCCAGAGGCACCGCCCGGACAGCGCTGAGCCCCAGGCGGCCCCAGATGCGGTCAGACAGCTCGGAGATCATGGCGCGAATTGGTTTGAGCTGAATAAATTGCTTTCTATAGAAAAATAATAAAATATTCAGTCGGTCGGACGAGCGCTTCTTTTTTTCTTGGCTTCTGTTCTGTCCCGGATTCTATTCACAGCGAGTCGGTGCTGCTGCCCTGCAGGTTCAGCGCAGTGAGGAGCTTTGTGGAGGCCTCGCCCAGCTCCTTGCGCGCCTTCTCAAGCCGCTCCAAGGCAGCGAGGGTTGCGCTCTTGGCAGCCAGCGAGACCGGCAGCCGCTCAGCGATCTTCTTGCTGACGAGCTGCTCCTACACCTCGAAGAGCTCCCTCTCGATCTGGGCCAGCGTTGCGACATCGCGCGTGCGAATGCGGCGCTGCCTCAGGGCCTCGCGCTTCTCGCGGAGCGCTTCCATCGGCGCCCAGCTCTCCTCCCCGCGCTCCTCGGCCATGGCGGGAGCTGCGCTGCGGGCCGCGCGCTGGTTCAAGCGCTTGCGAAGCTTAAGCTGCAGGTCTTGCGCCCGCTTCAGCATCTACTTCCAGTTCTGGATGTCGACCTCCTCCGCCGGGAACCTGCCAGCGAGCCCATCTGCAATCAGCCGCTCCAGCACGGGCGCTCCCCGAGCGAGCTCATCGTGCAGGCGGCTCACCTTCTCCCGAGAGGCTCCCCGCTTCAGCGCCTCGGCATCAACGGCGGCCTTCAGCACGGGCCTCAGCTGCTCGCGGCGCTCCAGGACGTGGGTGGCCATTCTGAATTTTTTTACTGAGCAAAAAAAGGCTGCGGCATCGGAAGAAACTACAGCGGGCACTCTCGAGAAGGTGGCTCCACGCGCAGATCTGTGACCTCAAGACTCAACCCGCGCATGCCGCTCATCAGCCACAAGCTGCGCGCTCTCAGCCTAACGCGCGCGGCGCAGTGAGCCAGCTCAGCGGGGCGGTCCGCAAACGTGCCGCCGGCGTTCCAGAAGCGCGCGTCACTAATTGCTTCCCGTGACCGTTGTTGTAGAATTGCGCTGCTTGATCCACTGTCATGCTCACGAAGCCCACGTGAGAAAGCTCCTTCTTCAGTTTAGAGTACGCGAGCTTGGCTTTCAGCATCCAATCGCCGCCGCGCGATTGCCTCACAGAGGGCAGCAGCCGCTGGCGCACGGCCTCGGGTGTGAGCTTCGCGTCGAAGACGCGCTCGGATGCGGCCGCCAGCTGCTCGACCAGATCGGTCTCGGCCCGCTCCCAGAAGAGCCTCGAGCGCTCGTCGGTTGCGAAGCTCACGCTGGGGCGCTGCCCCTCGGAGAAGGCCCTGGGCTCCCATGGGATTTCCAGCGAAGCTTCGCTCTGCCAAAACAGCGGCTCCACGCACAAGAATTTGCCACCCTTTGCATTGGAGCGCACCTCGCCCAACTTCCACATGCTAGCCTGGCTCGTCATCCTTTTCTGTCTCCGATTAAAAAAAGATTGGCCCGAGCATGCGAAACTGCTTGAGGCGCGCCCTTGCCTGTGCGTGCTTTGTTGTGCTGGTGGTAATTGTTAAACATGCCGAGACTGCTGGAGCTGTTTTGCGGCACAAAGTCGATTGGCCGAGCCTTCGAGGCGGCTGGGTGGGAGGTCGTCTCCCTGGACATCGTGTCAAAATTTGAGCCCACGATCCTGTGCGACATCCGGAGCTGGGACTACGCGCTGTTTCCGCCGGGGCACTTTGACATGGTCTGGGCCAGCCCGGTCTGCGCGGAGTACAGCCGAGCTCTGACGATGCGCCCTCGACGACTCGAGGAGGGCGACGCGCTGGTGCTCAGAGCCCTTGAGATCATGGAGCACTTCGACCCGCTCATGTGGGTCATAGAGAATCCGGCCACCGGGCTGCTTTACCTACTGCAAGTGCGGGACTCCGTACAGGAAGCAGACCCGACTGTGGACCAACATGCGCTGGAGACCGAGCCGAGGGCTGTGCAGGAGCGGCAGCCGGTGCGACGCGGGAGGACGGGAGGCATCTGAGGGGCGCTCAAGGGGGGCCTCGACTCATGGGGGGTCAGTGCGAGAGGGTCAGGGGGCAGTCGCACAAGCTGCTTTACAGCACTCCTACGGCGCTGTGCAAGGAGATTGCGAGCGCGGCCACGGCAGAGCTTGCGGATCGGCTGAGCATCCCGGACTGAAGCGAGGGGCATTTCTTATAAGATGTTTTTTTTAATGACGAGCTCATTTTTTCCTGGCAAGCATGCGCTCCGACGGCAGCCAATAAGCCGCCCCACGTGGCATAGCGCCACTGCCCGAAGACTGCGCCTCCGCACTTTGGGCAGGACTTGCAGCTGACGCGGCACCCATCTATCTCCCGCGTCACTCTCAGCAGGAGCGGGTTGCCCCACAGCTGCAGCTCCTCCAAAGTGCGCGCGGCATCTTCGATCAGCAGCCGCGCGGCGTGCAGGCAGCGAGCGCATCAGCGGCTCGCTGCAGGGCTTCTCAGCGCAATCCAGCACCTGCGCAGCCGCGGCCAGGGTCAGCTCCAGGAAATCGCCCTTGGTGTCGGCGTTGAGGTGGTCAAGCGAGGGCTCGGGAGCCAGCCAGTCGAACGTCTGCGACCAAAGATCGTCTCCAGGATCTCTGGTCATCGCGCGGCACCCGTCCTTCGTGAGGTAGGACTCCAAAGCGCCGTAGGGGCAGGGGAACCCGAAGTCAAGTCCGCTGACTCGGATGCCCCCCGTGTAGGACAGGCTCTTCCTGTCTCTGCGAGGATGCAGCAGCAGCGCCGAGAACAAGCCGCTCAGATCCAGCAGCTCGGAGATGCGCTCCACCGCTTCCAGCGCATCCGGACGGGCGGCAGGCTGCTTGGCTGCCCACTCCTCCATGGTGACCAGCAGGCTCTCGGTCAATGCGTGCTGCATGGCGACGGTGCAGGCCATGCTCGATCCACTCAAACGCTTCGGTCCATGCGAACAAATAATTCCCTAGATCCGTCTCCACAATGATCCGTCTCGGACCAGGGTATGTTTTTTTTAGATCCGTCTCTCCACTATGATCCGTCTCTCCACTATGATCCGTCTCGGACCTGGGAATAAAGGTCTCCTAGGTAGTGGCGCTCACCGGGCTGGAGG
>CAUJNA010002298.1:20000-38041 GCA_963377175.1 Effrenium voratum | reverse complement strand
ACCGCAGTGTGTTTCAATACTGAGAGCCATGCAATTGGCCATATCGCTATTCGCAGGTAGAAGCGACAAGAGAGAGGAGAACTTGCGGGGAAGCGAGGCATGGTGGCCAAACTTGGCCTTAGGTTTTCGCCCAGAATGTTTTTGGGATGGCCGTCCTTTGGTATCGCAAAAAAGGGCCTTTCCTTTTCCACAATGCGGGGCAAGGTAGGAGCCTAACAGGGTCTCCCTCTCAAGGAGCCTTCGGGTCCAGGTGTTCTTTATGCCCCTGCTTAGGCCCTACTTCTCCTTTGCGGTTTTTATTTAACCTAGTCCAGATCGGTTTTTTCCAACTTCGTCCTGTGTCACGCCTTGCTCCGCCCAGCACCCCACCCCCATGTCCCGGCGAGGAAGCGAAAGGCATCCGCGACGCTCAGACCCTGTCGCGCCCGAGGGAGGCCGGGGTCGGGAAAGGGTGAGAGATTGGATGGTTTAACCAGGCTCTGGTTCAAACCATTTCAAACCACTATTCTTCAATCAACCTCCATTTGGGGTGCTCCTTTTGCAAGAAAGGCTGGTTGTTTTTGCCCATGGAAATAACTACACGCGCCGTGGTAAACTTACTGATATGTGCAGGTATCATGTTTGCCAGGAAAAGTCCGGGATTTTACAGTCAGGTTCGATGGTAGGCGGGAGGGCATTCCCTTCCAAATGGGAGAAATAGTGTGTAAGTGTGAGTGTGTGGGTGTTCTACTTGGCTGCGTTGGCAAAATCAATGTCAGCCTTCAAAAAAGCGGAAGCAATCTGTAAGTGTGTTGAGTCCGTGTGTTCTACTTGGCTGGGGCACACACCCTATCACGGTGTTGGTTGCCGTGACAGGAAGCATTGGCCAAATCAATGTCAGGATCTCTGGAATGGGAGTGGAGTGGAAAACGCGAGGAAACCAAAAGGACAAACTCAATTGAAGGGAAGACAACAGGTTTGCAAGCTGGATTAATTTTCTGGACTCCAACAAAGCTTCTACTTTTGGGTGAGATTGAGTCAACAGTTGTTATTTTTAATTATGTCTAGGGAATGGTCAACTCTTTGCATCCAAAGGTGAACTTTCTTCTCATTTCGGGCGGGGCGCAAGGCCTTGAAGCACCCATAGCACCTCGGCGCCATCGCATGTCCGCAGAAAAAGGGGTACCTCCTTCTACCATCTCTTCTGATTTGCTTCTTGCCGAGGGATGGGGGACCGGATATGAGCGTCCGGCGAAAAACCGCAAGGAGCACAATCCGGCAAGGATTTACACCCTGAACATCAGAAGACGCGCCCATTTCAAAGGGGAATCGCCTTTCGGGAGACCCGCTTTTGGGGTTTCACTTGATCTCTACCGGGAAGGAAACAGACAACGTGGAAACGGCAGCTTCTTGAGCTGTATGTTTGCGGAGTTGGCTTCACATCGAAACAAACCCTCCAAGGGTTCAAGCCCCATGAGCCGTGAAGCAGCCGTCTTGGCCAGTTAACATGAACACACAGGGCCAACTGACGCCTTAAGTGAAACCCAGCCCTGACACGGAATTCGGAGAGTCCGAAATTCCATGAAAGCTCCCGTTTTGCGAGGGTGGCAGATTGAATCACCCAAATCCTTCGGCCGGCAAATCTCGATGCCAGGCAAAGCCGAAGGAGTCTCCAGGCGGGGGGGTGGACCCGTGGACCCCAGAAATGGGTGGGGTTCATTGGTGTCCCTTCAACCTGCCCTTCCCCCCAAAAAAAAACACGGAAGGCATTCACAAAAGGACAGACCCATACATATATATATATATATACATATGGTACCCCCCCCCATGGACCCTGGTTTGGTTGCTTCTTGGATCTTGTGTCAAAATTAGGGGGTGGCATATGTATATATGATATGCATGCAGATGAATAATTTTGTGATAAAGTGATAAAAACAATGACATCAGCATCTGAAATCTGAAAGAGTTTGAATGCATCCAAGAGTATGAGAACACCTCAGATTTTGTCTTTTCAAGATTCAATATTCAAGAATCTGAGAACATATTTTCTGGGAATCTTTTATTTTGAATCCCAGATCTTGAACAAAAAAAGAAAAGAAAAGAACATCTAGGGGTGTCCCAATACTCTCGGGTTCAATACGATCCTCGGAAAAGCTTTCCGTGAAATATTTCAATCTCGAATCTTCAATCCAGTGGTGAAATACGTTCGAGGTTTTAGAGCAACTTGAACATTCTTAGTTTTTGACCAGGATGGATGATTCTCAGGAAAGTTGTTGCTTTTGCAATCCTCAATATTGAATCCTAAATCCAGTGGTAAAGCACTTTTAAGTGTTAGAAGAACTTGAATGCTGTTTGGGTTTGGCCAGGATTGACAATTCTCAGGAAAGTTTTCTGTGTAATCTTCAATCTTGAATCTTCCATCCAGTGGTAAATACTTTCAAGTGCTTAGCGATCCAGTGGACACACTTTCCAGTTATTAGTTAGACAAACCTTCAAATGCTTTTGGTGAGCTCATGTTGACCCTTTTCCAGGAGGTAAACAAAGGTAGCAATGCTCAAAAACACTGTATTTTGCAGTATTTCATGAAGAGGCGCAGCATTAGGGGTACTATGTATATATATATACATGTATGTATGTGTGTATGTAATGTAATGTAATGTAATGTAATGTAATGTAATGTAATGTAATGTAATGTAATGTAATGTAATGTAATGTAATGTAATGTAATGTAATGTAATGTATTGTAATGTAATGTAATGTAATGTAATGTAATGTAATGTAATGTAATGTAATGAAATGAAATGTAATGTAATGTAATGTATGTATGTATGTAATGTATGTAAGTATGTAATGTATGTATGTATGTATGTATGTATGTATGTATGTATGTATGTATGTATGTATGTATGTATGTATGTATGTATGTATGTATGTATGTATGTATGTATGTATGTATGTATGTATGTATGTATGTATGTATGTATGTATTTAATGTAATTTATGTATGTATGTATGTATGTATGTATGTATGTATGTATGTAATGTATTTATGTATGTATGTATGTATGTATGTATGTATGTATGTATGTATGTATGTATGTATGTATGTATGTAATGTATGTATGTATGTATGTATGTATGTATGTATGTAATGTATGCATGTATGTATGTATGTATGTATGTATGTATGTATGTATGTATGTTATGTATGTATGTATGTATGTACGTATGTTGTATGTATATGTGTATGTATGTATGTATGTATGTATGTATGTATGTATGTAATGTATGTATGTATGTATGTATGTATGTAATGTATGTATGTATGTATGTATGTATGTATGTATGTATGTATGTATGTATGTATGTATGTATGTATGTATGTATGTTGTGTATGTATGTATGTATGTATGTATGTATGTAATGTATGTATGTATGTATGTATGTATGTATGTATGTATGTATGTATGTATGTATGTATGTATGTATGTATGTATGTATGTATGTATGTAATGTATGTATGTATGTATGTATGTATGTATGTATGTATGTATGTATGTATGTATGTATGTTTTGTATGTATGTATGTATGTATGTATGTATGTATGTATGTATGTATGTATGTATGTATGTATGTATGTATGTATGTATGTATGTATGTATGTATGTATGTATGTATGTATGTATGTATGTATGTATGTGTGTAATGTATGTAATGTATGTATGTATGTATGTATGTATGTATGTATGTATGTATGTAATGTATGTATGTATGTATGTATGTATGTATGTATGTATGTATGTATGTATGTATGTATGTATGTATGTATGTATGTATGGTATGTATGGTATGTATGGTATGTATGGTATGTATGTAATGTATGTATGTATGTATGTAAGGTATTTATGTATGTATGTATGTATGTAAAGTATGTATGTATGCATGTATGTATGTATGTATGTATGTAATGTATGTATTTGTATGTATGTATTGTATTGTATTGTATTGTCTTGTATTGTATTGTATGTATGTAATGTATGTATGTATGTATGTATGTATGTATGTATGTATGTATGTATGTAATTTCATGTAGTGTAATGTAATGTAATGTAATGTAATGTAATGTAATGTAATGTAATGTAATGTATGTATGTATTGTGAGAGGCGTTAATCCTAACCAAGGACTAACCCAGAATCCACGTCTCACCCGTGTCCCGACTCTCTGGCACACCCGCGAAGCAGCTCGTTGTTTTCACAGGCAGCGCACTCATTCACCGTGCGCATGTGGCTTGAGCCAAAATAGGCACGCCACTCCAACTTCCTCAAGGTGGACATGTCAACTCGCAAGACATGTCCACTCATGCAACCTCAAGCAAAAATAGCTCACTTACCAAAGCCTAATGCCTATGGCTGCAATGACAAAATCATGCATGAGAATGCCAAGATCTGCAGTCGCCCCCAGTTGCAGCCTCCAGCCGCGGCGGGGAATGCAACTCCAGAGCATTCTCATCCTTAATTGTGGGAACAGCCCCATTCTTCAAATTGCGGGGGCTCCCTATCCTATTCCACTGGGCAGTGGCCAATTCCTTATACCCTTCATCCGGCCCTGGACCTGGGCTCAGTACTGCTTCGGCTCGGCTCATCCGATCTTTCCAGCCTGGAAAGTTGCAGTCGCAGCTTCTCATTCTCAGTCTCCAGCGCCTTGTCTAGCAAGTGAACCAGCTTGCCGCTCCCATCGACGGCTAGCTTAATCCAGTTCACAAACTTCTCATTCTGCTTCTGGCTGAAGAAGACCTGATTCTGCATGGTGCCCAGCAAGGCCAAATAGTTACTGAAGAAGGCAGAATCCGAGTTGTCATACTTCTCCGCGTTGTATGCAGTGTGAATCTTATCCACGGTCTGGAAGACCTTGAGCGCCAAAGCGCCATCCACAGCGCCTCGCCCGGAAAGATTGAACACAGCCGCGTTAAGCCTGGAAAGGTGGTCAGATCGCAACGATCCCGGGGGTTTCGATTCCTTACGAATGTCGTTGAGCACCTGTTGCAAATCCAACACGGCTCCCTCCGAAGTTGCCAACGGACTCGAGAAATCGTCCCTGACCAAACCTGAACTCTGCCCGCGAGCGTCATCCCGCTCCGCACTGGCCACTCTCGGTTGCTTATTCCTACTCCCGGTACCCAGCTCCTTAGCCTTACTCACTAGGCCTTGAAGACAACCAACTTCGACATATTCACTCCTAGATGGAGCCGAACGCGACCTTAGCGAAAATCCCGGACTGGTCACTTCATCAAGAATGGGGACCGCCTGGAGGGTTTCTCCGGCGCCCCCAGCCCGATCCTCGCCTATCGTCGACGCCACACCGCCGGTCAGCGGCTGGTCGGCCCATCGCTGCCTGGCCACGATAATGTGCTGGCATTCCGTACCCAGGTCAATGAACGCGATGAATTTCTTGGTCCTCTGGCCTTCCCCAAGCATATTGCCGTGAAGTCGGTGCATGGCTTTGTTCCTACACTTGCGGGATACTGTCCAACCACACCACGTCATGAAAACAACAAACATGCTCATCAAGGTAGCCCGCAGGAACAGCCCCATAGTCTCCACAAGAGCAACTCCCTGCGAACCCATTTTGTCGACTAAGAGGACCGTGTTGACCGAAACACTCCCCATGACATCTTCCACAACATTGTCAATCTGGACCACACCTTTGTAACCAAGAGGGATGAGGGCAAGCATGGTTCCCCAATAAACGAGGTTCAATTGGTTGCCATGCTCAGCATGGGCCTTCTTGTTCCGGCCTTTCCGGCTCGAGAAACCAGGCCTCCGCACTTTCTTTCTGCTGCGCTTCTTGCGGTCGCCTTTGCCAGGATGCCGTCGCCCGCCCCTCCTTTTGGGCTTGCGACTGAACTGGCGAAATGCATCCTCATCCTCTGTCACGACATCATCCGAGCTGTCCTGCTCGCATGTGCCCTCTCGAGCACGGCTGCACTTATAGCACGTCAGCCGTGCTTTGACGTTCCTTCCGCCACATTGGCGGCAGTCCCAACCGCGGCCTGCAGCAAGCTCTTCCAAAGCTTCGGCCCGCGCGGACTCTCGATGCCGCCTCTCGGTGCTCCGAACATGTTCACCTGCTGGTCCTCGGCCGCTCGCGCCGGCCGACTCAGGATGTGGCCGAATGTCATCATCTTCGTCCTCATCGGAGCGCCGCATGACACTCACTCTCTTCGTATTGCGGGACCAAGGAAATTGACCCGGCACTGGAGCCGGCCTGGACTCTCCCGGACCGAAAACTCCTCCCGGTCTCCTCCATGGCGGAGTGGCCTTTGGTTTCACCACAGCTCTCACCGGTTCCACTGGCCCGGACCGACTCCTTGATCGGCTCCTGCTCTTCAGCCTCAACGGCTGGCCGCCACCACCACCTCGATCGTCGGGATAAAAACTGTCATCATCTCCTCCCGATTCCCCCTCTCCCGACTCCTCGATCTCAACGGACTCCTCGTCGTCGAGAGACACATATCCGGTCGGCGGTTCCGCCGGTGCCGGCAACGGCGGCGGAGCAATTTCATCAGCTTCTTCCGGAACCGCGGCAGAGCCTCTGGATGATTCCCGCTCCGCGCGTTCCTTAGCTGCACGTTCCCGTTGCTCCAAATAATAAGGATGATATTGGTGATCCGCCAACAGGAATCTGTACTTGTTCTGGTCGTGCTCTCTCAGAGTTCGCTCTTCGAACCCCGGACCAACGGCAGCAGCCAAAAGCGCCGTCTTGTCGATCAGCCCCTTCCAGTCCGCGGGCGGATCTGTCCCGCGACCAGAGGCAGTTGCCGTGGCCGTACTGGCAGGCGGAGCAATTGGCCTCACCTCAATTGCTCCCGCCTTCTTCGCGGGCGGAGCTTCTGATGCTCCCGCCTTCGCGGATCTCGCAGGCGGAGCTCTAGGGGCTCCCGCCCGCTCACGGACTTGTTCCGCCCGGAACTCAGCCACGGTCGGGGAAATGGCAGGCACATCATAGACTGCTCCAGCAGCAGTCCCCATTGAGCTAGCTGTGCTAGCCGCCGGAGCCTTCCCCTGATACCGGGCAGAGTAAGCAGCAAGCGCACTGAGGTACTGCTTAACTCCAGGCCCCGTCAACCCACCCTGGCTGCTTTGCGAGAAGCTACGGTTCAAAGGCCCTAACCTCTGGATGGATTCCTGCCTATCCGGCCGCACAATCAGGCCGCGATCGGCACTCCCAAAAAGAAGATCTCCTTGGCGCCCTCCCGTAAGTACGCTCCACGCACTAAGCTGGCCAGGATCCACTGCTTGATCTGTAAGGTAAACTCCTTCTGCTCCGCAGTACAAAGTGATACCGCTCCGAAGGATCGCCTCCAAAGATGCAACCAGCACAACGTCCGCACTCCTCCGCATGAGATTCAACGGGTACAAGAAAGCACCTCGCGTGGTCAGGGCAAAATGCGTCGTCTGACGATCCGTAGTGCCTCCACCAGGCAACAAACCACCGCTCCGGATACTCTCCACGTGTCGCCCGAAAGTCCCGTGCGCGAGCATCAAGTCCGGCACGTTGTTGGGCCCGTACGTTTCAGTGAAATGCTCGTGATCTGCTCGAGGATATAGTTCCTGAACTGAAACTCCGGTGGCACTGCTATGGCCCTGCAGCGCTTTGACGCAGGTGGTCCCCCCGAGGTCCGCGGTTACGAACCTCGTCTTGCCGGACTCCCCTCAGGGCCAGCAGCAGCCAAAATTTCGGCTTCTGAGCACCCGTACGTGGTCGCGAGCCACGACACCGGGAGCCAGCCTCCTTCGCCCACTGGCGCGTGCCGCAGGGCTTTGACCATGCGCCGGGACAAAGCCCGGACATCCACCATGGCTGACACAGTCACACAAATGCTCCACTCGACAAAAGCACTGCCTCCAAAGCCCGAATGGCCTAAATTGCATGCTCCACTGCTAATCAAGCAACTCCTATCATGTGCAAGCAGGTTGAT
This sequence comes from Effrenium voratum, assembly GCA_963377175.1. Classification (NCBI taxonomy): domain Eukaryota; class Dinophyceae; order Suessiales; family Symbiodiniaceae; genus Effrenium; species Effrenium voratum. The sequence goes on along the minus strand of CAUJNA010002298.1, from coordinate 30,082 downwards.
TCGAGCCATATGGAGTGCATAAGCGGCATGAATCCATGGGACCAAGCTCATCCGGGTAGGATGATTGTGATCTGAAACCACTGGATCATGCTTGCCTTTCTCCCCAGTCTCTGGTTTGGACTGGAGTTCGTCCCCAAGACCTCTTTTCGAGAAACCCAAAGCCTCCAAAGCTTCCCGGGTTTCTGGGCTACCTGAACCCCTGCTTTCTTTGCAGCTGCACGGATCTCCTCATCATACTCAACATCAGTGAGAATCCTTTGATCAAGGCATTTCCCGGTACGAACCGTAAGGTCATCCACGTAGGCCAACCACTGTTTGCCATACCTCAGGGTCCGGTTCCTTCCAGGGGCAAACGCCCGATCTACTGTGTAGCAGAAGTCATCGGGTCCATTGGTCCAAAGGTCAAACACAAAGGCAGGAACTTCCCGCTTCTGGATACTATGGCGAGCACTTCCATGGCTCTCCTAGTGTTCGCAACTTGGTTGAACCCTGTCACCGCATCAACGAAGGAAAACCAAGCCGAACCAGCAGCGCAAGCCAACACGTCACTTGCTTGCCTGCAATAGTAGGTTGACCTCTTCACACGGGCATTTACTCTACGGTAGTCAACAACCAGTCTCCTTTTCCGCTGTTTCTTGTGCTCAGGGGCCTCTTTGGTCGGAAATGGCGCGGAGCCTCGAACCAACTGCCCTCTAGCAACTTCACTCTCGAGCTGTTCATCAACCCAAGCAGCGGCTTCACCCCTCAACGCGTGAGGTTGACTAGAGACCGGAGCTCCAGTAGGGATGCAATCGTGCGAAAGTCCCCGGATGGTCGTTTGCGGGGTCCCTTCTACCCAGAAGGCAGCAGCTTTCCTACTGACTACGTCCTTACAGGCCTCAAGGTCATCCTTTGACAAGTAGGGTCTCTTAGCTTCAGCAGTCTTGCCGAAGTGAAGCCCTTCTACTACCTGTTCCCTGTATTCAGGGGTCCTCCTGGGGTCCTCAGTCACCTTTGAACCACTGAGTCGGTACACAGAAAGGTCGGACTTCACGGAATCCCATTCCCCTTTCTTAGCAAGACCGTCCCAATGGATCCTCATTTCCTCGGAGAACTTCAAAAGTTCAGCCTCGAGTCGTTCCCTTTCCGCAGCCGTAACCGATTCCCACTCCCCTCCGGTAAGAACATCGGCCTCGGGAGAGGCAGCGGCCGCGTTGGCATGCAACCGCGGCTCCGCGCCCTCTTCCGAGCCGGCACTCCTAGGATGGACGGCGAAGACGGACGATCCGACAGGCATAGAACAACCGAATTGCTGTGGCTCCTTCAGCCACTCCGAAAGGGGTCCATCCCCGTGACACTTCTTGACTTCAAGTTGTTTGGAAGTGGGACCAAGGGACACCCAGTAGGATTCACACAACTCTTCGGGGTAGATCCCACTCAACTTACCTGCACCTGCCCACTTCGGCCCCAGTCCGGGCTCATTGTCTTCCCTTATCTTCATCGAGCTCGGATTTGCCGGTGTTGGTGCAAAGTCCTCAAAAGCGCGTCCGGCTTCCTACACCTCAGAGAGAACCCAGACAGGTCGGAGTTGCTGACCCATATCTGCCCTTTCTCAACGGGGTTTCCAAACGATCCGTCACTCACGTCCAACGAGGTCATGTTGTACTGACAGGAGTCGGTCCGAACCATGGCCCAAGGCCTCCTAGGTTCAACGAGGGTCCCGAATCTCTCGACGAAAAGTTCAAGGGAAAACAGCAAACTCCCGACAGGGTTCTCAAGGGTTCCGATGCCGTTCGCTTTCTCCTGGTGGCTAAGCAGGTCACATGAAAACTCTGCTAGAGCCAAATCCTCACTCGAGGGGGTCTGCTCGCCCAATCGGCTCAGCTTTTCACACGGCGCCCCCACATGGAGGACTTTCGGTTTCATCACCTTGCTGATCAACCAAGCAAGGAGCGCCCGGTCCGAGTTCTTTCGCAGATCCCAATCCCGACCGTAGCTTCTATACAGCCGGTCAACGGGTTCTCCAACCAACAGACCACGGCGCCTAGCGGCCTTAGTGAGCCCACCGTGTCCGGCGAAAACCTCCAAGAAGTCAACTCCGTGCTGGGGCACACCTTCATTCCGAAGGTATTCAAGGACAGCTTTCTGTTCTCTCGCGAAGCCATCCGAAGGCCCAGCGGCGAACACTCCCACGCCACTTTCTGTTTTCCCGCCCTTGAGGATCCCGACCAGGTCGTCCAGGGGCTCAGAGTACTCATGCTCCCCTCGCCTTTCCGGGTCCCTCTGGGCCGGAGGCCGCTCTTCGAGGCGGTACCCTCCTTTGTCAAGCTTCCTGGCAGATGAAGCTTGCAGGATTCCATCCCTGCTCAGCTCAACCTTCGTGATGAGCAAGCTCATCTTCACTTCCTCTACGCAAGGACGTCCTCCTTCCGGGGCCAGGGATTCTTGCCCCTGCTGGTCCAAGTACAGAAGGCACCACTTCACACGCAGTCCGCCGATCTCCGGCGCATACTTGTGAACGTGCACTACTCCTTCCGAGACCGCAACTGACGTGACCCGTCCAATTGCGCAAAGCTTCGGACCGTATCCTTTTCTGAACGCGATCACGTCTCCAATCTTCAGGACGTACTGCTTACCTCTTCTCTTCATCGTGAACTCGACCTGCTTAGTTTCCCCTTTGATCATCTGACCTAAGCTGGGTCTCGAGTCGTCTGGATCCGAATCAAATTGGATCTCATCTCTGGCGTCGGCACACACCTCGTCCGGGATCAAGACGCAATCTTCGGCATGAGCTGCGAGAGGCTGGGCGCCGTCGGGTCCGGCCAACTGTAGTCTGTTCCCTTTGCACGAAACGACTTCCCAAGGGCCGGTCAGACCCTTCTTCCACGGCACTCGCCCTTTCGCCCCCGGGTCTGACAGGCCCGGAGCACGCCATACCACACGATCCCCGACTTTGAGGTCCACCTCGCGACGGTATCGGTTCGCGAGCCTCACACGGGCCTCGCTCGCGCTCGTGAGATGGTCCTTCACGACCTTGCTCACAGCCTTATATTGGCCAAAAATCTTCCGAGCCCAGTCCGAGCGGCTCAAATTCCAAAGTGCTCTTGAGTAGGTCCTTTTCCAGAGGCACACCCAGGGACCACGCTCTGCCCAGGTCTCTGGGCGTATAGCCATGAGGACCCGGGGTCGTGTCGATGCAGTACTCCACAACTGCGAGAAGGTCGCCCCAATGGTCGGTGTGCCCCCTCGCCACATCTTTGACAACGATCCCAAGCATCTTCTGCACTTCTTGATGCACCCTCTCATTGGCACCCATCTCACACGGACGGAGAGGGTGAGAGAGCCACTGACTCGCACCGATGAGGGCGCAATATTCAGCGAACATCGCGGACCTAAACTCAGGTCCTCTGTCCGACCGTACCAAGGTCGGTAGCGTCCTGCTACGCAAGACACACCTGGCGAAGGCGCGCCTAACTTCAGCGTGGTTGAGGGCACGGAGTGGCTCCAAGTAAACCGCGTGCGAGAGACAGTCCATGTACGTCAAGGAATACCGATTCCCTGCGTAATCCTCCTTGTTTGGACCCTCGCAATCGACAGACACCTCTTGCCAGCAATAGTCAGCCGCCGGTTTCATCGGCTTCGTGGTGACTTTAGTCGCCCTCGACCTCGCCTTAAAGCACGTCAGGCACTTTCCTACCCAGGAGTTGATATCTTCTTTCATCGTGGCCCACCAGACCACACGTTTCATGAGAGCATACGTCTTCTCAGCCGACCGATGCGCGCCGAACACTCCACAATGGAACTGGAGGTAGCACGCCTTCCGCCAAGTAACTCCAGAGCTAGCAGCGACTCCATTCGGCACTACTGGCACCGTGGACACTGCACCGCCTGGCAGACTGACTTCCTTCTCAAGCAGCCCTCTTGTATCCTTCCGGAGTCTTCCGGAGTGACTCCGCGAGTGAGGGGTCCTTGGATTGAGCCTCAACCCAAGACGCTCGCAGGGAGCCTGTCACTTCAAAGTTCGACATCCCCGCCGCGGCCTTTGCTTCTTCAGCAAGGCGACTCCTATCTTCAAAGCTGTAGACATGCCCGACAGGGTGTGCGTAGTCAACCTTTTGGAGAAGTAGGCAAGCACGCCCCGCGGGCCTTCGCTCGGCTTCACGACGAAGACCATCGTCGGCCTACATCTGCTCTCCTCCACTCGGATCTTCTTGCCCAGTTCAAACGGATCCCAGTGATTCCCGGGGCTTCTGAGCTGAAACCCGACTAGGACATTGCCGCGTCCTTTGCTAACCAAATCCCGCCTGTGTCCGACCGACGTTTGCCCGTCGCCGTCGTTCCATGCCACGACCTCTACGGGAACTCCGATCAGTCCGATCAGGCAGTTGAATCTGGCACTCATCTCCTTGCTTCCGGTTTTCCATACCGAATCGCACTGAGCGTTCACCACACTCCTGTGACAGTGCCAATTCAGCCCCTGGAGGGCCCATTCAGGTTCAGAGCTCTCCAGAGAACCGACCTTGCAACAGTTTTGCACCGTCAATACAGTCCCGTCCGGCTCAACGGCCCAGACAGTCCGGTACGGATACTTTTCGACCTGGTCACCGGACAGCTGAGGGATTTCGGGCGAATGCCCCTTGTCCCAGCGTCCTTTCATCAGAATTCCGCCCTTGCCTGGCATCTTGACGGTCCACTTGGCGCCCCCAGATCCAGATTTCGGCAGGCTGCCGCCTCCCCAAGAGTGGATTGTCTTAATCCCGACGACCTCGGTAGTCCCGTCCGGTTCGCACATATTGGATGCCGCTCCGACTTCTTCTATCAGCGCAGCTCCGTCCAGTTCCTCAAGATCTCCTCGTTCTTCGCGTTCTTTCCTTTCCTGCGCTTCGACTACAGCATCTTGCGCCTCTCGTCGGATGCACGTCGGGCACCGGCTGAAAACGTAGGTACGCTTTCCGCAGGCACAGAGCCCGTCGTGCTCCCACATTTCTCTATCCTTCTCCCTGGCCAGACCAGCCAAATTCTGACTATTGATCCGCCCAATCTCCGGCACTCTCAGCACCTCCACGACCTGTTTCACTTCCTGGTCCTTCACGGTGCCCTTTGGCACCGAAGCATAGCCCTTGATCGGCTCCACTGGAAACTCCAGAGCCAACTCCGGGCAGGCCGCTTTCAAGAGGCCGGCTTCAGGTTTAGTTCTCCACCACCGCGGGGCTACTGCCCAAATGGCTTTCACTCGAGCCCACGCCAAGCAAATCTCCTGCGCTTCCTTTCTCTGCAGATTCCTAGCCTGCAGAACCACTTCCAAAACCAGAGGCCACCGCAGAATCCCTGCGACGATTCCTCCTTGCCCGAAACCAACAACGAAGTCCGGCCCATAATCCGCAATGGCCCGGGCCAGCTTGGCGGCAGAAGTCAACAAGTCGACTCTAGCCCTCTTGACCTTCCGGTCTCCTTGCAACCTACCGGTGGCCCCGTCAAACTGTGCCCAAACTCCGTCGTCATCCTCGAAGGCTCCATAGCATGGGTGAACAGTCACCGTCCACTCAGGCATCTTAAACTCTTCACAAACGCGTCGAAGCGCTTTCTCAGCGTCATTCTCATAGTCCACTGCGACCAGGATCTTCAGCTTTGCAGCGACAAGCCCATGAAGGCTACCGACGTACGCAACGTCTTCATGCCCACCTGGGAGGGCGTGGTCGCCCACTGCCCAAGGCACTGGTCCCTCCGGCATCTCATCCGAGAGATAGGCATCCAGATCGAATCCTCTGAGCTGCCCGGAGAGCCCGCGCACGTCCAGCGTCCTCTGTTCCAGGAGCTCATCACGTCCTTTCGGATTCCTGCTGAATCCATCGCCTAACTTGGCTGTACGGCCTGCTAGCGACCGAATCTCGGAACCATCCGCTATGATCTCGGCCACCCATCTGAGAAGTTTCACATCTCCTCCGATGTCCGACCCTTGAGCTCTGGTCAGATTTGCATGGTCCGTCCAACAGATGGCCCGGATCGTCCCTAGGACTTTCCTCGAAGCACGCTTCACTTCAAGCTGCGCAAACGCTTCTTGGATGAGAGGAGGCCACGCCTGTTGAGGAGGTGTAAGGCTCTTACTGTGAGTGAGGAGGACCTTCATCTTAGTCCGATCCCTACTCATCTGGAGTACTGTACCTCCGACCGCGATCCCAGACGCGTCGGCGATCTGTTCCAACGGACATTCACCGGTTATGGCGGTCGCCTCATCAAAGATCGAGAGCTCAATCTGCTCCGTCATCATCCGCTTGATGGCCTTCACAGCCTTGCACCCATCCGTATTCGCTGATCCCAAGCCGCCTTCCGGAAAGATTGCACCCGGCTTCTGATAGGCATTCAGGATCTTCGCAGCATGACCGTACTCCACGGGCAAATACGCTCTCAACCAATTTCCGCATCCCAGAAACTGTTGAATGTGCAGTTTTTCACGTAAAGGCGGGAAATCCCTCACCGCCTGGCTCCTCTCCGGATCGGCCTTGACACCGCCACGGGAGAGGTGATGTCCTAAAAGCTTTCCTTGCATGACCGCAATTTCAGCCTTTGAGAGACCATAGCTGAAGCCAAAGACGATCGACTTGTCCAAGAACGCCTCTAGAGCAATCAAGTGGTCAAGCAAATGAGGGTCGGCTTTCGGATATTTCTTCCTCAAATGCCCATGCAACTGCTCATAGTAGGAGTCCGTAGGGGTCATCTCCCCCATTCTCTCGATTTCTCCTGGCACTTCGACGATGTGGTAGACCGGAGTCCTTCGCGTGTCAATCGCGCCACTTCCTTCCGCTTCTCCTCTGTTCATGAAGAAGTACGTCGTGCCTACCCAAGGCTTCCCCAAGTCTCTGTGCGGATCTTCGGCAGTCCTCCAGTCATCCTCCAGGACTCCCTCAGGGCTGCCCTCGCACTCAAACCGGGTAATCCGCTTACCTCGGGCTTCTCCAACGTTAAAGGGGCAATCGAACGCACCCATCGGCGAGTACAAAGCCCGTCTCGGGACCAGGTGCTTCCTAGCCCACGTCCTCTCGGTAGCATCGTACTCCCAGAAATCCCGGTTCCCTTTCGTCCGAGACATTGTCTGGTTGACTCCAATCAACGAAGCCACAGAGAAGATCATCGCGGCAAAGGCTCCAAGCCCCCACCTTCTCGGTCGGCCGTTTCCCCGCGAAATCCTCGCAGCGCCGATACCGGACGCGCGCTCCGGGAGTACTTCCTCATCCTCCCGAGCCGCTCCTTCCTTATTCAAGTCCGTCGCGATGCACTCTTCGCATCCCTGCAAACGCACTTGTCGGACTTCCTCACTTCCGCATTGACTGCACGAGTCCGGCCGCAAAATGCCGGTCCCACAGGAACTGCAGCTGTCATCTTCAAAGTGGCAGCTGTCCTGAAACTTCGAATCCCACATGTGGCAGCGCGTACACTCACTGGCCGCGATGCGCCCTCTGCGCACTTCCGCAACCGTCTCACCGGCCTCGATCACGACCGGTTCATACTTCGCGGCTATCAAGACCATACCTTCTTGGCTTCCGGTAGGCCAAATGCCTGGCACCGCTTCGACCGAGTCACCGATGGGCAAGATCGCTTCGCATGATCTTCCCTGGTCATCCACATCGAGCCCTTCTCGGACCCGATCGACCGGGATGAGCACTCCATCACCAGGGAAGAGCTCAACTGGCTTACCGCAGGCCGCAACCAAGAGGTCCCTTGGCGCACCATCCCTCGGAAGAGCCGAATGATCATCAAGGGAAGAGGCCACCGAGAACGGGTAAGCTCTGTCGTGCCTCCCCTTGCTGTGATCTTCGCAGCGAGGCATCTTCACTCTCACGGTATCAAGGAAGTGAAACCCCGGTCCCGGCCTGAAGCCCAAGCCGCCTCTCGCTTCGCAATCGAGGGCTCGGCCTCCGAGTATGATTCCGTGCCAATCTGAGCAGCCTTTCGCTGCGATTTTACACCGGATGTACAGCTCTGGTCCGTCCTTCGACGCCTCCGGTGTCGGTCCTTCCTGCAGCCTAGCTCGGAGGACCACGCTCCCCTTCAAAGGCACCGGCTTGCCCGATGCAATGCCATGCACAAACTCAGGAAAGACCCACTTCTCGAACCTGAGGATCGGGTAGTCCTTGCTGTCGGGCTGGACTCCTTTCTTCCTCGCGTGCTCAACCATGCTGACCACCAGCTCCTCCGTGATGTGATTGGCACCGGCACCTCCATCCAACATACATTCCACCTGCTTCCCCAGGATCTTCACCACGGTCCGGTACTGGTACCCTCCGGACTCGTTCTGGACGACCTCCCACCAATCTTTCGGCAGATCGTCAAGCTCCGCGATCCCTGGACCTCCGCCGCCGTTGCTCGGCGACGTCTTCAACACTCCGCCAGAGATCACTTCTGAGTTACTGTACTCTCCGATCGTCACGCTAAGTGCAGCGAACGGGTTGATCAGGGAGCTCGCATCCGGCTTCGGCCCCATTGCCAAAGACTGCTGAGTCGCGACTCCTTGCGTCCTTCCGGTCTCTTCGCCGATCACGAGCGCGTGCAGCATATCGCACCCGGACCCCTTCTTGCAGGCGCCGTTCTTCCGGAAGAAAGGGCAGAGGACTTCCTTCTTACTCTTTCCATCATACTTGCCCTTGGAACCGCTCTTCCCTTTAGAATCTCCTTTTCCTTTTCCGGTTCCCTTACCTTTCCCTTTCTGGTCCCCCTTGCCCTTTCCTTCGCCCTTAGCCGCGAGAACTGATCCGCTCTCCGCGTGCTGCTTCTTCTCCGCCAGCGCCTTTTTCCGAAGCTCCTTGTCGTGGGAGTAGTGGCACTTGTCTCCCCACGGACAGGTTCCATGATCCCTGTAGTGGAAACACAGCTTCTTGCTGTTCGTGCCTTCCGTGGCCGCCAAAACCTGCTGCTTCGGCGCCTTTGGCTCCTTCGGTTTCTTTGGCTCCTTCTTCGGAGGTTGCTGTTGCCTCTCCGTCTCCGTGGAGTAGACAGCATTCGCAGTCGCCCGATGAGTGGCTTCTCGCTGCTCGACCTCCAGAACCACTCGATGAGCCTCCTCCCATGTCTGAGGTCCTCTCAGCTGGGTCTCACCAGCCCACAACCTCTTGTCACTCCGGATCTCTTTCTGCAGGTGCGCAGGCATCTTGCGAAGATACGACAGGTACAGCTCCCTCTTACTCTTACCCAGGCCAACTGTCTCCAGCTCCGTGACGCTCGCCTCAAAAAGCGGTTCGAACTGGTGCCCTGTCATCTTCCCTTTCGCCAAAGCTACGTGCTCTGCGTCAACTCGTATCTCCCTTTCCTCCGGGCTCTCCGTGAACAAGAGATGCTTCGCCTTGATCCGCTTGTACACCTTTTCCGGGTCTTCCTCTATCTCGCCGGCTCGGTAGGCCGACTTATAGAGGTTCGTGAACGTCTTGAGGCGAGACCCCCTGCACCGAGATCTCAGCGCAAGCAGCATCTCCCGATAGTTCATGCCCTTGCAGGAGTTCGCGAGACCACAGTTGTCCTCGAAATGGTCGTAGAACTCGGACACGTCCTTAGAGTCGCTCCTTTCATCCCCAAGCGTGGGCCATTGCAAGTCTGTTTTTACCGACATAACTTGCGATTGATTACGGCCCTCCAGCGCCTTCATCAAGGCCGCTGTTTGATGCTCCAGCGCGTTCGCGAGCTCTTTCTCAGGAGAGGACGCCTCTGAGGCCGCCCTGTCCTTGTCCTTGTCCTTCTTCAGAGACTCCAGCTCCATCTGCATTGCCACCATCTTGGATCTCAAGGCTACAACGCCTTCGTCTCCATCGGTGGGTTCACGGCTCCGCTTCGAACCTCTATTCCGGTCATCATGGAGCTCGTCGGATGGAGTAGAGAACACTTTGTCAGGAGCCGTACTCACTCGGCCTCCCAAGTCCTGGATCAACTCCGCGATCGCGACCGTCGTGAGTCCTTTCTCCTCTGGCTCCTTCGTGTCATCGTTGGCCAGCATGATGAACTGTTCCCTCAAGTGACCAACCATGGTCCTAGGGTCAAAGTCACCCAGAGCTTCGTATCCTTCTTGTATCAACTCTGCCTTCATGATGACTGACCGCAGGTCAGCCGGTCCCACTTCT
>CAUJNA010002298.1:0-15000 GCA_963377175.1 Effrenium voratum | reverse complement strand
TGTATGTATGTATGTATGTATGTATGTATGTATGTATGTATGTATGTATGTATGTATGTATGTATTTTTGTATGTATGTATGTATGTATGTATGTATGTATGTATGTATGTATGTATGTATGTATGTATGTATGTATGTAATGTAACGTATGTATGTATGTATGTATGTATGTATGTATGTATGTATGTATGTATGTATGTATGTAATGTATTTTATGTATGTATGTATGTATGTATGTATGTATGTATGTATGTATGTATGTATGTATGTATGTATGTATGTATGTATGTATGTATGTATGTATGTATGTATGTAATGTATGTATGTGTATGTATGTGTGTGTATGTATTTGTATGTATGTATGTATGTGTGTGTATGTATGTATGTATGTATGTATGTATGTATATGTATGTATGTGTGTATGTAATGTATGTATGTATGTATGTATGTATGTATGTATGTATGTATGTATGTATGTATGTATGTATGTATGTATGTATGTATGTATGTATGTATGTATGTATGTATGTATGTATGTATGTATGTATGTATGTATGTATGTATGTATGTAATTTAATGTATGTATGTATGTATGTATGTATGTATGTATGTATGTATGTATGTATGTATGTATGTATGTATGTATGTATGTATTTAATGTTATGTATGTATGTATGTATGTATGTATGTATGTATGTATGTATGTATGTATGTATGTATGTATGTATGTATGTATGTATGTATGTATGTATGTATGTATGTATGTATGTAATGTATGTATGTATGTATGTATGTATGTATGTATGTATGTCATGTATGTAATGTATGTATGTATGTAGTGTAGTGTAGTGTAGTGTAGTGTAGTGTAGTGTAGTGTAGTGTAGTGTAATGTATGTATGTATGTATGTAATGTATGTATGTATGTATGTATGTATGTATGTAATGAATGTATGTATGTATGTATGTATGTATGTAATGTATGTATGTATGTAATGTAATGTAATGTAATGTAATGTAATGTAATGTAATGTAATGTAATGTAATGTAAGTATGTTTGGTATGTATGTATGTATGTATGTATGTATGTATGTATGTATGTATGTATGTATGTATGTAATGTATGTATGTATGTATGTATGTATGTATGTATGTATGTATGTATGTATGTATGTATGTATGTATGTATGTATGTATGTTATGTTATGTATGTATGTATGTATGTATGTATGTATGTATGTATGTATGGATGTATGGATGTATCGATGTATGGATGTATGGATGTATGGATGTATGGATGTATGGATGTATGGATGTATGGATGTATGGATGTATGTATGTTTGTATGTATGTATGTATGTATGTATGTATGTATGTATGTATGTATGTATGTAATGTATGTATGTATGAATGTATGTATGTATGTATGTATGTATGTATGTATGTATGTATGTATGTATGTATGTATGTATGTATGTATGTATGTATGTATGTATGATATGTATGTATGTATGTATGTATGTATGTATGTATGTATGTATGTATGTATGTATGTATACGGGGTAGTTTGATTATGTTTTATGTATGTAATGTAATGTAATGTAATTGTAATGTAATGTAATGTAATGTAATGTAATGTATGTCAATGTATGGTATGTAATGATGTAATGTATGTTAATTGTTATGGTATGTAATGTATGTATGTATTTGTTTTTTTAAGTATGTATGTATGTATGTATGTGTGTATGTAATGTAATGTAATGTAATGTAATGTAATGTAATGTAATGTAATGTAATGTAATGTATGCATGTATGTATGTATGCATGCATGCAGGTATGTATGTATGTATGTATGTATGCATGCATGCAGGTATGTATGTATGTATGTATGTATGCATGCATGCAGGTATGTATGTATGTATGTATGTATGTGTGTATATATACAAATATGTATGTTCACACACCGTCACCCCCCTCTTGAACTACCTGTCCACATTTGCTTATCTACTACCTACCTTTTGAGATAGAATGAATCTTGGTTTACTGAGCAAATACAACTTTAAATACAACTGACTTGGCTAGAATCTGTTTCGAGACAGTATTAGAGTTTGAACCTCTCTTCCCTTGAAACGTCCTTTCGGGACCCCGTCTAACAAGTTTATCTTCGGACCTTTCTTATGCTACAAAAGGGCCAGAATGTACATAACACAAATCGTACTTTGAATGTCCTTGTAGACGTCCCTTAAATATTTGTGGCCATATTCAATATGAACTATACTTGAGAAGTAGTCTCTATTTAATTGCTATTATCAAAAGCTATTAGATCATATTCAACACTTAGATTATGTTTGGGAATCAACTCCTATCTAACTTCTTTTGTGAAGGATCAGTTGGAATTTCCCCGAAACTATATTCACATTTTCATGTAGCTCCCATTTGGAAAGGGTATCATATTGGGAAATTTCGGAGGACTCCGGGCTCCAGATTATGAGGCTTTGGGGACCCACAATTGATCATTTCGAGAAGTTGAATCTCTAGATTTACCACCCCAAAAGGCAATAAACCAGGGTCCATGGGGGGGCTTGCATATATATATATACATATATATATATGCGTTTTGAAGTTTCTGTTTGTTGGAGGTGTTGCTGTTGTACAACTCTGGGGTGGCATCTTGGATTTTCGACTTGACTCGCAGGTCGAGATGTCGCTCAGACGACAGGACTGCACGCCCTGGTGTGTTCAAAAGTAGGATGCTTGGTGAGGTGTTTTGTGCTTTGGATTCCCATTTCCCAACGAAGCAGCGGGCCCACCATGAGGGAGTTCTTGAAACGGTTGGTTTCCTGAATTGGCCACGGTGCCTTTGGGTTCAGTGAAACATGTGAGGGTTCTCGGCATGTCGCCGAAACTTGTATCACAGGCCTGCTCGGCTATGTCCATGCTCTCCCCAGAAAGGTGGAAAGACTCTTAAATTCGCCGCCTTGTCATGATTCTTCGTGGGATTTGCTTTAGTTCTTATTGTCGTTCGACACGGGCTTATGCAAAGGTACGGGTCAGGGTCCAAATTCCCAGCACTGTCTCAGAGGGTCCTTTGACATTATTTTACATGGTAAGCTGCACATGATTAGTGACTAGTGGGTTGGAGGGCAACTTTATTTGTAAGATTTATTGTTGAGGTCCGCCAAATATGGGTCCGACACGCCTTCTGCGGTGCTAGGAGTTTGGGAGGCGCTGCCGGAGGCAAGAAGAGAAGTCTTCGACAAAGGGGAAATCTGGGCCTGTGTTTCTGCGTTTCCTTGCTGGTGCGATAAGCAGGGAATGAGAAATGGAATGAGCCCCACACACCGTCTCGTGTGGGTTCCTTGCAGGGGACCCTTACTTCCACTAAGCACCAGCAAGTTTTGTTGCCCTTTCAGGGTTGGTTTCAAGCGAAACCAAAAGGACGACCGCCGTGTTTTGTTGCTTTTTGACAGGTTACCCTGCGGTTGGGCATGATTGCCATTCGCCATTTGCAGGCTATTTGGCGGTCTGAAAGAGGAGCTGTGCTCTGTGGTCTGTCATTGCCATTGAGCCAAATACCTCAAAACCCATGCAGATGAAGGTTGGTGGGAGACTTCCATGCCAGAAGTAGGTGAGGAGAGGCGGGCTTTGGGTTCTTTGCCACTGGCCTTGGTAGACCCTGGGTTTGATTGCGGACTGATTTGGCCATCAAAGCTGATTTGGGTGCCAGGGGTCCTTGTCTTTTGGTGAGAATCATGGGCTGAGCCCGCAAAGTTTTCGCTCCAGTGAGGAAGCTGTTGTCTATGAGGCTTTTCAAACAGACCGCGGGTGTCTCTTGCCCGTGAGGCTCGGGAGCGCCGAGGCCGGGCTGAGCGGCCTGGAATTTAGCAGTCTTCTTTGTTGCGAAACGAAGCATTTCTCGACCGGCAAGCTGCTCAACTTGTTTCTGTCTGGGGGTCAAAGAACAGCCGAGTGCCTGTTCAAGTTGTTTATGTTTGGGGTCAAAGACCAGCCGAGTGCATGATTATTTCCTTTGCAACCAGCAGTTGGACTCGTTGCAGGGGGTTTCCAGACCACCCCGCTTCATTTGAATGCACTGAGGGGTTGATTTTGAGATTTCCCCCCGGCCCTACTGCGAAAACCGAGCCCTCAAGGTTCCTTCCAAAAGCCCCGTTTGGATGCACCAAGGATTTGATTGCTGTCTGAGCTTCTTTTGGATGCCATGGTTAAGACCGTGTATAAGGGAGCTTCTCAGGACTGGAAGAAACAAAACAGCTTGTTTGTGCCCCCAAGAGTGCAGTTTGGATGCTTGGAGTATGAAAAACTTGCTTTCAGGGATCTTCTTGCCGCCAGAGTCTCAGAGTCTTGTTCCCCCAAACCTTTCGACCTTGCCTCGCTGCTTTTGACCCGGACATGGGTTTGGAGGTGCCCTTGAATTTCCAGATGCTTCGGCTGGCGAGGCTTCGTGCCCAAAGAAGGCACTCGACAAGCCGAGGCGGGGCCAGTTTGAAGGTTGAAATGAGCTCGCCTCACAATGTGTGTTCTGCCGCCCGCTTCGGTGTTTAGCACCCAAAAGGGCCTCATTCAAAACATCCAAAAAGGAAGCCTCTTGAGGCAACCAAAATTGGGATTCTCTTTCCCTGAAGCGGATCTTCATTCCTTTCATTCGCTTTCCCTGAACCCCGGAGAACCGAGTTCTCTCAAGTCCGGTGGAGGTCTACCGCCAGCTGAAGCGCAGCGAGGCGGAGATGCGGGCGGAGCTGCGGCTCCTCGAGGCGAGGCTTGCGGTGCCGAGGTCGCGGCACCGCGGTGCGGTGCCGCGTCCGTGAGTTGGCCCGCATTGCCCAGCGGTCCTAAAAAGTCCACGTGTTTCATCGGCGGGTTTTGGATTGGGCGGTGTTTTCTGCTTTTTTTTCAGCCACAAGTTGGCAAGTCGCCAGGGGGAAAATTCGCCGAAAGCAGCGAGGGTGTGCTCATGGTGTGTTCCTAGTTTGTTTTTGCCACGATCGACACCAGGGTAAGTGAGTTGACGGATACTTAGATCTGAGCCAGGTCGACCCAGTCATGATTAGACAGTGACTCTTTGCGCTTGGTTTCAGGACCGCCTGGTGCTACGCTGCCTGCACTGTGGCTTTGTGGGCACACCTCCGGGGCCCGCCAATGGGCCGGCGCCCCAGGGGAAGAATCACGCTGACAAGCGTCGGCTATCGTCGGCTCGTTCGGCCCGGTTTCCCCCTGCGCTGAGTCAAAACAGCCAGTACATGTTTGGTAGATGGGGTGGCGCCGCCGGCAATGTGCTCGATTCCAATCTGCCGCTTGGCAGCCGCATCCGGCTCGGCGCACACGCTTAACCGGCCAGCGGTATACAAGAGCCTTGCATGCCAGGTCGCTGGCCTCCGAGTAGCCCTGGTCCCTGCGGGTTCTGTGGGGGGGGGGGGGATAGGACGCGGCGTGCCCAGAACTGGCGAGAAACGTGCGTTGGGGGTGCAGGTTGGCAGATTCGAAGCCCATGCGGAACACGAGCCACGTACACGCGGCCAGAGCTGTGGACTCAGCCCCCTTTTAACACCGAGCTGCAGACGCTGCCCCCTTCGAACAGGCAAACTCACTGGCACGGTGTGCCTAGGTAGGCAGGGGTCAGCCACAGATGTGTGAATGTACGCACGCACACCTATGTAGATTTGTTTGCTCTTTTTCTCAGTTGCGAAGGTTCCGAATAGACCGCCTCAGTCGGTTGGGCCAAGTGCAATGCTTCGCTGGGAACACAGAACGCAAGCTCGACATCAGCGTTGGGATGCCTGAAGAAGAGGCGAGGACTCTCATAGCGGCACCAAGCGCACCCTCGCAAGTCAGTGCACGATGGCCGCTGGCCGCTGTGTACATTTTTGCAGGCTGCTGCGGGGTTGATCGCTTTTGTCCCCCGTGCGTGCGCGAGCTTGGTGGCCACATGTCGCTGCGTGCCCCAGCAAGCGGATCACTGAAGCTGTCAGCAAATGTCAGCCACTCGCATGCCAGCCGCTCAGAACCTGCCGTGAAGAGACTCGCAAGCAGGAGTCGAGTTGTTGGCCTTCGAAATCAAAATCAGATTTTAGATTGGGCCACCGCGGCCTTTGCAGACAACATGTGAATGCCCTTTTGTTTGAGGACCTTGTCCCCAAGCAGCTTAGCTGCTGGGCTTCTATGCGAAGAGTTGCGCCCAGTCATGAATTGGTTCCCAGTTGCTTCGATCTTGTCTGCCCACTTGCTCCCCGCTTGTCTCCCTCGTGCTAGCTGACACAGCTTGTCCCCCTACTTGAGTCCCTGCTTGTGATAGATTGCCAAAACGGACCTTGTCGCTGCTAGTCTCCGCACTTGTCTCCCGTCTCCTTACTTGTCTGCCCACTTGTCTCCTTGCTCGCGGATGTTAAGATGTCTTGTTTTCCTGTTTGTCCGCCGTTTCCTGGTTGAGAAGCTGCGCAAGTCAAGTACAACAATACAGGACCAACAAGACCCATCATGAACGCATAACCATTGCGCAGATTACATATCGCAGTGGCAGCGATACCAAAAGGTGTGCAGATTGTGGAGCATTCGGCCAATCTTTATCAAGCACACTGCATGGAAGTTTGGATGCTACCCATCGTACGTTGGAGTTCTCGCTTAGCAGCTTCTCAGCCGTATGAAGCTCGGTTGTTTCTGCGGGTATTATCGATTTAAGGTGTCACCCTGCCCCACCCACGCATCCACCCAACCACCAATTACTCCCCACCACCACACCCACCTACCACCCTCAGCCACCACCCGGCACAACAGAAATTCCAAGACACCCACCCAGCCTGGAGACCCTCTTGACAACATACATCTGGAATTGCATGCAGATGCTGACTACTCAAGATGTGTTGACACTCCTTTGTTATTTTGATAACACGCCTATGTGTATCAAAGAAGAAATGAAAGAACATGCTTACACCCTGTACCTTTGGATAAACCGCATAGATTTGACTCGTATTTTTCTTTCTTGCGCGGCTCTCCCGCGCCATGGAGCTGCGCATCCAATGCCTCAGCGGCGAGAGCCTGGAGATCCAGGCGCCGTTGCAGTGGACCTGGCGCGATCTCAAGGCCTTAGACCCGCGCCGGGTCGCGGGAGGTCCAGCTGTATTCCCAATGTAACCCGTTTCTTTTTTTGAGAAAACACCCCCTCCTAAAAATAGACTGAAAACAATGGTAGCCTTATTCTAACCTCTCTACTGGAGGACCTAGGGGTGTTCAATCCGTGGAATTCGGTTTGCTCTGCGGGTTTTGCTCTGCTCAGCGTTGCCAGGTCGGATGTTCATTTGTGGCTTTGCAGGTTTGACTCAATCAGTGGTAGGTTTGGTTTCGCCGGTTTGCTTGATGATTGAAGCCAGGAAGGCTTCGCAGTTTTGCTTGCCGCAGCCGAGCTGCGAACACATGTTTCAGGTTCTTTTGGGCTTCCCCTTCAAGCCGTCCACAACGGGGGTTGACTTGTCAAAGAGCTCCATTTGTTGCCTCCAACTAGGACCGTGTGACGAGCGTTGTTTCGCAGATTTGCTTGATGTCTAAGAATGATTTCTGCGGTTTGCTTGGTTGTTTGCTTCCTGTTTGCTCATTGTTGATCATTTGTTTGCAAGTTTGGCTCTTGTTGGTCATGGTTTCGCACTGGTTTTTGTGGCAAGCCGAGCGCCGGAGGTCCACATCAAGTCTGAGTGGGGCATCGATGAGAGGCAGCAAAGACTTGCCTACGGCTCCACGCTGTTGGACGGCAGCACGAAAGTGGTGGACGACTTGCGGCAGCTGGCGCCTGATGCCGACAACTTGCAGCCTGGCAGCGAGGGCGTTTTTGGCAGTGTTCCGAGACTTGGCAATGTAACAACACACTTTCGGGATTCAGGTTGCCGTTTGAGCCAAGGGTTGGGCTTTGTCGACTTTACTTGTCCTGTTTGTCTTGGACACACCCTGCCGCGGCTTCAAGTGTTTCTACGTCCCATGCCGGTCCCTTCGTCCTCTCAGCTATGAACGTGGCGAGTTCGGGAGCCTTTGACCCAGGTAAGAGTTTTGACCATGCAAAACCCGGATTCGAAGCCGAAAAAAGCCCGGTTTTGACACACGCACGCACGCACGCACGCACGCACGCACGCACGCACGCACGCACACACACACACACCCACACCCACACCCACACCCACACCCACACCCACACCCACACACCCACACACCCACACACCCACACCCACACCCCGCCACGCACGCACGCACGCACGCGCGCACGCATGCATGCACGCACGCATGCACTCACAGGGGTCTTCTATTCCTCTTGCATTGCTTAAACATCACCTATTTGGTCAGTGGAACCAACGTTAATTGCAAAGGAACCTCATGACTAACCGTCAGCAATCTGATCGAAGGAGCGGTTTCGTTTTCCTTTGAAACAAGCCTGTTGTCCCTCTAAACCAGCCCTTTCTGGGGGGTGGGTCCCCTTTGTTTTTTCCATCCAAACTGGACTTTGGGCTGGTTTAAGTAATGTACCCATCCAAAAACTGAGCTGTGGCTATCTCTTCTCGTGAGGGCCCTGACGCTGTACAATAAATCCCCCGCCTTTGTGTCGGCCTTGGAAGCCGTGCAGAAAGACGGGCTGGAGCTACAAGGGCTCTCCGAGGATGGGAGTAGCTTTGGAAGGGAGCCAAACTCGAAGCTGGGGTATCCGTATCCATTGCTTTTAAATAGGGAGCCTTCCGGACATGGTCCTGGTAGGTATGTTGGGGAATTCTGGGAACCCTGGATTCATCAACCCCCGTTTACTAAGAGGGGGGTGGTCCTGGGTGTGGAGAATCGCTTGTGGATGGGAACACCCCTATTAGGATGGGTTTACCAAACCGGGGGGGGGGGGGGCTCCACAAGTTTGGTTGCGTGAGATCGTCGTTGGGGCGTTCAGGCATAAAGGTGTTGGGATCCCCGATCCCCTTGAAAAAGCCGGCCATTGGGGGGGGTCTCCAGAAAAGGAAACCAGCCATAATTTAAGAGGAAGGAGGTCCGGTGTCAGCCTTCAAATTCTTATCAGGCCTTGGGTGTTAGGCGGCTTGAAGTCTTAAAGCCAATCCCCGTGAAGCCCTACGGATTTCCTGTTTGGGAACCTCCCATTGCAGAGAACCTTTAGGGTTTGGTGCCTGTACTTCACGATCGGTCAGGGGCAAACCCCGACAAGGCCAGCTTCAGTGTTTCAAAAGTACGGGAAGCCCTTTGAAATGGTGATTACAGGAAAAGCACGAGGATGCAAACCACGTTCAGCATGGTTTTGTTTATGATATCTTTAGATCGTGCCACCATGTGGGTTTACTCCACTTGGAATTTGTTCACGCATCATCGTTCTGCTTTTGAGGTGTGTTAATTGGCGTAGTTGCTTCACTTTTTCTTGAATTGCCGTCAGCAAGAGTTCTTGTGCTAGTGTGTCTTAGTATACCCACCTGGGATTTTCGAGCTTCAGGCCAAAAACTGGATATGTGTCGGGGAACCCAACAAGTTGGTTTTTGTTTGGTCCTTCGGTTTCCCTTTGAACCTTGAAAAAGGGTACCTCAGACACGAGGAGCTCAAGGCCGACCGGGAGATCGTGCTGCCCGCGGTGAAGCAGAACGCTGCTGCCATTTGGTTTGCCCAGGAGTCCGCCGGTTCGCTAAATGCTGTGAAATGATCTGAATATATATATATATATATAGAGGTATGTATATATTCATATATATATATAGTTAGAGCACAACTTTCCCGTCTTTTTAATGCCCCCCCAGCCGGCTAACCTCCAAAATCACACTAAAAGTTATGATAGATATGGCGTGTTCAGTTTTATTTATTGCCCGCGCCGCGGCCAACCTCCAAAATCACTCTAAAAGTTATGATAGATATGGCGTGTTCAGTTTTATTTCTTGCCCGCGCGACGGCCAACCTCCAAAATCACACTAAAAACTATGATAAATATTATAAGTATTTATCATAACTTTTTGCTGTAAGTTATTGGGCGTGGTGCGCCTTATGCATTTTCTTCCCTAGATGGTCTAGGGTTTTGCAGTGCCTCAACTTTCCCATCTTTTTAATACCCCCCCCTGCCGGCCAACATCATACTTTACTACATACTTTTCATCACAATCAACCACATCAACTCTATTTTCAAACAGCAACCCACAACAATATTAAATAATTTCACCATACAAGTTTCATCACAGCAAACCATCACATAATTTTTCATCATTGGCTGGGAATAAAATTATACAATAATTTTATCCCCAAAAAAGATGGGAAAGCTGTCCCTGCTAGAAAAAAGAAAACATAAATCTTACAATGTTTTTTATTGTAAGAATTATGGGTTGATTTTGACCCTGCGCCCTATTGAAACCAGTCAATCGCCCTATTGAAATTAGTCAAGTTTCATGTTAAAACTTGTCAAGTGTCATCTTGAAAGATGTCAAGTTTCATCTTGAAACCATTCAAGTTTCATCTTGAAACCAGTCAAGTTTCATCTTGAAACCATTCAAGTTTCATCTTGAAACCAGTCAAGTTTCATCTTGAAACCATTCAAGTTTCATCTTGAAACCAGTCAAGTTTCATCTTGAAACCATTCAAGTTTCATCTTGAAACGTTTCAAGTTGTTCTTGAAACCAGTTTCAACACCAACACCAAACCCAAATCCTTAATCAACCAAACTCACAAAAATTTCACAAATTAACTCGCTAGGGATTTTGTATAAATAATTCTAATAAGTTCATATTATTAGAATTATTTAGATTTTAATTATTCATCATAGAATAAATGGTGTATTTCTACAAGGTCTTTGTTTTCACCTTGTTCTATTCTTTCAATATGTTTATTGATTACTTTTTCTAGCACTTTCATTCTTGTTTCAAACATTGGGTTTTTGGATTTACCATATTTATCAATGAATTTGTCAGGATTATATCTAATGAATATGTATTTACCAGAAAAGTCCATAAACAAATCATTGTATCTATTGTTTTCTTCTTGTTTTATGTAATATTTATGTTGGTTTTCATCAACTTCAATACACAGCATTGTATTATTAATTAACTTTCTAAAATCAATTCTCCTTTTTGTAGCACAGCATCCACCTTCTAAATCAACATAAAAAGGTTTGTCATTCTTAAACCCTTCATATTTAGAATACAAATGTGTCATAACTTGAATTTCTTTTGATTTCTTCCTTACAGTTAATGTTCTGGGGTCATCAGGAAATAGATTAGCAAAACAATGACTACAAAATCCATTTAGTTTTCTATTTCCTTTTGTTCTACATCCTGTGTTGTATGGTTCGTGTCTTGATTTACATATTAGACTTCCACCACAATCTTTACAATATTTTCTAGTCATACCGTGCTCACAAATTTGACTACCTCCACAATCCTTACAACAATACTTAATCCTTCCGTGCTCGCAAATATCATTGCCTCCACATTCTTTACATTGAGCTCTTCTTCTCTTATGCTTGCAAATTTGACTGCCCCCGCAATCTTTACATCTGTCTCTTCTTTTTCCGTGCTCGCACACCTGACTTCCTCCACAATCAGCACAATATTGCTTTCTCTTGCCGTGCTGACATATTCCAACACCACCACAATCTTTACATCTGTCTTTTCTTCTACCGTGGTCGCACTTTGAATGCATATTACTGACTTACTATTTAACATTCATTTGCCTTTAAATGTGAATAATTCTAATAATTTCATATTATTAGAATTATCTTGGTTTTAATTTTCTAAATATACATATTTATCCTCTTCATTCTTAATTAGTTTATAATATTCTAGTGTCTGGTTCTTTGGCTGTTTGATTTGGCCTTTATTCAACATATCACAGTATTTCTTACGCTTTTCCTCAAAACTGCCGGACGGCCTACCGATAGATTTTGCTTGAAAGATTTTATCCATCTTCTCCTTTTCTTCATTGTTGTTTTTGGGTTCTACAGATTTAGCATCCAGTTTTTGGTCTAATGATTTAACCATCTCCGTCAATGTTTTAATGTTCTTGCTGACAACTACCAACTTTTTCATCAAATCGTTCATAGTGAAATTTTCAGTTTCAGACATTATATATTTATATAATTATTTATTTAAATATATATATTTATTTATAAAATTGATTTAATGTAAAATCTAGTCTTTATATATCATTTTTCATCATTCGTTCTCAGGTGTAAATAACCTACCAAATCCACTTTTGAAGTTTTCTACCCAACTTTCTTCAACTGTGCTTCCGTCGGCATCTTTCTTTTTTACTGTATGTACTGTATGCATGTTTCTACCACATGAACACGGCCAACATTTAACTTTAACATGTTCTTTATCTAATTCTAATTCATTTAATGGTTTAATTGTTTGACCGCATTTATCGCATTTGACACATTCAATCTCTTTTTGTTTCTCTTGCTTCTTCTTTGGAGGCATGTATATTAACATTTACATTTTTATTTTTGATATATTGTATTCCTAACTTAATTAATTCTAATGAATAATAACAGCATTTTTTAATTTTATTATCAGTTATTATTACTTGTTCTACTTTCTCTACTTCATCTATTATATTAATATAATCAGAATAACTCCTTTCCATATAAATAATAATATATATTAATATAATATGACTGGATTATCTCAAGAACAACTGGATAATATATTTAGGGGACATTTCAATGCTTTATCAAAATTAAAAATAATGGGTTATTATCCTAAATATATTTTTGATATTGGAGCGTGTAAAGGACACTGGACCGACCAAGCATTAAAAATATTTGATAAATCAAGTTATTTTTTATTTGAAGCGACAGACCCCATAGAAATGAAAAAATATAATACTTATGACGACGATATTAAATGTTTTCCTAATACGATTTTATACGAAGATATTAGACTTATTGATTGGTATGGTGATAGTATTAACAAAGAAAGAACGGGTAAATATGTTTATGCAACACCAGAGCAAAGAACAACCGTTAATTTAGACACTATATTAAAAGCTAATGATATTACATTAGAAAAAGCATTCATTAAGATTGATACACAAGGAACTGAAATAAATATTTTGAAAGGTTTAACTAATTATGATGGTGTTGATTTTATTGTTTTAGAATTACCTTTTTTCGGTCAGTATAATGAACACCCGCCTAACTTTTTAGAGCATATACAATTTATGGATAGTATAGGATTTATTCCTTATGAAGTCTGCCAGTTGCATAATATGGGCGCTTTCAATATTCAAATATATATTTTATTTATAAATAAGAAGAATGAAATCAACAATTTAATTCAACCTTTTTTGATAAATAATATTAAATAATAAGACAAATTATAATTAATCTTATTATTTAGAATACTCGGGGTTCGCCATCGTTTCTCCTCCTCGGGGTTGGGCTCTTCACTGCACACATAAGCTGGGCTTAAACTAATTCAAACTAATTAGCTTCAATGCTTATTGATTGAAGCAATGGAAAGCCTGTTCTATTTCAAGATACATCCCCTAAATCGTATCTTGAAAAGATGTTCCATTTAATATTAATTACACGTTAATTTTTAAATATAATTTTCTAAATATGTTTAATATTAACTATATGACTGATGTTCCAATAATAAAACCAATAAATATAACTGATTACGAGTTCAAACAATCTAAATATGAACACGTGCCAAAATTACCATTTAGAAGTATTATAGTTGCCTCTTCAACTGGTGGTAAGACTGTCCTTATTCAAAATTTAATATTGAATGTTTATAGAAATTCATTTGCAAGAATATTTATATTTTCACCAAGCGTCCATAACGACCCTACATTTACAGAAGTTAAAAAATATATCAGGGATGAATTGCACGTGGATGATGAAAAAGAACAAATTTATTTTGACAATTACAATCCAATTGATTTAGAAAATGTAATTGAAAGACCGAAGAAAATAATTAATTATATGAAATCTAAAAAGATAAAGAACCTGCATTCAATATTAATTGTGATAGATGACCACGCCGATGACCCTAAATTTGTTAGATATAATAAATTATTACACGGACTTTTTACAAGAGGTAGACACGATGCAGTAAGCGTAATTTGTTCAACACAAAAATATAATGTTTTAGCGCCTATCATTCGTTTAAATGCCAGTTCATTATATATTTTTAGGTTGAAAAATGCCAGTGAATTAATGAGTTTTATTGAAGAAAATAGCGCCATTGTTGATAAACAGCAATTATTAGATATGTATCATCAAGCCGTTAATGACGCACCTTATAGTTTCTTCTACGTGAATATGAATGCTAAGAATGTGAATGACATGTTTTTTATCCGTTTTGAACATTCTTTTAAGATTACAAATGATGAATAAAGATATTCTAATTTAATATAATATAATAATATGCCAATGAAACTATGTAGATGTGGTGGATTTTATCGTAGGGGTAATTATAATTTTCATACAAATTCTTGGATACATAAACTTTATAAAGTGTTAAAAAGACGACCAACAGACGAGGAATTATTAAGATTTCAAAATAATTTTGTTGATGAAGAAGATTTAATAGATGATATGTGTAGCAATGCCTCAACAAAATTACCCGAAAGTGAAATGACAGATTATGATAGCAATTAATAATATTAATTATGTTTTAATATTATTAATTTAAAATAATGAATAATTACATAATTGAACAGGTAATTTATATATTAATTTGTCAGATTTTTCTTTTTCTAATTTCTCAATTCGTGCCACGCATTCTTGAATAGATTTTATTATTAAAGTATCTGCTCTTGTTTTTTCATCTACTCTTAAAGTCTTAATGTCTTCCATACTGTTATTTGCATCATTTTTACTTTGACCAATACCCATTATATATAATATTATTTAGATTTTAATTTTTCAGAATTATCTTTTTGTTTTTCTTCTCCGTCTTCTTCTTCGTCTTCAGTTGGTGCTGGTATTTCTGTTGGACTTTCAGATGAAGAACTATGAACAGTAATAGGTGGAG
>CAUJNA010002297.1:0-38041 GCA_963377175.1 Effrenium voratum | reverse complement strand
AAGCCTGGCTGCACCTACACCACCTGCGCGTCGCGCACGCTAAGTCTGACAATGGCAGCAACGTGACTGGGGCACACCAACACTGGAAACGTAAACTGCAAACCTCAAACTCTGCTGCCGTCCTGCGAGACACGACGCGAGATGCCCTCGACAAGCTCCGCTGCGGTGAGGGTGCGTCCAGCGTCGTGCTGCTGCACGCCCGCGGTGCTGGCCAGCTTTCCCAGCTGCGCCTTGTTCTGCTTGACGAGCTCCGCGCGCAGCCAGCCTGCCCCCTGTGAGGCATGACCTTGCCGCAGATGATCAAGCTGTCGCTGTGAATGAGCTCCAGCAGCATCCTGGCACACAGCCACGAACATTAGTTACGCTAAGCCTGGCTGCACCTACACCACCTGCGCGTCGCGCACGCTAAGTCTGACAATGGCAGCAACGTGACTGGGGCACACCAACACTGGAAACGTAAACTGCAAACCTCAAACTCTGCTGCCGTCCTGCGAGACACGACGCGAGATGCCCTCGACAAGCTCCGCTGCGGTGAGGGTGCGTCCAGCGTCGTGCTGCTGCACGCCCGCGGTGCTGGCCAGCTTTCCCAGCTGCGCCTTGTTCTGCTTGACGAGCTCCGCGCGCAGCCAGCCTGCCCCATGCGCACAGTAGCCGTCTCGCAGCTGCTGGAGGGCATCGCCGCCGGTGTGAGACATAGGTTCCATACGCTCTGCAAGCAAGTGGCTTCAAATTGAAAGATTTGGGAAAACAACGGCTGTTGAATACTCTCGCGTGCGACACTCTGCGAACCATAGAGCCAAGAAAGCGCGAGATTGTGTTGAAACACGGAAGATACCAATTAACAGCAACAACAATACATACAGCTTCTGTGTCTCTGAGTCTATGTGTGCGTGCGCGTGCGTTTGTGTGTGTGTGTGCGTCTGCGCGCGTGTATGCGCGCGTACGCGCGCGTACCTGTTTCCTATGTGCGTGCCCGCGTCTCTGTGTGTGATCGCTGCGCCAGTTGCTCTACGCAAGTCGCTCTGCGCAAGTTGCTCTGCGCAAGCTGCTCCGCGCAAGTTGCTGTATGCAAGCTGCTCTGCGCAAGTTGCGCTGCGCCAAAAGCTCTATTACGCAAGTTGCTCCGCACAAGCTGCTCCACGTACTACTTTTGTACTTAAAAGTTGCGATTTTCGAGCCGGAGCTGCGGGAATGTGCTCCACGCACTACTTTTGTACTTAAATGTTGCGATTTTGCAGCCGGAGCTGCGGGAATGTACTTCGCGTACTATACTTTTGTACTCAAAAGTTACGGTTCTGCACCTTAAAAGCTGCCGCGGACCAGGCGGGGATCGAACCCGCGACCCCGGGATTCCGAGAGCAGCCGCGCAAACCACGAGACAATTCCCAAAGACTAGTTCGCAAGCAAAAGACACAAAAAACCTCGAGTTTTTGAACCTCGACCACGCGGATCCCCGCAGAGGGCCGCGCGCCCAGATCAAAAATCGTAAAAAACCTCGAGTTTTTGAACATCGACCACGCCGATCCCTGTGAAGGATCGGAGAATCGCAAAAAACCTCGAGTTTTTGAGCCTTGACCACGCCGATCCTTGCAAAGGGTCGCGCGCGCAGATCAAACATCGTTTTAAAAAAAACGAGTTTTTGAACCTCGACCACGCCAATCCTCGCAAAGGGTCGCGCGCGCAGATCAAAAATAGTAAAAAACCTCGAGTTTTTGAAACTCGACCACGCCAATCCTCGCAAAGGGTCGCGCGCGCAGATCAAACATCGTAAAAAACCGAGTTTTTGAACCTCGACCACGCCGATCCCCGCAGAGGGTCG
The DNA here is from genome assembly GCA_963377175.1 of Effrenium voratum. Taxonomy (NCBI): domain Eukaryota; class Dinophyceae; order Suessiales; family Symbiodiniaceae; genus Effrenium; species Effrenium voratum. The sequence continues at coordinate 36,222 of CAUJNA010002297.1, read as the reverse complement.
CATTCCCGATCGATGACAACATCCCCACCCCCGCCTTAAAAAGAAGATTCTTAATGCCGAGCTTCCTTTCTTTCACGCGCGTAAAATGCTTTACCTACCTGGAGATCCATAGTTGCAGAAAAAATTGCAACTGTGGCAAGTGCCCACTTTTACCCGTACATTGCAGCAAAAAGCTGCAACTTTTCCAAAAACAGCAACTTACACTATTTCTGTGCATTTCCCACATCGGCTCGTTGCGCAACAGCCTTTGCATCCACATGGGTACGCTGCCAAGAAGATGAACGCCGTCCATGCGACCTAGTAAGCATCGAGAAGCACATTCCACTGCTGAACGCGTTGCGCATGTCCAAAGTCCATACAGCCAAAAATATTGCTTCATGCATGCACGTGAATGCATGCCTTTCTCCCACCGCTTTGGCCTAACCTGGGGCCTTTTGTCTCGTCACGGCTGGCTTCTAACTGAAGATGCAGCCTTTTACGCATTTGCATTTGAGAGAAATCGGCAAAAATACATCCCTATCAAGCTGCCGAGATTGAGGCCAAAGACTACAAACGCAGCCTTTTCCGCCTTGGACGCTGGATTTATGACACCTATACGTTTCTTCGTAGCCTCATGGCGTTGCCCATTTTGCACCCCACATTTTTCCAGAAGCTGTTCCGCTTCATGGGTTACCGCTGCTTGGAGCGCGGTCTGCGCGCACCTATTGTTTTGCCAGCTCTTGGTTGCGTGGTCATGGTTTGTAAAGGCAGGTCATGTTTTGCAATAGCATCGATTGCGCTGATGGCTGTCAACATAACAACTACTGATTTAATCACAACGCTTTATGGGCTGGCAAGCAAACTCTTGTGAAGTCCGATAATATTGTTGTTCAATTACCCATGGCGCTTTTTCGGCCCATGTTTAGTTCAGGGGGCTGCAGAACCTATGCAGTGTCTGCTTCGTCACTTGCACAGAAGCGTGTGAGCAATAGGCAAGCATGCGCGTTGCTGATTTGCGCATAGAGGGGTGATGAGTGTAATTGCGGAGGCCTGTTGAAATTGCATGCACGCTTGCCATAGTTCCAGTGCATTCCGCTAAGCCGCTATTCAGCGGGAGCACGTCGAGGCGGACTCCGTCCTCAGCACGTAGTGTTGCCTGCTGGCTTGCAAGCGAACAGCATGAACCAAGGCAAAGGTTGACAAAAACAAAAGAACGGACTCTTTCTACATCGGCTCACCCGTTTTTCTGCTTTTCGAGATCAAAGCTTATTCAACCAAGTTTCTTTGCGCAGTGGGCCGTTTTGGGATGCCCCAGTCTGGCGGTGGTTTTGTCTTTCAGGGAATTGTTTTCCAGTATTTTGGTGTATTTTTTTCCAGTTTCCCTTTTGTAGAGGCTTACACTGCAGATCTTGTGGTTTGGGGCTCTAGGGTTGGGTTGGCTTAGGGATGTTTAGGGCCCATTTAGGTTTAGGGTGGGTTTAGGGTGGGTTTATGGTGGGTTCAGGGTTGGTTTAGGGTTGGTTTAGGGTTGGGTTTAGGGTGGGTTTAGGGCTGGTTTAGGGCTGGTTTAGGGCTGGCTTAGGGTGGGTTTGGGGTGGGTTTAGGGTGGGTTTAGGGTTGGTTCAGGGCTGGTTTGGGGTGGGTTTAAGGTGGGTTTAGGGTGGGTTTAGGGTTGGCTTAGGGTTGGTTTAAGGTGGGTGTAGGGTGGGTTTGGGCTGGGTTTAGGATTGGTTTAGGGTGGGTTTAGGGTTGGTTTAGGGTGGGTTTAAGGTGGGTTTAGGGTTGGTTTAGGGTGGGTTTAGGGCTGGTTTGGGGCTTAGGGTGGGTTTGGGGTTTAGGGTGGGTTTAGGGTTGGTTTAGGGTTGGTTTAGTGTTGGTTTAGGGTGGGTTAAGGGTGGGTTTTAGGGTGGGTTCAGGGTGGGTTCAGGGTTGGTTTGGGGTTGGCTTTGGGTGGGTTTAGGGTGGGTCTAGGGTTGGTTTAGGGCTGGTTTGGGATTGGTTTGGGGTTGGTTTAGGGTGGGTTTAGGGTGGGTCTAGGGGGTGGGCTTAGGGTTGGCTTAGGGTGGGTTAGGGTTGGTTTGGAGCTGGTTTAGGGTGGGAATAGGGTGGGTTTAAGGTGGGTTTAGGGTGGGTTTAGTGCTGGTTTAGGGTTGGCTTAGGGTGGGTTTAGGGTGGGTTTAGGGTGGGTTTAGAGTTGGTTTAGGGTGGGTTTAGGGTGGGTCTAGGGCTGGTTTGGGGTTGGGTTTAGGGTGGGTTCAGGGTTGGTTTGGGGTTGGCTTTTTTAGTGTGGGTTTAGGGTGGGTTTAGGGTTGGTTTAGGGTGGGCTTAGGGTGGGCCTAGGGTGGGTTTAGGGTTGGCTTAGGGTTGGTTTAAGGTGGGTCTAGGGTTGGTTTAGGGCTGGTTTAGGGTTGGTTTAAGATTGCTTTAGGGTGGGTTTAGGAGTGTGGGTTTAGGGTTGGTTTAGGGTGGTGTTTCTACGCAAATGCTGTCGTATGGGGCGGTCGCATGGCTCAGATTGCGTTGGCACCGAAAAATGTGGCTGGCTGGCTTGCTTGCTTTGGGACTTGCTTGCTTGCTTGCTTGCTTGCTTGCTTGCTTGCTTGCTTGCTTGCTTGCTTGCTGCTTGCTTTGCTTGCTTGCTTGCTTGCCTTGCTTGCTTTGCTTGCTTGCTTGCTTGCTTGCTTGCTTGCTGCTTGCTTGCTTGCTTGCTTGCTTGCTTGCTTGCTGCTTGCTTGCTTGCTTGCTTGCTTGCTTGCTTGCTTGCTTGCCTGCTTGCTTGCTTGCTTGCTTGCCTGTTTGCTTGCTTGCTTGCTTGATTGCTTGCTTGCTTGCTTGCTGCTTGCTTGCTTGCTTGCTGGCTTGCTTGCTTGCTGGCTTGCTGGCTTGCTTGCTGACCTGACCGGAAAAAAATACACCAACAAACTGGAAAACAATTCCCTAGAAAATAGGGGTGCCCAGTCTGGCTATCCGGCTGAGACCGCGGTGTTCCTCAACCTCACGCAATGATGGCCAGCCGAAGATTCCACAAATGTCAAGACACTATTCAGCTCACTGGCTGCAGCCGCTTTGCCCCAGCGATCAGTCTGCAACATCTGACCATTATAGCCATGTGCGGAGCATTGCCCCGTCACGGGAGCAGGTGTCTGCTATAAGTTTGGCACATGAGCCCGTTAACAGCGGACACGGAAAAGGGCATGACGCAGGGCAAATTCGCAAATGCGAGTAGACCGATGGTGCCGAACGATTCAAGATTCCGAAAAAGAGATTTGTGTAGCAAAATGGGATTTCCAGTCCGATAAACTAATGGCAACGCATGGGGAATGCATGTGTTGTGGTTCTACTTGTTCCCTAAAACAACTTTATGCTCGAAATGTGCAACGCTACGGGTTTCCCGGCAAAAGTTGGCAAAGAATTACGCGGTCGCCGTGTGCAGCATCTTGCCTGATAACCCGTAAAGTTGCGACCTTTAGGCGTAAAGTGGCGTAAAAAAGGCGTACACTTTGTACTGGTCGCACTTTTTCGCATCATGGTGCTATATTTGTTCGCGCACGGGCTCGCTTTGCCAGACAGTTTTGGCTTTGAGAGTTTTATGCTTTGCCATTAGTTTATCGGAATGGGAATCCCATTTTGCTACACAAATCTCTTTTTCGGAATCTTGAATCATTCGGCACCATCGGTCTTACTCGCATTTGCGAATTTGCCCTGCATCATGCCCTTTTCCGTGTCCGCTGTTAACGGGCTCATGTGCCAAACTTATAGCAGACACCTGCTCCCGTGACGGGGCAATGCTCCGCACATGGCTATAACGGTCAGATGTTGCAGACTGATCGCTGGGGCAAAGCGGCTGCAGCCAGTGAGCTGAATAGTGTCTTGACATTTGTGGAATCTTCGGCTGGCCATCATTGCGTGAGGTTGAGGAACACCGCGGTCTCAGCCGGATAGCCAGACTGGGGCATCCCAAAACGGCCCACTGCGCAAAGAAACTGCTTTGATCTCGAAAAGCAGAAAAACGGGTGAGCCGATGTAGAAAGAGTCCGTTCTTTTGTTTTTGTCAACCTTTGCCTTGGTTCATGCTGTTCGCTTGCAAGCCAGCAGGCAACACTACGTGCTGAGGACGGAGTCCGCCTCGACGTGCTCCCGCTGAATAGCGGCTTAGCGGAATGCACTGGAACTATGGCAAGCGTGCATGCAATTTCAACAGGCCTCAGCAATTACAATCATCACCCCTCTATGCGCAAATCAGCAACGCGCATGCTTGCCTATTGCTCACACGCTTCTGTCATTTGTTATGCTCACCGGACCGGCAAGTGTCGCAGCAGTAGACACTGCATAGATTTGTAGCCCCCAAACCAACATGGCCTAATAAGCACCATGCGAAATTGACCATGTCGTGTCGGACCTCACCCTGTGATTGCAGCAGTTTAGACTTTATCTGCCAACTCATTATCATATAGTATGGCAGGGTGTCATGTTGTTAGCCATCAACGCAACTGATACGGCCTTGCAAAATTTGACTTGCCTTCGCAAACCACCACCTCGCAACCAAGAGCGGGCAAAACCATGTGCACACAGGCCAGGCTTCAATTAGCTATTGCCCAGTAGGGGGCGTTAAGGTGCTTTGCAAGAGAGCAATAGTGCAAAGTGGGCTGCCTTTTCAGCTTTAAAAGCATGCTTGGCTTTCACTCAGCCACATGGCAGAAAAGAAATGCGCAGGCTTTGGCGGAATTCTGGGCCGCAAACCCTTTTAAGGTACGGCCACGTCACTGGCCGGAACGACATCTAAACAACCGCTAACGCGGGATAAAGAGCAACGGTGGTTGATAAAATAGTTCTCTGGCGTAAGCCATGTGAACCAATTACAAGATGTACGAAGGTTGCACACTTGCGGCTTTTGCTTGCTTGAAATTGCCGGCCAGTCAGCGGCAGTGAGGTACACTGAGGCCACTGAGGCCACTTTTGTAGTCTACAGGATGACGCATGTTTCATTCCAAGATCACAAGGACAAGGAAGAAGCACCTAAAATGTTTTTCGGAGCCTTTGCACACATTTGTTTGTAACACGCAAAGCTAAACGCAACAAAACAACAAAAGGAAAGTTGCCACTTTTGCCAAAGTTGCAGTTTTTGAGGCAAAAAGCTGCAACAGTTTCAAGTTGCAGGTTTTTTCCAGCAACTAGGATTTCCAGGTAAGTTACAAAGCTGCTGACGCCGAGCCTCTACACCTAGCTCTATGCACCTAGCTCTATGCACCTGACTCGATGCACTTGACTCTATGCACTTGGCTCGGTGCCCTTGGCTCTATGCACTTGACTCTGCGCACTTGGCTCGATGCACTTAACTCTATGCACTTGGCTCTTTGCACTCGGCTCGATGCACTTGCTCTATGCACCTAGCTCTATGCACCTGACTCGATGCACTTGACTCTATGCACTTGGCTCGGTGCCCTTGGCTCTAAGCACTTGACTCTGCGCACTTGGCTCGATGCACTTAACTCTATGCACTTGGCTCTTTGCACTCGGCTCTATGCACTTGCTCGATGCACTTGCTCGATGCACTTGGCTCGATGCACTTGGCTCGATGCACTTGACTCTATGCACTTGGCTCGGTGCCCTTGGCTCTAGCACTTGACTCTGCGCACTTGGCTCGATGCACTTAACTCTATGCACTTGGCTCTTTGCACTCGGCTCTATGCACTTGCTCGATGCACTTGCTCGATGCACTTGGCTCGATGCACTTGGCTCGATGCACTTGGCTCGATGCACTTGGCTCGATGCACTTGGCTCGATGCACTTGGCTCGATGCACTTGGCTCGATGCACTTGGCTCGGTGCCCTTGGCTCTATGCACTTGACTCTGTGCACTTGACTCTGCGCAAGTGACTCTAAGCAATTTGGTCCAAGGGCTCCGCACGGAAGAACCCTTCGCGATGCTTTCGGGAACAAAAGGTAAACAAAGGATAGTGGGAAAAAACGTAAACAAAGGGTTAGTGGAAGACAAAAGGTTGTACAAGGGGCTAAATAGATCTAAAACAGGTGAGCGGAGTCCAAAACCCTCCGTGGATTTGTTGCCGGTATCAAACAGCTTACGCGACAGCTTACGCACCGCTTACGCCGCAACTTAAAAACCTTACGCGCCGCGCACTTGGATTCTCACACCTTACGCGCGGCTTACGCGAAGGCTACCGGCGACTTGCTGTTTGGCTCAGAATGCGCGAGCCCAAAGCCACTGGCAGGCCAGCAGCACCCGCCCTGCCCTCAAAAACGGCGGACGCTGTGAAAGGCAAAAAACGAATTAGTTCGCCGAACTAAATCTTTTTTGCGGTTTCTTCAAAAAGCGTTCCTAGGGCAGGGCTGCGGCGTCTCCAAAGCGCAAAAGAGCTAACACAGCAAGCAGAAAGACATTTGGAGCCACCGTGGCAAAAAACGATTTAGTTCGGCGAACTAATTCGATTTTGCGGTTTCTTCAAAAAGCGTTCCTAGGGCAGGGCTGCGGCATCTCCAAAGCGCAAAACACAGCAAGCAGAGAGACTGTCAGAGCCACCGCGGCAAAAAACAATTTAGTTCGGCGAACTAATTTGTTTTTTGCGTTTTCGCGCTTTTGGCCAAAGGCGGTCAGTCTAACGCAAATTTCTTGCCAGCCACCCTGTTATCAACACATGTTTGGCTCAGTGGCTTCATTTATTCGGCGGCATTTTTGGCACCTCAAAGTGTGGAGGTTCGATTCTCCCCCCTCCCGGGGGCCTTGCCATTTAAGGCCATGAAGGGCATGGAAGCAAAGGAATTTTATCGGCGAACTAAACCGTTTTTTTCGCGGTTTCTTCAAGAAGCATGCCCAGCAACACCGTAGGCATCTCCAAGCGCCAAAGAGCTAACACAGCAAGCAGAGAGACTGTCAGAGCCACCGCGGCAAAAAACGATTTAGTTCGGCGAACTAATTCGTTTTTTGCGTTTTCGCGCTTTTGGCCAAAGGCGGTCAGTCTAACGCAACTTTCTTGCCAGCGCCCCTGTTATCAAGACATGTTTGGCTCAGTGGCTTCATCTGCTTGGCGGCATTTTTGGCACCTCAAAGTGTAAAGGTTCGATTCCCCCCATCTCCAAACGCAAAAGAGCCACACAGCAACCAGAAGAGACATTTGGAGCCACCGTGGCAAAAAAAACGATTTAGTTCGGCGAACTAATTCGCTTTTTGCGGTTTCTTCAAAAAGCGTTCCTAGGGCAGGGCTGCGGCATCTCCAAAGCGCAAAAGAGCAAACACAGCAAGCAGAGAGACTGTAAGAGCCACCGCGGCAAAAAACGATTTAGTTCGGCGCTCTAATTCGTTTTTTGCGTTTTCGCGCTTTTGGCCAAAGGCGGTCAGTCTAACTCGAGTTTCTTGCCAGCGCCCTTGTTATCAAGACATGTTTGGCTCAGTGGCTTTGTTTACTTCGCGGCATTTTTGGCACCTCAAAGTGTGGAGGTTCGATTCCTCTCCCTCCCGCAAACTTCGTCATCTATGGCCATGAAGGACATGGGAGCAAAGGGAACTCAATTGGCGAACTCCGCCTTTCTGTTGTTTGAGAGATGACCAGCGGGGGCGGAGAATCGAACTGAGGTGCCAAAAATGCCGCCAAGCAAATAAAGCCACTGAGCCAAACATGTCTTGATAACAAGGGCGCTGGCAAGAAACTCGCGTTAGACTGACCGCCTTTGGCCAAAAGCGCGAAAACGCAAAAAACGAATTAGTTCGCCGAACTAAATCGTTTTTTGCCGCGGTGGCTCTTACAGTCTCTCTGCTTGCTGTGTTTGCTCTTTTGCGCTTTGGAGACGCCGCAGCCCTGCCCTAGGAACGCTTTTTGAAGAAACCGCAAAAAGCGAATTAGTTCGCCGAACTAAATCGTTTTTTTGCCGCGGGGGCTCTATGCGCTTTGGAGCTGTCTTTGTGTTGCCCTTGGCACCGGCGGTAGCCCTGACACCTCTCTGCTCGCCATGCAGCTCTTTTGAGCCTTGGAGCGGCGCAGTCAGGTGAAAGGCTTCGTGCTTACGCGCAAGCTTACGCGCGCAAAATTTGCAACATGCTTACGCTTGTGCTTACGCGACCTTACGCGCAAAAAGTAAAAACCTTACGCGGACAGTCCGATATTGGCGCCCCCTAACTAAACTGTTCTTGGGAGGTTTTGGCCTCCGCTCAGGTGGTGAAAGGGGTTCCCGACGAAAACAAGGGGATTCCACACATTTTTCCCTGGCAATACAAGTACCTTGGCTGGAGAGAAGTCGGACCCCTGCAAAAAATAATTAGTCGCCATTTTTGCAATTGGTGGAAAACAATGAGGGAAAGCCAAACAAGCGAAATCAAAAAGTGGAGCTCTGGTGGAGCTCAAAGTTTTAAAGGAGCGGGCTGGTGGTTACTAACAGTAAGAAACCCAGGAGACTTACAACCCACTCATAACCGGGGCTACTAACCGCTTACTAAGCGCAAACTCATATATGGGGGTTGTTCCAAATGGGTGGTCCCAAATTGGTTCTTGAAGTTGGCTTTCCACTTCTGCAGGGCTGCGCGCGAGGTCAGCCTGCCTTTTCTCCAGTCCGGGCTCAAAGTGTCTCCGGATGCGTAGTCATGGCGGCTCCGACCGCGGCCGAGGTGGCCTCGCAGAGAGGCATGAATCCCGCCCTTTGGGCAGGTTGGGAAATTGGGCCAGTCGGCCACGGCACATGCATGAATCATCAAGATTCGGGACGAAATCTTCACACTGGTGGGAGAGTGAAGAAATACAAAAAGGCGGCTCCGGGCGGTTCAGTTGGTGGTGTCCATGCTCATCTGCCACCTTGAGGTGGCGCGCGAAGCGAGGTGCTTGGGTTCACGCACACTCGGCAGGGTCGTCTGGTGAGGATCTCGTTCTCGGACCTCTGGGCTGCACACTCACGGGTTCGGTGGTAGACAATGCCGCCTCTGCAGAGGTAGATCGTGGAGGTGAGGGTCTCACGAAGGACTCCCTCACACATGCGAAGGTCACGCCGGATGGCTTGGTTCTGTTCACGAAGCCTCCGGGTTTCTCCAGCTGCGATGTTCGCGGCTTCGTGCATGGCCTTGAGCTCGTCCTGCGCCTCCATGAGGGCCTCCTCGGAGGATCTGACATACCGTTTCTCCTCCGCCAGGTCAGCCTCCAGCTCGCGGACGCGATCGCTGAGGCGCGTGTCCTCCTTCATGTTCAGGTGGCGCTTCATGAGATAGGCGAAGCTTATGATGCTGACAAAGATCAGCAGGATGGGCACGGCAAGGATTAGGTAGTCGGTGATGTAGAGCGAGGTGTCCTCTGTTTGGGCCAGTGCAGTTGTAGGGCATGTGGCGACAAACATGGCGTAGAGGGCTGTTGCAGGGCTGGTCGAGGTCGATGTGGCCGTTGGACGTGCTGCTCGGGCAATGGCATACTGGTGGGTGCTTTCCTTGCGCTCCTGCGGGGTTTTCTTGCGGGCCGCCTGGTAGGTGCTGTCATCCACTAGGCGAGTCACATGAAGGCGAAGCCGGTCGGCTAGCAATTGCGCTGCCGATATCTTGGTGAGGCCGTCCGCCATTTGGCGTTCTGAAGACACCCAGCGGCTCTTTGCGTTGATCTCCGCGAGCTTCTCCTTGGTGACGATGACCTCTATGGCTGTGCGCTTGTCGCTGCCAAGAGATGCCTGAACTTCCCGCTTCTCGAGCAAGTCGTAAAGTGCTTTTGCGTCCACGACCAGGACTGCAGGTGTCTGCATGACACCAAGCGTCGGGTCGTCGAGTTTGAGGTTGGGGTTCATGAGGAGCGAGATGTACTTGGCGGTGAACGTGAGGGCATCTGCGGCTTCTGCTGCTGCTTGGCTTTCGGCTGCAAGTGTTGAGCGGGCAACTCGTGGAAGGCGAAAAGAGCGCCAGTCCAGGACATGGTAGTCGCTCTCAAAGCCTTTTTCGATGGCGTCCTTGTGCATGAGGGCCACGATGAAGCCTCCTTGGGAGCTGTGGTCCTTGCGGCAGGCGAAAGCAGCGTCTGACCAAGCTACCAGGCAGCAGTCGTTGACGTTGGCAATGGGCCGGTAGATCAGGCCGATGTCGTCGTTGCTCTTCGCGTAGCGAAGGGCCTTGTTCGTGTTATGGATCGTCTCGACAGTGGCCGTGGAGATCTCGCCGGAGAGCATCGAGGCGTGGATCTGCAAGTGGGGAGAGCTCTGAACGGCAGGCCACTGGAGTGCTCCAAGAAGTGAGCGAAGTTGGTTCCGCTCCTTGTCAGTGACCGGCTGATGTGGCTGCCGGTCTTTTCCAACGGTGATGGGCTTGACCTTCTTGAGGTACTCCTGGTGGTGCAGCTTCCAGCCACCATCGAAGGATTCCAGGGTGGCTCCACAGTACTCGAGGCTGGGGCCTTCCTTCCACTCCCTGAAGGTGAAGATCTCCTTGAGGGACTTGATCATCTTCTTGACCTTGGGGTGGTTCTTGTCGGCGGTGCCGAGCAGGTCGTCGACATGCAGACCGACGAGGGCCAGGAGTGAAGGTGCCATAGTGCTTGAGGAATTTTGGTCGTCGTAGAGCGCGAAGGCACAGCTGTCGAGTCGGTGCATGATGAGACCAACCCGAGCTAGGCGCTCACTGGCCTCTTGATACCAGGCCCTTGGCGCATCAACTAACCCATACATAGGTTTCCGAAGGCGCATCACGATCCTGGTTGAGGTGATGCCGAGGATCTTGCGGGCATCAGCTGGCAGGCGAATCCACAAAGTTCGCTGTGGTGCATGTTCACGTCCTTGAAGGAACGCGGTGGAGATGTCCGCCGTGAAGGTTCCCCATCCATTGTTGGCTGCTGTGGACAGGATCATGCCCCTCGTGAGCCTGGTGACCGTTGGCGAAGTCCTTTCGACCATGCCGTTGAGAGCGTCCGGGTCTTTGAAACCTTGGGTGATCAACCGGGCCTTGGCACGGGGGCTTCCGTCCGGGTTCTTGCTCCACTTCAAGATGAAGTGGGCTTTCAAGATGCGGTGAGCTGGTGCTTCTGACTCATCCGCGAATTCCCACACCTGATTCTGGAAGAAGCTGGCGAGCTCGTTGCACTTGGCCTCGATGAAGCTCTGCTGATCTGCGAGGCTCATAGTGCGCTCGGAGAGGTTCTTGGAGTCCTTCTTCCGTTGCTGTGGGGATCCAGCGTAGGTTTGGTGACCCTCTGAGGTGTGGTAGAAGGTCTCGTGAGCTTGTTCTCGATCTCGGGGAAGGATCTTGAACGTAGTGCGTCCAGTCCAGTGGCTCTGGTCGTCAAGGTCGTTGTGGTTGCTGCGCCAGCGATCTTGCCGGGTTTGGCCGTCGGCAAACCGCGTGGTGCGCATCTTGTTGAGCATGTGGGCTGGATCTCGCGGGTCAAAGAGCGAGTTCCGGGCGACGTAGTGATTGCGGATCAGGTAGTTGCCGTTCTTGGAGATGCTCCAAGTGTCGTGGACCGGCTCGAGGACGAGGTAGCCTGACGAATCCACACACCATCCTGGTGGGAGAGACAGGCTCTGGTTGGAGGAGTCGTCCGGGCCATTGAGGATGTCGACCTTGAAGGCATACTCGACTTCCTCATTCAAAGGAGGTTGGTTGTAGGGACCCGGCCGAGGCGCTCGATCGGTGTTGGGGCCATAGGAGATGGTCTCTTGACGATCTACTCGTCGCCGTTGCTCCTCAAATGTCTCGCCTTCGGCTCTCCGGTAGAGGTCGAGGTCGGTGGAAGTGACTTGGGATGTGGATTGTAGTACATGAGGCTGTGATGGTTGAGCATGAGGTGTTGAGGTCGGCTCTGGCTCGGCTGATGGTTCACCTGGTTGGCCTTCCCGATCAGTTTCTCGCGATCCGGAAGTTGCAGGAAGTCCCGCCGCTTCTGGCTCAAGCGTAGGCTGAGAGGGAGCTGGTAGTGCGTGAGGTTCACCCATGGTCACATCGCCGTCGTTTTCGATCTTGACGAATCGGGTTCTCCCTGTCCAAGTGTAGGGGAGCTCGAGGTGCGAGTCGAAAGGTTGATGCCAGTCATCATTGCGATGTTCGGCTTCAGCATGGTACTGGCCGGTGTCGGGCATCAGGCGGTAGATCTCGGTGTGGCGAAGGCTGCCGAACTGCTGGTAGGGGATGTCGGGATCCTCAGGTGACGGGCAGAACAGCTGTTGCCTCGGTACCACGTGGACTCTGTCGTGCCATCGGGGGCGAGTTCCCAGTAGTCACTTGAGTATGTGGTGGTAGGAGATGATGTCGGCCGCTTGGGATCTGGGTCGTCGGCCTCCTCATCGGAGACCACATCATCGATCTTCCGCTTGTTGGTCTTGGTGAGGTCGACATAGGTTGTGGTGCCGCGATTGCGAAGGTCCAAGAGGATCTTGTGGGGATCATCCTCGGTGTTGGCCATGTCCTCGAAGGTGCGCCGGACATGTTCAGGTGCAGCGCGTAGGAGGTTGGATCCATGAACCAGCCAGTAGCATCGTGGCTTGCCGGTGTTGCTGTCGGTCTCGACCATGACAACAGTGGCAGGCCCTTTCCACTTGACTTTTGGTCCAGTCCCAGCGGCGTCCCTCCAGTAGAAGACCTTGTTGCCGATGGACAGGGGCTCGGAGTTTCCACGGTACTGCCGAAGAAGGGCTCGACGAAGTCGGGCATCGGCATCTGCAGACAGGATTGCCTGACTTGCTTGTAGTTGTAGTTGAAGTTTCTGCTGGAACTGCTCCGAGGGCTGCAGCTGCGTGGGATTGAGGCTTTCCTCCACAAGTTGACCTGGGAGGTGTGGTTGGTATCCGAGGACCCACTGATTGGGCGAGAAGCCCTTGTAGGTGGACATGCGATTGAGGGCCGGCACGGTGAAGTCCAGGGCGTCCTTGAGTCCTTGGATGCTGTCGCGTCCAGTCTCCGCGATGACGATGTCGATCGCTCGTCGGAGTACCTGATGTCTCCTTTCAAGAAGACTCAGGCGCTCGTGGGCCTCGCCGGGGCTGATGATCAGCTCGATGCTGCGCTCGCCAGTGAATTGGCGAACAAGGTCCGAGCACCAGCCACGGTGCGAATCCACTTGCAGTTGCTGAGGAGGTCCAAAGGTGCGAATCCAGCCTCGCTGCACGGCATTGAGGAACTCCTGGCTGGTCTCGGTCGGAAGGACCCGAGCTGACATATAGCGGGTCGCAGCATCCAGCATAGTGAGGACCGGGACAGGCTTGCCTTGGATCTGGATCCACAGGGTGTCAGCCTGAAGGCGCTGGTTGAAGACAAAGGTGGTCCGTGTTGCAGACTTCGGGGCTTGTGAAGGTCTGGCATAGCGGTGGCACAGCTCGCAGTGGTAGTCCTTGGCCGCAAGGATGACAGCTTCAGAGGCTCCACGGGCCTCAAGCAGTCGTAGAAGTTCTGATGGTGGTGGGTGACCGAGGTTGCGGTGCAGGCGGGCTACCAATCGCTGGCTCTCGACAGGATTGTCGTGCCGGATCTTCTGGAGGATGCCGGTGCGCTCGAGGTCGTGATCATGCCGAAGTGCATCAACTTGATCATCACCTTGAGCATGTTGAGGAAGTAGTTCATCTCCACCCGCGGTGTAGGCCTGCTCATCGAGCTGAGCGGTGGTGGTGCATATAGCTTGGCTGATGGCCTCACACATGTCGGATTGGTATGCTGCTGCTGCTGTGGTGAGGCTGCCAATGCCAGGCCTGGACCCCTGTAGGGCTATGTGTGAGTGGTTGCCGGGGCATTTGAGGCTCATGGTCTCGGCGAACGACTCTTCAGTGGAGAGCACGGCGGTCGGCTTCCGGATGTAGTGCCATGCCGTAGAGGAAGTCCAGAAACCAGCGCCGTAAGCGCACTGGTCGAAGATGGCGCGGTAGCCTCCCAACTGAAGTGCCGGAGTTTTCCATGCCAAAGACCAGAGTGGTTGTTCGACATAGGCCTGACGTCCGCCGCGCTGCTGGCGAAGATACACACGTCGAGTGAACTTGAGGTTCGTGGTGTGCTCATAGGCGCGGTCAAGCTGGAGAAGCTCGATCTGCTCCGCGGTTCGCTGGTTGATGTTCTGCATCCGCGACCATTTCTTGCAAGGAGGTGCCAGCCATACAACGTCAGGTAGTTCCTCATCAAGGAGTTGAAGGAAGTTGCGGGTGCACTCAGCCTTGGTGAAGTCCCACTCCGGCAGGTCGAAGGTCTTGACAATCCATCCGCGAGCCTCCATGGCCTGCGAAAGGTTGCTCTTGCCGGAGTAGACCTCCCAGAAGACTTTCTTGCCGTTGGGCTTGTGCTTGGAGACGGAGTTGAGGTGGTAGTTCATGTGGTTGCTCCAAGTAGCCAAGGCGACATCGAAGGTGCGCCACATCTTCTGTGGGATGTGACAGAGCACAGGCTCGGTGACACCTTCATGCATGTTGTGGTCGGCGTGGTGGTCGATCATGAAGTTATCATCCGTAGTGCATTCAGCGTGATGGACGACTTCTGGAAGTTCTGGTCCAAGGCGTCCAGTGTCGTTGAGGTAGTCGTCCAGGCTGTGGAACTCCAGGGAGTGGCGGTCAGTGTCCGTCACCGTGTCGTTGGTCATGTAGTCGAAGGCGAGGTCGTGATGAAGTGCGTCCTCGATGCCATCATCAAGGCGAAGGAGGTACTCGCCCATCGGGCCCTTTGTGGCAGGCTGCCAGGGCTCGTTGAGGACACTGCAGGTCTGCTGGTCGTAGTCGATCTTGACCTTCAAAGCTTCCAGCACCGGTCGGCCGATCAAGAGGGGTGTGCCTCCTTCCACGACGAAGGTCTGGATGCGGCCCTTGTGGCCAGCCATGAAGACCGGGAGGTGCACTGACCAGGTGGAGATGCTGCTGTTGTCGCCGCCGAACCTGAAGCTCTTGTTGGTCCTGCTGAACTGGAACTCCTCCGGCGAGAGGCCCTGGTGGTGGAACTTGGCGATGAGATTCATCAGCACATCATGTCCACACAACACACTGGAGGCGCCGCCGTCCTGCATGCCGGTGATGAAGGGCTGATTCACGGGCTGCTCAAGGTAGGCGGACTCCTCCTGGGCGACCATGTTGTCAGAGGGCTTGGCTCGCTTGTTCGGGGAGTTGCTCTGTGAGTTCTGTGGGCATTGAGCGGCCCAGTGGCCTGGTTGGCCACATCGAAGGCACTTGGTGCCAGGTGGAAGAGCGTCGCGTGCTCGTTGGGAGGCAGATCCTTTCTGAGGAGGGTTTCGGCTGCCGAACCCTTTGCCTTTGCTCTTGGAGTGCTTGCCCTTGGCGGACTTACCTGGTTTTCCGCCATGTGGTGGTGAGGTGGATGAAGCAACGGCCAGGGCATTGGTGTCGGTCAGAGCCACTACGGGGTAGTAGCCACGGGCGCTACGGTGTTCAGCCAGCTTCTTGCGGGCGTCGAGGTAGGTGGCATAGACTTCCTCCTCGGTCTCCTCGTAGGGCTGCTCGAACTCCTCATCAAAGAAGATGTGCTCGTTGGCGTCCGGGGCAGGTTCATCCTCCGGAACGTACTCAGGGTGGTGGGAGTCGTGGTCCTCAGGCTCCTCCCAGTAGGCCTCCTCGTCAAGGTCGAGGTAGTCCTGCTCGAAGTAGAGCTCCTCATCAATGCTCCAGTGAGCAGTGGCGGGCTTGCGGTAGTTGTTGTTCCAGCGGTAGTTGCCGCGGCCACGTTGAGGAACCCATCGTTGCGAGTGGTGCTGCTGCTTGTCCTTGCCGGTGTAGTCCTGGCCGTACAGGTAGTACAAAGCACCTTCCATCTTCTCCAAGGTGGTGTCGCTTCCGACCTGACCAAGGACCAGCTGCCGCTGTTCGGCTGTGAGGCCGGCTCTGCGAAGGAGAAGCCAGCTGCTGACCGCGGCCGGGATGACCACCTTGTGGCGTTCGACTTCCCGAAGGTGTTCACGATGCTCAGTGCAGTAGGCGAGGAGGTTCTGGTGCGGCTTCCGGCTGAGGTTGTAGAAGAACCGCTCGAATGTGCGGGGCATCTCAACGCGGTCATCATATTTAAAAGCCAAGTCCAGCTGAGAGATGACCTTCTCGAAGCCGTCCTCCTGCTCAGGTGCAGAGTCGACCATGTGCTCCACGGTCTTCCATGCGGTGCCGGAGAGGCTCGTGAGCAGGTTGATCGTGGCTTCGCCCTTGCGGTTCTGCAGGCTCATCTTCCTGAAGTAGAGCATGATGCGCATGCGGTACTCCTTATAGTTGTTCGGCCTGCCGTCGAAGACCGGGATGTAGTTGTCCCTGGTCACCTCATGCGAAGTGCCGGCGCCAGAGCTGCCGCTAGGCTCATCGGGCTTGCTGCCCTTTCCATTGCCTGACATGGTGAGGAGCGAGGAGCGTGAAGGGCTCGGGGTAAAGGCTGTCCGGATGCCGCCGCAGCGGCTCCGCTACCAACTTGAAGTTGGCTTTCCACTTCTGCAGGGCTGCGCGCGAGGTCAGCCTGCCTTTTCTCCAGTCCGGGCTCAAAGTGTCTCCGGATGCGTAGTCATGGCGGCTCCGACCGCGGCCGAGGTGGCCTCGCAGAGAGGCATGAATCCCGCCCTTTGGGCAGGTTGGGAAATTGGGCCAGTCGGCCACGGCACATGCATGAATCATCAAGATTCGGGACGAAATCTTCACAGGTTGACCTTGGCGCCCCTTTGCTTTCCTCTCAAAAATAGTTTTGGCTTCCACGTTAAAATCACCCTGCCCCCAATCATTGCAATCTGGGCAAATTATAGATAATTCACCAACCTGACTGGTAAAGTCCATTCAGTTACCTCTCATACACACTGACTGGCTCCATACGGTCCGATGCAGTTGAGCGAGTGTTCTTATTGCCCCCCCCCCCTCCCCCCCCCCCTCCCCCTGTAGCCCAGTGCCAGGGGGCTTATTCCGGATGGAAATAGTCCCCTTTGTGGTAATGGAATACGTGTAGGTCCCCGGATCTATTCCAGCACGGATGGATCCTTACAAATGCCCCTGTGGATTATCTGGATAAGTCCTGGTGGATTGTCCTTGTTCAGTGTCCCTGTAAGCGGATGCTGCAAGCTCCCTTTTACACTGTACGGCTATTGCTCGGATGGTGCAATGCGCTAATGTACAAGAAATGGTGACAAAAGGGCCTTGAGCCAAAATGGTGATTGCATAGTGATTGCATAGAGACCAAGTGTCCAACACAAACAGGAACAAAAACAGACACAAATTTCTTTTGGTCTCTAGCATCTACTTACTATGTAGGATTGGCTTCATGGCCTTTAGCCGTAGCCATACGGTGTCTTATTGAAATCTTTCGTAGCCAAATGTTTGAAATTGAATTCATCCTTTTTCTGCTTGGATGATTTACTGTACTGTGAATGCGTGATACCTAGTTGTATCAAATGAAAAGGTTGCGAGACACTATACACGTGCCGGAGGTGTGAGACTATTGATCACTCATTGAGATATTCTTGATGTGCATGAGGATCAATTTCATCTGATATTCGTGGTGTCGGTGTCGTATGAAATTCTCTCTGCTTCGTTCTGAGAGCTGCTACCCGGATGGTAAAAATGGTTCACCATGGCTTCTTGTTCCACTGGAAGCTGCTGTCGGATTGGCTGCCCCAGTCATAGTTCTTCCAGCCCTGGTAGCGGAAATTCTTCCAACCTTGCTGTCCGGATGGAGACCAATTCTGCGATGATGTTGCCTTCTCTGCCTTCTGTTCACTCTTCTTCCTTTGGATGAACTTTCCATATCGCTGAATGTCTCGCTGCTTGTTAGCTGCTGCACTCCGGATGTATACGAATAGTGGAACATGAGAATCTGAATCCTGTGAGCCCACCATAAACATCTGATTGCTGATGTGTTTGAAGCGGTCGGAGGATGTCACGGTGTAGTCGGATACGGTTGCCTCCGGATCTTCTATCATCGCCGTACGCTGAGTCCTTGACATCTTTGCTGTCTCTTCTAGTCGATGAGCATTCTGGATGTCTGTTTTGCCCCAGCCAAAAACGAAGGTCATCATACAATCGGGAAATGTCCGATCATACCCTGATCCAACTGTGGTATGGATGTGGTGGCGAACGAGGGATTTCATTGTGGATGATGTCATCATGGTTACATCAACACGATGCTCGGATTTCTCTGTTCCTTCGTTCCACATTCTCTGATAGTTCTTCATGAGGTAATTTATGAGGCCCTCTTCCGGACTTGTTGGCATCGCCAGTCAAAATGTCGCACTGATACTCGGTCACAAGTGGCAGGACTCCCTTCTTGATGTCCTCCATGGCAGCGCCATGAGTAATGTTCGGATGGATATGGAAAACTCCGACTGTTGCGAATGGAAGGTCTGCTCGGGTCACATGACGGTTGTCGTAGTCCATTCTGGGATTTGCAACTGATTTCGGGTATTCTCCAAGCATCTCATCATCGAAGTGAATTTGGATGACCATTATCTCTCCGTTCTTCCCATGCTTCTGAACGGATGTGCGAGGTGGCAGTCTGTTTCCAACGAACTGCAAAGGATTGTTCTTCATTGTCAGTCCTGTGGTGGCCAAGCAATCGGATGTTGGAGTATCGTATTCCGGATCGGTGCAATCGGACTCAAGTCCAAAATAGCATCGGAACATTCCGAATGTTGTACTCCAGGATTGCGCTTTGGTTGAAATGTATCGTGCCAACAGTTCAACTCGTGCATGTGGTCCACCTCTGACGAAGCATGCGATGGTCCTGGATGACCATTGTTTTAGCACTATTCCCTTGTAGCCGGCCTTGATGAACAATCGGATGATGTCTTTGTTCTTCTCATCCTTGGGATCAGTGAATAGATCTGCCTCATCGATACAGAGGATGTTCGCACTGTTCTTGATGAGCTGCATGATGATCGGTCGGTCTCGGACTGGCCAATTCTTGAGTTCTCTCCCATCAAGCTTCGGGTTCCTGGCCAGGTTGCCGTGATTCACTGTCAAAAGATTGAGCATATTACCGGATTGGAATTCTGTTTGGTGCAGGTAGTCAATCTCTGGGCCTTCGGTTCTCGTGAACAAGGATCCAAGGATGTCCGTGTATCTCTTGATGACCTTTTCATCGGTGTCATATCGCAACTTCTTGATTCCTAGCGGAAGCTTGAGCGGATACCCGGATTTGTCTTGGCATTCACGGAACTCCTCGACTGTGGGATTGGTATCTGAAGATTCATAGTAGAACTCCAGCTCACTGAAATTGGTTTTCGGATTCACGTGTCTCAGGGATCTCAGCTCGCACTCGCTCATTTGCTCCCTCAGACTGTCCGGATTTGTCTGATAAGCCTCCAAGAGCTGCTGGAACTGGATTCTTATGTCGTCGAATTCCTCTGCTGCTTCGGATTTGTTCATGCTGCGGGTGAAGTCTTCTTTGTTGAATGCTGCGTGAAACTGATCGATATCGTCTGGCTTGAGGAAGTCCAGGATCGTAACCTTCGGTTTCACGGATCGATCATCTGTCGACTGCATGTATTCTTCAACATGTTCGCCTGAGTGTCTTCTCTTTTTGGTCTCGCTGTATGTTTCCTTGCTGTCATGACCGGATTCATCCTTCGTGTTGCGGATCCAGTTGTAGAATTGACCTGAAAATTCTGTGATCCTGGTTTCCACAGTCTCTCTGTCGTCTCTGTTCAAACGGTTCCTCAGGATCATATTGTTCTGAAGCAACATGGCTCCGTCAACATCGAACATCGCAACAATGTTGTGCGGATGAATAGTCTCTTCAGTCAGGATGGTGCGTTCTCCACTGAAATGGAGATTGTATGCATTGTCCTGGTCGAATGCAAGGATTAGCAGAGCGTCTCGTCCCTTGGGAGCATATTGCAATACCGAATCGATAGGTTCGTCGTCATAGAGGACGTCATGGATGCATGCAAGATGGACGTGCTGTCTTCCTCCCTGTTTGGATGCCTTGCCTGGTTTCAGGCCTTGCTGCTGGATCTTCTCGAGCTGACTCGCATATGTGGCATGGAATGCAAGAGCTACCGGATGGTTCTCGAATGGCACAATCTTCTTCGGAGTTGCAGGTCGATTCTCTTGGGATGTTGTGCCGGATTTCCATCTCCTGTGCTGAGTCTGCTCATCATCATCGTCGGCATCGACAGTCTCATAGGATTTAGGCAGTCCATAAGATGGTTCTGTCCATTCCGATTCCTTCTTCTGACCTGGCCCGAGCGGGCGGCCAATGGATTCAATTTCCACGTATCGGGAATGGCCTGCCGTGCAACGGATGTACATCTCCATGTTCTTGTCAATGTAGTAGTCCTTTCCATTGGGCCTGAGAGCAAGTCCTGAGGATGTGCCCAGTAGGCCATTGAGCCATCGGTGCCTTGGAACGATCTCATTCTTCGCCTCTCTCTCTTCGTATGTTCCGTCAAACTTCGGATAGACGAATGCGATTTCGAAACGGCATTTTCCGAAGGTGGGGAAGACTGTCATCAAAAATATTCCTGGTTTCGATCCGAGGAAATTCTTCGCATGGACGATCTGCATGAGCACTTCCCAGAATTCAGCGGATCCATCGAGATTGACTTGGATTTGCCTTCTGCATTCCTTTCCTGCTCGTGCATTATGCCTGAGGTTCTCGGAGAACAATCGGCTCAATCTCTCCACTCTCCAGAGGATGAGGTTCACGATGTGTCTTGCATTGGATGGATCGATTCTGTTCTTGAAACTTTGGCAAAGCTGAACAACATTCCTGGTGGTCCTTTCCATGTCGATCAGTCCATTGTGGTTCACCGTCGGGATGACTTCTGTTGTGAAATTCTTCGGATCGTCGTGGATGTAACAGCAGAAGCAATAAATCTTCTTGATGTACTCCATGTAATCCAACTCGCCGTCCTTGTCTTCGCCACGGATTGTGGATTGCCAATACTTGTCAAATCGTGCCTTAAGCCATGCCGGCTTTGACATTCCAGCTGATCTCTCATGCTCAGGGATGTAGTGGAAGTCCACGTGATCAAAATGCAGGTACGCACACTCATGGTAATACGGTTCCACGAATTTCAGGAAGTCCGGATTCCAAAATGGGTGTGGATGCGTAGTCTCCCTGCAAAACTCGATGCTGTGGATTGGCTCTTCACCTTCGATTCCCTTGGACATGCTGGCTGTCGGATTGCTGGATTGGCTCTTCCACGATGCCTGCTGTTTGATACCAATGCACGGAGGAGGTGCCTTCACAGTTATACGTCTTGGAAGTGGAGGTCGATCTGCATTAGCTGGCCGGAGGTTAATCTGTTGGTCTGATTCCGTCTCCTCGTCCAAGGATGCTGATGGCTGCGCCCTTATCTTCGGCACAAGTTTCAGCGGCGGTACCGATGGCGGCTTGGGCGCTGCCTTGCTCCTTGGCTGTCCCGCAGAGGGTACGCCTTCGGATTCGCTTTGCTTCTCAGACTCGGAATCGCGATCATAGTCGACCTCGTCCATATAGGCATCTTCATCGTGAGGATTGGATCTGGTATCCTGATCGTCGTTGATCTCCTCCATGGTGTAGTCGGATGAGCCTATCAAGCTGTCCTGGCTCTCCTCATCTTCTGTCCTTCGAGTTGGTGATTCCTTGAGTGGGGATGCACGACTCTTCCCGGATGGATTCTTCCCGGATGGATTCTTTCCGGATGGATTCTTTCCGGATGACTTCGGCTCCAACAGCGAGAAGACGCTCGAAAGAGTAGGCATGTCTTCGGCAAGGTGCATACACGGTCGCAAGGATTCGAAATGGTTGTAAACCAAACTGGCTGCGGATGCAGACACATATTTCTTGAGATTCAAGAATGGTCACATGCAATGTAATCGTCACGGCACTGAGGATTTGATAATGCAAAAGGAAAAATTCATGCAATTGAAAATGGTGGACATGTCACTCATGCCCAAGTTCCCCAGTATGTGAACATGGATTCGGCTATGCCGATACCGAAAAATGCGACTATGTCTGGTCCATGTTTTGTATTGTGTGCCAGCCATTCGACCAAAAATGCCTTGTTCTGCAGCATGGTACGGAAGGGCGGATGAGCATCAACGTTCGTGAGGTTACCTGTCAATACTGCTTTGATGAGTTCATCGGCCTTAGCAGAGTGCTTGGTAAGCGAGTCTGCTAAACAATCTTCACTTCGTACATGTGCTAGATCGTGCATCTGTCCACTATTGCTTTCCTTGCGAAGCATCTGGATTAAATGCATTGTTTCTTTCTGTTCCGGTTGATGTGTTGTGGATGCTGTCGTAACAAGATTATTAGCATCGGTCCGGATGTGAACATCTGCGATTTCGCCTGTTAGGTCTGACCAGAGTCCGCGAAGAAATAAAGCTGAACCGTAACAACGCATTAGTCCATGTAGTTCTGCGACAGTAGTGGACATTGTTGTAGCGGTGATCTTATGCGTCTCATAGTCAACTAATGAGCCTCTCGAATTCGATGAGCCTTGGCGAAGATCTCTCTGTTCAGCAAGAAAGATAACATGCGCGCGTTGGGATGACTTATCTTCATTGTTTCGATAGGATGCATCGGGATACCCAACTATGCGTGTCTTTCCCCGAAGGGGCCAGAATCTCATACTTAGCGGGATGCTCTTGATGGTTCTGACTGTCTTGTTGATCGCGCGAACATCTCCAATGGTCGGTGAGGATGCCTTGGATGCACACCTGGAGAATTGATAACCAATGTGGAATTGCGTTCGCGATTGTAACCAATTGATCTGACCTAAGACACTTCTGTAAGCAGTGTGCATTTGAGGAGTGAGTGGAACGTCGTCCTTTAAATACTTGTCAAATGTGATCTCCTGAAGTTCGTCAATGGCGACATTCTGATGGACATTGATGTACCAACCGTATTTGTCATCTTGCTTCCACTGGATGCGTTGTCCTACGAAAAGGCAATCATTCTTGTCTTCTGAACCGACTTGGAAATCTCTACGAAGTCGACCCATGATTTCCTTCTCAAACACGTCATCACCGGTCATAAGAAGATCATCAACATGTAGAGAAAGTGCTCCATGAACTTGCCGATTCTTGGCATTGTTTCCAGAAACGGGGTCCATGAGATAGTCAACAGCACCTTCTAAATCAAATGTATTGGATGGTTTCTTTTCACTGATCGGTGCGGATTTTGGAAGCTGTTTACCGTAGTAAACATATGTACATCTGTCTGCCCTGGTGGGCACTAGACCGTATGATCTGAGTGCTGAATTGAGGATGTTCCACCATCTGCGTGGTGCATCATTCAGCCCATAAGCAGGCTTCTTCATGCGTGCTCCAATGTGTGGTGGATATCCCATTTCAGGAGGGATCTGACAAATGATGTCGCGATTCTGATCGTATGCCTCGCCTTGGAGAAATGCTGTCTTCAAATCCATGTGAAAAATGTTCCAGCCCTTGTTTGCGGCTGCTTGGATGGCAAGGCGGAAACCACTCCTGGATGCAGCAGGACTGTCTGTCTGCTGATCATTCTTCTGCTTATCTTGAAAACCCCGGAGAACCCAACGAGCCTTTGTCTTCAGGAAGTTTCCGTCCTTATCTCTCTTTAGAGTAAGGACCCATCGTCCGGTGACCCAATTCCTGACATGTAATTTTCGTGTATCGACTAAATCGAACACTTCATTATCGAGCCAGGATTTGCACTCAAGAAGCTTGGCTTCAAGGAATTGCTTCTGATAAGCTCTTATCTCTGTGGCTGTTGCTTCTTTCCGCTTTTTACCAATGAGTGCGGATGTGGATGAAGCCTTCAAGGATTCTTGCTTGGATGAGTATAAGACTAAGAGTGCTCGGTCATCGTCCGTCATGTTCTTGCAAAGTCGGTCAACATGATTTTTGTCCTTATACTTTTGATGAGAGAATCCGCATGCATTGGATGGTTTGAAGGTCCCTTTTACATGTCCAAGAAGGACAGGGTTTCCTTCGATATCTCTCGGAACTGTAAAGGACCCAGTGTTGGAGCATATCTTTTGCTCAGCTGTCATGAATGACCAATGTGCTTCATCAAGAACAAGATCTGCTTCCTGATCATCGTATGGTATTGTCCTCTGTGAGTCTTCGGATTCACTGTCTTCTCGGTCAGTGTACTGGATGGTTCTCTGTGAACTTCCAGTGCCGGATGAAGTTGGAACGTGAGGAATAAGTTCTTCTTCACTCTCATCTTGCATCGGCAAACTGATTGGATTGTTCGGATTAAAATTGGATGAAGCTGCAGGTTCATTTCTGGGAGATGATACAGGCGTATCTTCATCATCGCCTGTCTTCTTCTTCTTCTTTCCTGTCTTCTGCTTCTTTGGTGGACTGCTCTGCAACGGATTAGTTGTCTCTTCTTGTTCAAGGTGCGGCAGTTCAAGCTCTTCATCGTTGTCTTCTGCTTCGGGATTTGTTAAGATGGCAGGTGGTGATGGCACCACGACAGTTGGAAGAACCGGTTGAGATGGTTGTGACTGAGACGGCAAAGTAACATCACCCCCCAGTCGATTGAGTCCACTTGAGGATGAAATGGACTGCTTTTGCCGTTTGATCCCGGGATTGCCTCCGCCCGGTCGGTCATGTGGCGGCAGTGGTGGATCCACTGGACTGTCTGGTGACACACCTGGTGGTGCTGGCGGCATAGGATGATCGGGTCGATCATGCTGATCAGGCTGATGCGGCGGATCCGGTGGAGGATCTGTCATGTTCTCGTCTGGTGGTGTAGGCGGTCTTGGATCAGGCATGGGTTGGTCCGGTTGATCAGGTGGCTGCTGTGTATCTGGC
Source organism: Effrenium voratum (assembly GCA_963377175.1). NCBI lineage: Eukaryota > Dinophyceae > Suessiales > Symbiodiniaceae > Effrenium > Effrenium voratum. The sequence goes on along the minus strand of CAUJNA010002297.1, from coordinate 11,608 downwards.
TGTCGAGGTGAGTTCAAGGGATCCATGGGATCGACTTCGATAGGCATCGGTTTGATGCTTGGTGCATCTGAGAATGCCTGATGCACGGATGAATACATCACTGCATGCCACGTTTTCGGATTGAAATTTTCCCAATTGCACTTGGATGCTGGCAAGACCCAAATCCTACTCAGCTGATCAGGCTGCCAGAAAGCAATGCATGCATCGTCCGGTGGTGAATTGATGGGCATGTTGATGCCAATAGTATGGACGTATGCTGTGCATGCATCGTATTGTGTGGATGAAATGCATAGCTGTCTTAGCTTCTTGCACCCATTCCACATGTTCTGACATCGCCAGTCATTTGGATCTTGTTTGAAAACATCGATCTCAGTTCCCGGAGGATACTGTTTCAGTGTCTTCTGAAACTTATTGACTAGTGGATCTTGGATTGTCAACGGAGGGACTTCCTTATTGAACGGAAGGTCCTGGATTCTGACTACAGTACTGCTGCTGGTCATGTTGAACTCCTGATCGATGGCGTCCATCTCCTTGCGAAGGATGTTGACCTCGGCTCGAAGATGTCCTCTAAGAGATACACCTCATTGTCAAGCGGTTTCACCTTAAGGTGACGCAGGATGATATGCGCAAGATCCTGACAGAACTGGTAAGGGTATACCTGTGCCAGTTTAGTTCTGCTTCCGAAAGTGCCGGCATTTCCTTCAAGATGCTGATGTTCGTGTTTCACCGAACTGGTGAAGTTCTTGCACTTTCTGAAGATTGGTCTCATTACCTCTGGAGGCAAGCAATGCATCAAGCTTGTTGGCTTGAGACATCTGAGTCCAGATTCAGGATCTCTCAGTCCGAATGCACAAAAATGGAAATCTCCCCAGGTGACGGATGGATCTGAGAAAAGTTGCTGCATGCACTTCAAATACCAGATCCTGGATGTCTGAGGATTTTCGATGATGAAATATCTTTTGTGCTTGAGCTGATATCGCGCAATGGATGCCACAAACTCGACCATCGGGATATAGCGCTGTCGCTTCTCCCAGACCTTCTGTTGATCTTGTTGGATGTTCTGCATGTTTGACCATGGTCCACAGACAGGTGCCATGAGGATGAGATCAGGTGCTTGTTCTCGAATGATCTCCATGACCATGTGTCGTCCCTTGGATGTCATTACGTCAAATCCCGTTCGGATGTCGACTGGTGTCCCAACCTTGAGACCTGTAAGTGCACAGCATTGGCTGAATCTGGCACTTCCTGCAAAAAACTCTAGGACGTGGATCTTCCCTTTTCGCACACAGTTCCAATGTGCTTGTTCTGGTATGGATGTTCTATCTTCAGTCATATCTTCCACGTGCATAGATCCTGCGGATGTGAGGGTCTCAGATGGTGTTGGTGCCAATGGTGATGACTTCGACTTCCCAGCGATGCGTAATGGCCGTGAGGATGCTGGCCTTGGAGTTGGAATGGATGGCTGCTTCTTCTTGGAACCGGATGATGTTCCTCCCGGATCTTGCCGTAAGGATTCTTGTTCCTCGGGCAGCAAGAAATCGACTCCAGGCTTCCCCGGAGGGATCGTCTCATCCTTTCTGACCTTAGTCAGGTTGACCTTGATAAGTCTTGTTCCGAGATCAAGTCCAACCATTGCTCCTTCTAAGGAAATTACCTTTCCTTTGAGCCAAACTCCTCCTTTGCTTCCATCGGAACGAGTCTTGGATTTGTCTTCCTGCCAGTAGAATACCTTGTTCTTCAACTGCAGAGGTTTGGAACTCATTCGGAGATTCTGTGCAAGGTCTCGCCGGATGTCTTCGGATTGACGAGCTTCTTGGAACGCCTGCTTCGACAACTGCTTGATTTGGATGGCTGTGAGCTCTTCTTCATTCCGATCGATTGCCAACTGAGTTGGAGTTGCGACATCGAGTTGGATGAGATCTGCTGGTCTTCGTCCGAATGCAAGTTCCAAGGGTGTGACACCCCCGTAGGTTACCGTTTGGTTCCTGACAGTTGCTGCTGCCTTCACCAGCTGTCGGTATGTGATCTTCTTCAATGTGGCAGGTGCACTGCCGGATTTGATTGAATGAAGCATGATCTTTAGCTGAGCCTTCAAAAGTCGAACTGCTGATTCAGCTCGATTTGGCCATGGTGTGTTGGGTCCCAACGAGATTGGTGTAATATCGAGGGATTGATAAAAATGTTCCCATGTCTCCGTCATGAAGGCTTGATCGCCGACAACGGATTTCGGCTGCAGGTGGTACTGGTCGAAGTAGTTCCTGAGGACAGTAATGTTCTCGGATTCTTGGGTAGTTTTTACTACCTCAGCAGTGAGCAACGTTGTTGCTCCATCCAGGATGACAAACACAATGATATGTTCTCCAGTTCCCAATGGAACTTGACAGTGATCGATGAATGTCATGTCCCCGAAGGTGTCCGCTCGAAGTCCACTGGTCTTGCTTCGTGATGGTGCTTGTTTTGCTGCTTGGCAAACTTCGCATTCACTTCGGATCTTGTCAAAGAGGTCGTAGATTGATTTTGGCAAGTGGAGCGCACGGGTTCTGAATCGAAATTGGTCTGTTGTCATATGATGATGCTGGAGGTGGAGCTTCTTCAACTCTTCCGGATTTGACAATCGCTTGTGGATTCTGCCTAAGGCTGTTGGCAAAGAAGTCGGTTCTTCTGCGGATGGTGTGATAGGATCTGGCTCAACAGTCGACTGGCCCTTCTTGTCAATGATCCTATCTGCGGCTGATCCTGAACCTGATTCATTGTCCTTAAGCGGATTGTCCTCGAGAGTAAAAATGGTCTTACCTTTCCACAGGTTGATTAACGGTTTGTTCGCCTGGGAGGTAAGCCTCCAATTGTCTTCAAGGATTTCTGGATCTCCACCCTTGGATGCATCAACTATTTCTGTGGTACGTTCTCGGCTGATGTTGTCAGGACTAACTGGACATTCCTTTGCTCCATTCGGTGTGAACAAAGCCTTGCGAGGTGTAATGTGCACACGGATGAGCTGCTTGTTCTTCTTGTCGGGTATCCAGTGGTCCTGCTTTGTAGACCCAATAATCTTTGGAGTTGCTGTGTCCTCTTTCGTCTCGGATGATTTTGATGCACACACTGTTTCACTCTTCGGATTGTCCCCGGAGGGAAACTTGATGCTGTCATCATCATCGTAGACATAGTTGATGAGGCCTTTTCGAGCAATTTCTCCGTGGGATTTCACTCTTGCCACACCTGCAAGATCGACGAGTGCATGTCCTGTACCGGATACTGGAACTGCTTGACGGTTCATACCAAAAGCCTTACAGGTGATCTTGTCACACTGAGGTGTATGCTCGATGGTCATGTACAGGTTCCGCATCTGGATAATGCTCAAAAGGATCGGTACAGTTCCTTGTTCAAGGATGTCGATGTTGGTACTGCATGGAGGTGTTGTGTGATATCGAAGATGCAAGGTCCAATTTACCTTGGCTGTCTCTCCATTTGCAAAAGTGAACTTGGTCTCTGCCGGAATGTACTGATAGGAGATGAGGTTCTTCATGGGTTCGATGGCCTGAGTAAAACGCTGGATCGCGTACCAACTGCCCATGGATCTGGTACATCCATTGTCCAGGATCGCATAGGTCGGATTCTGCTGAGGGTTGATGACAGGCGCCATCAGCTTTGTTGCCAAAAGGCTTTGTTTTGCTGTTGCTGTCAATGTCTGCTCTGAAACTGGATCGTCTTGGATCAGCTTCTCCTGGATGGCTTCTTTCTCAATCTGCTCAAAGGCGTCATGGAATGCCATCATCGCTTGTCCGGTGCTGGATGTCTCGTGAGATGAGTACCAGCCATGTTCACTCCAATTCCAGGATGGATCCCAATCTTGATCTGTCCAACCGGCATATGTAGGCTCTGCGGATGGTGCAGTCTGCTGGATGGCGGGCTGCTCCTCCTGTTTCTCTGCGATGGCTGCGAACGTTTTGGATTTTCCTTTATCCTGTCCGCCTTTTCCTTTGCCATTATCGCTGAATGGATAACCTTTGTTTCCATCGAAAGGATATTGGAATTTGGATTTTCCTTTCTTTCCTTTCTTTCCTTTGCCTTTTCCCCAATATGCCTGGTCGTAGGGATCCGGATATTCTTCGGCCATATTGGCCTTCCCGCCAGAACCGCTTTTCTTGAAGGGTTTGAAACCACCTCGTCGGTGATTGCCCTTTTTGCTGGATGATTTTCCTTTTCCTTTTCTTTTCTTGAATCTGAAATTGCGCCCAGACACTCTTCTTGCAATGAACGCATCATTCTCCTCGAGTACCCAGAATGTCTCTTCATCATTATTCGACATGAATCCTTCGTATCCTTCTTCATCTTCCACCCAAAAGCCTTCTTCACCTTCGTATTCTCCTTGTTCCAGGATGTAGAAGGTATTGCTTTTGTTTCCTCCTGGAGGCCGGATGGATGGATCTTGGATCGAGGTTCTGGTTGTGATGAAAAGGTCGTGGTACTGCGTCTTCATCATCTCGTAGGTATAGTTCTCGAGTGTGATGTTCCTCAATGACATTGCGCTGATCAGTCTCTCTCGCTGCTGATCGGATAATTCACTTTGGATTATGAAAAACTGTGCAATGAGGTTGTCGCTGAGGGGAAATGCGTCCCTGTGTCTTGTCTGCCTGCCGTTGAGGTACTGCCTGAGTACTTCCGGATTGTCAGCTTGTAGCAGATCTGGAGGCGCGGCTCTTGCACCGGCTGCTTGCTGATGCGCGGCCATTCTTCTTGCATTGGCATCTTGCACGGATGCTAAAAACTCCGGTGACTGTTCCGTGTGGATGGGCAACAGGTCCATCCAGGCTGACTTCAGTCTCATCAGGAGAATCTCAAATTTGGATGTGAAAATGAGGAACTCGGTGTTCTGCCTCCTGTGATTGAAGAAACTGAGAAGTCTGTATAAGTACACGTTTGTCGAGCCCTTCAGGAAGAACTTCTTCAACGTGTTCTTGAAGTAGTTGACTCCTTCGTTCGGATCTTGCAAGAGGTCATTCTGGAGGATGGATCGATACATCGTGGCATCTCCCATGAGCCTGCTCTTCAGTAACGGTCCTCTCTTGTCTGGGTCGATTGTAGTGAAGGTCACCCAATCGTCCACGAGTTCTTCATATCTAAACCAGCTGACTTTTCCGTCGAACGATGGCGGCTGCTTGGCGGTCATCGATAAATTGAGGGTTTCTTCAGTGTAACCGGATGATCGGCCGACACTTGAATAGGCCTCCATGAAGCCTTCTCCATCGGATGACATTTTGTCTGGATCGGTGCGGAAAACCCGCTCCGCTACCACAATTGTAGCCCAGTGCCAGGGGGCTTATTCCGGATGGAAACAGTCCCCTTGTGGTAATGGAATACGTGTAGGTCCCCGGATCTATTCCAGCACGGATGGATCCTGACAAATGTCCCTGTGGATTATCTGGATAAGTCCTGGTGGATTGTCCTTATTGTATATCCCTATAAGCGGATGCTGCAAGCTCCCTTTTATCCTGTATGGCTATTGCTCGGATGATGCAATGGCGCTAGTGTACAAGAAATGGGCCTTGAGCCAAAATGTAAACAGTATGTATGAATTGCATGGAAGCTAATGAGGTTCACAAACAGGAACAGGGGGTGCCCCAAAAATGACACACCCGGTCACCCAATTGATCATTTGTTGTGACCTTTAGAGCCTCTCCTGCACCGGGCGGTCCCCGATCTCCGTAAGCTCGTCTCCCACTTGGATGCCCTGCTTGGAGGCCCAGCCGCCAGCGATGACCCGCTCGATGACCATGGCCTCCGGGGCCCAAACGCCCAGGAGTCAGGTCCGAACGCACCACCCCACCGCACCCGCTCTGACCTCGCGCAACCTCCTGCCTGGCCCCAAACAAGTAAGAGGGGTAGGGGGTTCCTGACAGGGGATCGGCTTAGTTGACCTGTTGAGTTCACTGGCCCAAAAAAAAAGCAACAACTTTTTGGGCCTTGACTCAAAAGGAACCCACCAACATAAAGGGTTAAAGCATGCCAGTTCAGGCATGTCAATGGTTAGCGCTGAGCTCCATTAGTTGTAGCCTACGTAAAGGCTTCTGACAGGGATAAATGTGCTACAACCACGGTTGCAAACCAGTTAGCAAGTTGCCGGTCGTCTCCTCATATAAGTATATGGGTTTGCCTCAAGGCGGGATAGGAAGCCCAGCAGCAGCATCATCGTCGTCAAGCACAGGAAGCTGATGTCAGAACGGCCTTTCCAACAAGTGTTTAAATCACGCAAGAAAGGCAATAGAAGGACCCGCCGATTGTTTTAAGGTTGGGACGGAAATAACCTGCTAGCCACCATCCAGGGTTTGATCGTGGCTCACCTCCCGCCCAACTTCCCCCCAACTCCCTCGGCCTCGGCCCTTTGACTTGGACCCCCCTCCAAAAAAAAACAATCAAACAAGTGAAACCAAAGACTACCTCAGCTTTTGCCGGGCACTCCGCTGATTGAGCCCTGGAGGTCCAAGGTTGGGCCAAATGAACATAAGGTTTCTCCAAAAGAGAGCGTCTCCATTCTGCCCTTGCTATTTTGTTTTGCCCTTTAGCGGTTTACACCCATTCTGATGCCAAAAAAGACTTGGTTTCCTTGAAGCCCCAAGGCTGTGTTCACAGAGATCCCGGAAAAGGCGATCGAGTGCTGCCTCCGGCGGGAAGGCGGCCGGGAAGAGGCCCAGGTCCATGACATCGGCCGGCGCCACCACCTCAAAGGCCGCCACCTCCGTGGCTTGCTGCGACTCATCCAAGGGACGTTGTGAGCGCTGGGTTTGTGCACAGATTTCTTTAATCCAGAGCTTGGAACTAAGGGACTGGATGGCGTGTCACATTGGTGTCCCAGAACCAAAAGAAAGGGGCGAGCATGGAACTCCGCAAAACTTGGAAAAGACATGTCCTTTTTGGACAGAGGGCACGCCCTGTCCCAGCCCCCGCCCCCAAAAGTTGTCCCCGCCGCCTCCTCTTCAGACTCCTCGGGGGTTTCAAAGGCCAAGCGCTGGAAGGTGAGCAGCAACGGCCGCTCGCGCATGGCCCGCTTCATCTCCTTTTTGTCCATCGCCTCGGTTTGTCTTCTGGGTGTCTCACTTCATGGCTTCCCGAGAGGATGGGCCAAAACAGGTTGGAACTTGTTTGTTACCACTTGCCACACCATCTGGCAAACCCGAAACATTTCGGCGCTTTGGCGTTGACCACTCCAGCTGTGGAACATGTGGCTTAGGGCCAGCCGGCCACTTTCTGTGCGCGGCCGGAAAACAATCCCAAACCCTGGCACAGGCATACAGAAACTCACATATGTTCTGACCTTTACATGAAATAGCTTTTAAGGCGAAACCCCCCTCAAAAAAAACAAGTCTGGCGCCTCCACGTTTTGGCCGTTGATCTTGACCAGCAGGTCTCCGTCCGCCACCCCCATCTTGGCAGCCCACGAGCCCGGCCTTGAGACAGTTGTTTGGATCGCAACTGCGTGGGGGGTGCGCCTCTTCAGGGGTGCCAACCTCTATATGGCTGTGCCTTTTTTTAAGGTACCCCCTTTTTTGTGGTCTTCAAGGGGAACCAATAGGAAAACCATCATTTGGGGGGGGGGGGGTCCCCTAAAAACAAACACACCCATATATGTATATATGTATGTATGTTATACGGTATACAAGTCATACTCATGGGCAAATCCACTTCGCACTTGGGATTGGTGGTTTATCCACAGGCTCCATCCCAATTGGGATATGTTCCAGCCACAGCTGTGCCCCATGAAGCAAATGTCTAAACCAGGGGCGTGAACCTATAGGGTATACATCGCAGGGGTACCTACAGGGGCACGTGAATAAGCCCACTGGTAGGAGGGTCGTTCTGCACCCGGGTGGTGCTTTTGGTTTCTTGCTTGGGACAAGTGAACAAACACATCTGGGGGCCAGGTATTTGTCTAGCCAGGTAGTACAAACAACATGCAACATGCAACGCCAATTGGGCAACACGCAACATGTGGCGCACATTCACTGACCAAGAAGACTGACGGAATAACAACTCAAAAGTGCCCAACGCCCAACTGACAAGCACCATCAAGAAAACAACAAACCGCGCCAAACAAACGCAAAACAACAACTGATTTGCGGGTTGGAATTCTAGAATGGCCATTCATCGGTTCATTTGCGGTGCACTGCTCCAACCATCTCCAACCCAGCCAGACCCAACTGAGCAAAGCTAGCAAACGAAAACAACACAAAACACGTAAAACAAACTAAACTTAACAAACCCAGACTTAAGAAAACCAAGCCATGACACAACGCCCACGCCGCGTTCCCTCCCCCCCCCCCCCTCCGCGCCAAGTGGCGTCACCGCCACCTCCACAGGGTCTGGCGCAAAGGCGCCCGGCACAATGCCCAGCTCCTTGACGTCGTCCCCCGCCTGGACATCCATCTGGGAAGAGGTTGGGGTCTACGCTTAGGTGAAAATAGGTGAAAGATGACACCATATCCCCATGTTGGTTGAGTCGTCCCCTTTAACCACAAGGGAATCGACCGTTTTGGTGGCAAACAACAAGTTGTTTGCCTCTTTTTTGGCAATTCACTCCCGGAAGCGAGCGTAGATGCAAGGTGATCCCCTAGCCCCCGACAAGGGAATCGTGCCAACTTTCAGCCTGGTGAAAAGTTGGTGTGCCCCTCTTGGTTCTTGTTGAGGCCCTGCCAAACTCGTGTTGAATCCTTGTTTGTGATGAGTCTCTGCCTTGTTTTGGTGTTTGTTGGGTCCCTTGAGTCCATATGAACCTGCCAAATTCACCATACTTGGACTCAGGCCTCCGGATTTCCATGGCAAAGGAAGCCCATGGGCAGCTGATTTTACAGGAACCCCCCCTCCGAGAAGAAAGATAATACTTGCGGGCACCTTTTGGTGAATGCGGTCCCAACCTCCAAAAAGGGTCTCGCTCTCCCCGAATTCGATGGTCTACCCTGAAACCACTAAAGGGGGAATGGCATTCCCCCACCGGGTGAATTGAAACTGGGGGCGCCTTTGCCTCTGCTGAAATCAAGGGGCCAACATCGAACCGGGGTCCAAGGAAAGCTCCCCTATGTTGAAGGAAGTGCGTCAAGGTCTAGGGTCCTGCGCGTGAAACAAATCCTCCCAAGTCATTAGAAACATGTGCTGCCCAGTGCTTTTGTCATGGAGGGTTTTCGGCGGAAGTTGCGGGCTTCAAGGAATAATTGAATCCAAGCTGCAAGTGTTCAGTGAGCTCGGTAGAGGATACACACCGGGGAGCTCTTTTGGGAACTTGGAATATCTTGGAATCCGCACGCTGCTTGTGCCCATCACTTTGGACCAACCCTGCCTTGCACTCAAAAATCTCCGCCTCACTCGCCTCACTTCCTGGGCTCTCTGCCTCGTCTTTCACCGAGCTACGAGCACCAGAGGCAGACTTTCTAGGCGAAGAAGAAGTTGAGGGAGGTGCTGGCTGAGGCTCATCCTCCTTGGCCTTTGTCTTTTGCTCTGCCTTCTGACTTTGCTGGCTAGCCCTCTTCTGTTCAGGCGCCTCTGCTTTTTGGCCTTCAACCTCCTGAGCCTTCTCGATCTTCTGGCTTTGTTGGCTTGGCCGTTTCTCTGTAGGCGCCTCCGCCTTGTGGCCTTCAACCTCCTGAGCCTTTTGGCTTTGCTGGCTAGGCCGCTTCTCTGTAGGCTTCTCTGGAGGTGCCTCCGCCTTTTGGCCTTCAACCTCCTGAGCCTTCTGGCTTTGCTGGCTAGGCCGCTTCTCTGCAGGTGCCTCCGCCTTTTGGCCTTCAACCTCCTGAGCCTTCTGGCTTTGCTGGCTAGGCCGCTTCTCTGCAGGCTTCTCTGGAGGTGCCTCCGCCTTTTGGCCTTCAACCTCCTGAGCCTTCTGGCTTTGCTGGCTAGGCCGCTTCTCTGCAGGCTTCTCTTTTTCTGCAGGCGCCTCAGCTTTTGGTCCCTCTGTCTTCGCATTCTGGCCGCTGTCCCCTTCTAGCAGTTGCTTCGCTTCCCCTGTTTCCGCTCTCTCCTGTGCAGCCTCCTCCTCCTTGGGCTTTTTCCTCCGCCGGCGCTTCTTCTTCCCTTCAGCTTCTTGCTCCCCTTCCTCCGGCCAAGCCTCTTCTTCTGGCCAAGCCTCTTCCTCTGGCCAAGCCTCAGCAGGCGCAGCCTCAGCAGGCGCAGCCTCAACATGCGCAGCCTCAACAGGCACAGCCTCAGCGGGCGCAGGCGCAGCCTCAGCGGGCGCAGCCTCGGTGGGAGCAAGCTTGACAGCGGCCGTGTCTGGTTGCTGGGCCTCGTTGGAGCGACCCTCGGCCAAAGGCGGCACTTGCTCTGACACTGCTTCAGCATCGTCTTGCTCTTCCTCTACCTCTTCCTCTGCTTCCTCCTGCGCCTCTTCCTCTGCCTCCTCCCAAGCCTCTTCCTCAGCGTCATCGTCCAGCAGCCCCGCAAGCAGGTCGTCCATACCCTCAATGGCCGACATCCGCTGCGCACCTTTCCGCAGCCTCTGCTTGTACGCCACCTCACCAGGCTGGGGCCAACCCCTTGTTTCAAAATGCATAAACTGTTTTAACTTTGGGTCTCCTTTTAATGGGGCCCGAGGGCTGGTCGTTTAATCATTTGTTGCCTTACCCTGCGCCTCTTCCCTCGCAGCTTTGCCGCGCCAGGCGGCCTGCAACTTGACAGCAGCACGGTTGCGCTCGTCCTGAAAGGAGGTGGCTGCTGCGCACTCCCCTGCGAGAGGATTCAATTAGCGCTCCCAGCAGGCTTCCAAGCGACTGAGGGTAGCAACGAAAACAGAATACTCGCAGAGGCATTGAAATACGACAACAGGCGTCTTGGGAAGATATCTGGATTGGCACCTTTTCGCTTCGACTCTTAAGGGATTGTTTGGTGAATTCTACTCTTTCACACTACCACTGCCACGGTAGCAAATCGAAAACCGTTGGCACGACTATTACGACTTTCCACGGGTGTGTGCACATACCCCTATATTGCTGTTGCTCACATCCTGCTCCCCAAAAGGAGCATAAACCCACTTCACAGTGGGTTGGCAACAATGAAACCATATAAGCAATAATAGGTACTTCTCTCAACGGCCATATTTCTCCAGCCTACGGCCCACCTGCTCATATGTCCCCATATGTCCCCGTTTGCTCCCGAAACGGAAGCAACAGTTGGCAATGTGCTCAATAATCAACACACGGCCAGATAAGCCATGAGCCCTAAGCCCCACCCCTCCTCCAAGGGATCGGGAGGGATTGTCCTCAGATGGGATGCACAGAGGCGGGCGGGATGGCCAAAACACCGGGTCGGCCAGGACTGCTGGTGCTTGCGCCGTGCAAACGAAAAGAAAACCCCTCAACATGGGAAACACTAAGGTCGAAAGACTGGCACTGGGAGTTCTTTAAGGCCGGTCATCCCTGATACATCTGCATTCGCACATTGGATTTATCAACGTGGGAGGCACAAAGCAATGATCAGTCGCTTTCACCTGATCTGAAAATAAGCAGCGAGTAAGAACAATATCACATACCCTCCCCACAGAAGGAAGCTCCGGAATCCAGTTTCACAAAATGAGAATGTGAGCGGCACTCCTGTGAATGCAGCAGCAAGCATGGCCACATCATGC
>CAUJNA010002296.1:0-38052 GCA_963377175.1 Effrenium voratum | reverse complement strand
CTGAAGGGCTGGCCAGCTGTAGATTTGAGGGGTGCTGCTTGGCATTGTAGGGTTGTAGCTTTGATGGTTTGCTGGAGGAACTGTAGGTAGGACACATCAAGGGTGATAGGATTGAAGGGTTTAAAGGGCTGTAGGTTTGAAGGTTTTGCTTGAGACATTGTAGTTTGCATGGAGGGCTGTGGGTGTGAAGGCTTCTTGCCATGCAGGCTGGTGAAGAACTGGAGGCCCAAGATGTGGAGGAGGAAGTGTCTGTAGAGGTGCTGGCTTGCAAGGGGCACAAGGGGCTGTAGGCTTCAAGGGGTTGGTTGGGGACAATGTAGACTTGACACATGTAGTAGGTGGAACATGTTTGAAGGAGTGTAGATTTGAAGAGTTTTGCTTGAGACACTGTAGATTTGAAGAGTTTTGCTTGAGACACTGTAGTTTGCATGGAGTTGTCTGTCTGAAATGTCCTGGCCATGCAGGTGGAAGATGCTGAAGATCATGCAGCTGGTGAATTGCCTGCAGAGGCTGAGGCCTGCTGAAGGGCTGGCCAGCTGTAGATTTGAGGGGTGCTGCTTGGCATTGTAGGGTTGTAGCTTTGATGGTTTGCTGGAGGAAATGTAGGTAGGACACATCAAGGGTGATAGGATTGAAGGGTTTAAAGGGCTGTAGGTTTGAAGGTTTTGCTTGAGACATTGTAGTTTGCATGGAGGGCTGTGGGTGTGAAGGCTTCTTGCCATGCAGGCTGGTGAAGAACTGGAGGTCCAAGATGTGGAGGAGGAAGTGTCTGTAGAGGTGCTGGCTTGCAAGGGGCACAAGGGGCTGTAGGCTTCAAGGGGTTGGTTGGGGACAATGTAGACGTGACACATGTAGTTGTGTAAATGTGTTGGAAGGAGTGATAGATTTGAAGAGTTTTGCTGTGAGGACACTGTAGATTTGGAAGGAGTTGTTTTTGCTTGAGAACTGTAGCTTTGCATGGGTTGCTTGTCTGAGATGTCATGGCCATGCAGGTGGAAGATGCTGAAGATCATGCAGCTGGTGAATTGCCTGCAGAGGCTGAGGCCTGCTGAAGGGCTGGCCAGCTGTAGATTTGAGGGGTGCTGCTTGGCATTGTAGGGTTGTAGCTTTGATGGTTTGCTGGAGGACCTGTAGGTAGGACACATCAAGGGTGATAGGATTGAAGGGTTTAAAGGGCTGTAGGTTTGAAGGTTTTGCTTGAGATATTGTAGTTTGCATGGAGGGCTGTGGGTGTGAAGGCTTCTTGCCATGCAGGCTGGTGAAGAACTGGAGGCCCAAGATGTGGAGGAGGAAGTGTCTGTAGAGGTGCTGGCTTGCAAGGGGCACAAGGGGCTGTAGGCTTCAAGGGGTTGGTTGGGGACAATGTAGACTTCACACATGTAGTAGGTGGAACATGTTTGAAGGAGTGTAGATTTGAAGAGTTTTGCTTGAGACACTGTAGATTTGAAGAGTTTTGCTTGAGACACTGTAGTTTGCATGGAGATCATGCAGCTGGTGAATTGCCTGCAGAGGCTGAGGCCTGCTGAAGGGCTGGCCAGCTGTAGATTTGAGGGGTGCTGCTTGGCATTGTAGGGTTGTAGCTTTGATGGTTTGCTGGAGGAACTGTAGAGTACAAGCTGAGTACTTGGGATTGCAAGTTTTGGTGCTGATGAAGTTTGTGATTTTGGAATTGTTTAGAGCTTTGGGTTTGGGAATTTGGGGGCCAGTGGCTGCAGGGCTTGGCTATTATTCTGGGTACTGCTATTATTGTAGGGGGGCACCGCTTGCTGAGCCATGCTGTGCAGAAGTCCATGCAAGGATGAAAAGTCTAAGGTCTTCAGTACAAGCTGAGTACTTGGGATTGCAAGTTTTGGTGCTGGCGAAGTTTGGGATATTGGAATTGTTTGGAGCTTTGGGTTTGGGAATTTGTGGGCCAGTGGTTGCAGGGCTTGGCCACTATTCTGGGTACTGCTATTATTGTAGGGGGGCGCCGCTTGCTGAGCCTTGCTGTGCAGAAGTCCATGCAAGGATGAAAAGTCCAATGTCTTCAGTACAAGCTGAGTACTTGGGATTGCAAGTTTTGTACTGATGAAGTTTGGGATTTTGGAATTGTTTCATTAGAGCTTTGGGTTTGTGAATTTGGGGGCCAGTGGCTGCAGGGCTTGGCTATTATTCTGGGTAATGCTATTATTGTAGGGGGGCGCCGCTTGCTGGGCCTTGCTGTGCAGAAGTCCATGCAAGGATGAAAAGTCTAATGTCTTCAGTACAAGCTGAGTACTTGGGATTGCAAGTTTTGGTGCTGGTGAAGTTTTGGATTTTGGAATTGTTTGGAGCTTTGGGTTTGGGAATTTGTGGGCCAGTGGCTGCAGGGCTTGGCCATTATTCTGGGTAATGCTATTATTGTAGGGGGGCACCGCTTGCTGAGCCATGCTGTGCAGAAGTCCATGCAAGGATGAAAAGTCTAAGGTCTTCAGTACAAGCTGAGTACTTGGGATTGCAAGTTTTGGTGCTGGTGAAGTTTGGGATTTTGGAATTGTTTGGAGCTTTGGGTTTGGGAATTTGTGGGCCAGTGGTTGCAGGGCTTGGCCACTATTCTGGGTACTGCTATTATTGTAGGGGGGGCGCCGCTTGCTGAGCCTTGCTGTGCAGAAGTCCATGCAAGGATGAAAAGTCTAATGTCTTCAGTACAAGCTGAGTACTTGAGATTGCAAGTTTTGTACTGATGAAGTTTGGGATTTTGGAATTGTTTCATTCGAGCTTTGGGTTTGGGAATTTGGGGGCCAGTGGCTGCAGGGCTTGGCTATTATTCTGGGTAATGCTATTATTGTAGGGGGGCGCCGCTTGCTGCGCCTTGCTGTGCAGAAGTCCATGCAAGGATGAAAAGTCTAAGGTCTTCAGTACAAGCTGAGTACTTGGGATTGCAAGTTTTGGTGCTGATGAAGTTTGGGATCTTGGAATTGTTTGGAGCTTTTGGTTTGGGAATGTGGCAACCAGTGGCTGCAGGGCTTGGCCATTATTCTGGGTAATGCTATTATTGTAGGGGGGCACCGCTTGCTGAGCCTTGCTGTGCAGAAGTCCTGAGCCTTGCTGTGCAGAAGTCCATGCAAGGATGAAAAGTCTAAGGTCTTCAGTACAAGCTGAGTACTTGGGATTGCAAGTTTTGTACTGATGAAGTTTGGGATTTTGGAATTGTTTCATTAGAGCTTTGGGTTTGGGAATTTGGGGGCCAGTGGCTGCAGGGCTTGGCTATTTTTCTGGGTAATGCTATTATTGTAGGGGGGCACCGCTTGCTGAGCCATGCTGTGCAGAAGTCCATGCAAGGATGAAAAGTCTAAGGTCTTCAGTACAAGCTGAGTACTTGGGATTGCAAGTTTTGGTGCTGGTGAAGTTTGGGATTTTGGAATTGTTTGGAGCTTTGGGTTTGGGAATTTGTGGGCCAGTGGTTGCAGGGCTTGGCCACTATTCTGGGTACTGCTATTATTGTAGGGGGGCGCCGCTTGCTGAGCCTTGCTGTGCAGAAGTCCATGCAAGGATGAAAAGTCTAATGTCTTCAGTACAAGCTGAGTACTTGGGATTGCAAGTTTTGGTGCTGATGAAGTTTGGGATTTTGGAATGGTTTGGAGCTTTTGGCTTGGGAATGTGGGAACCAGTGGCTGCAGGGCTTGGCCATTATTCTGGGTAATGCTATTATTGTAGGGGGGCACCGCTTGCTGAGCCATGCTGTGCAGAAGTCCATGCAAGGATGAAGAGTCTAAGGTCTTCAGTACAAGCTGAGTAGATTTGGGAATTGCCAAAGTTTAGTGCTGGTGGAAGTTTTGGATTTGGAATTGTTTGAGCTTTGGGTTTGGGAATATTGTGGCCAGAGGTTGCAGGGCTTGGCCCCTATTCTGGTACTGGCTATTATTGTTAGGGGGGGCGCCGCTGCTGAGCCATTGCTGCGAGAAGTCCAGCAAGGATGAGAAAAGACTAATGTCTTCAGTACAACAGAGTACTTGGGAATTGCAAAGTTTTGTCGAACACGAGCACGGACACAGCTAGGTTTGGGGTTTTGGAATTGTTTGGAGCTTTGGGTTTGGGAATTTGGGGGCCAGTGGCTGCAGGGCTTGGCCATTATTCTGGGTAATGCTATTATTGTAGGGGGGCACCGCTTGCTGAGCCTTGCTGTGCAGAAGTCCATGCAAGGATGAAAAGTCTAATGTCTTCAGTACAAGCTGAAAAGTGAAGATGTTGCAAGTTTTTTGGTGCTGCTTGAAGTTTGGGATGTTTGGAATTGTTGGTTTGGGAATGTGGAACCAGTGGCTGCAGGGCTTGGCCATTATTCTGGGTAATGCTATTATTGTAGGGGGGCACCGCTTGCTGAGCCATGCTGTGCAGAAGTCCATGCAAGGATGAACAGTCTAAGGTCTTCAGTACAAGCTGAGTAATTACTTGGGATTGCAAGTTTTGGTGCTGGTGAAGTTTGGGGTTTTGGAATTGTTTGGAGCTTTGGGTTTGGGAATTTGTAGGCCAGTGGTTGCAGGGCTTGGCCACTATTCTTGGGTACGGCTATTCTTGTAGGGGGGCACCCTTAGCATGGAGCAAGACTTGTATGTAGCAAGCAGAATGAAAAGTCTAAGGTCTTCAGTACAAGCTGAGTACTTGGGATTGCAAGTTTTGGTGCTGATGAATTTTGGGATTTTGGAATTGTTTGGAGCTTTTGGTTTGGGAATGTGGGAACCAGTGGCTGCAGGGCTTGGCCATTCTTCTGGGTACTGCTATTATTGTAGGGGGGCACCGCTTGCTGAGCCTTGCTGTGCAGAAGTCCATGCAAGGATGAAAAGTCTAAGGTCTTCAGTACAAGCTGAGCACTTGGGATTGCAAGTTTTGGTGCTGGTGAAGTTTGGGATTTTGGAAAATTTTATTTTCTTTGGGTTGGGAATTTGTGGGCAGTGGTTGCAGGGGCATGCCACTAATTCTGGTACTGCTATTATTGTAGGGGGGCGCCGCTTGCTGAGCCTTGCTGTGCAGAAGTCCATGCAAGGATGAAAAGTCTAAAATGTCTTCAGTACAAGCTGAGCACTTGGGATTGCAAGTTTTGGTGCTGATGAAGTTTGGGATTTTGGAATTGTTGGAGCTTTTGGTTTGGGAATGTGGGAACCAGTGGCTGCAGGGCTTGGCCATTATTCTGGGTAATGCTATTATTGTAGGGGGGCACCGCTTGCTGAGCCATGCTGTGCAGAAGTCCATGCAAGGATGAAAAGTCTAAGTCTTCAGTACAAGCTGAGTACTTGGGATTGCAAGTTTTGGTGCTGGTGAAGTTTGGGATTTTGGAATTGTTTGGAGCTTTGGGTTTGGGAATTTGTGGGCCAGTGGTTGCAGGGCTTGGCCACTATTCTGGGTACTGCTATTATTGTAGGGGGGCGCCGCTTGCTGAGCCTTGCTGTGCAGAAGTCCATGCAAGGATGAAAAGTCTAATGTCTTCAGTACAAGCTGAGTACTTGGGATTGCAAGTTTTGTACTGATGAAGTTTGGGATTTTGGATTTGTTTCATTCGAGCTTTGGGTTTGGGAATTTGGGGGCCAGTGGCTGCAGGGCTTGGCTATTATTCTGGGTAATGCTATTGATGTAGGGGGGCACCGCTTGCTGCGCTTTGCTGTGCAGAAGTCCATGCAAGGATGAAAAGTCTAAGGTCTTCAGTACAAGCTGAGTACTTGGGATTGCAAGTTTTGGTGCTGGTGAAGTTTGGGATGTTGGAATTGTTTGGAGCTGGGTTTGGGAATTTGTGGGCCAGTGGTTGCAGGGCTTGGCCACTATTCTAGGTACTGCTATTATTGTAGGGGGGCACCGCTTGCTGAGCCATGCTGTGCAGAAGTCCATGCAAGGATGAAAAGTCTAAGGAGTTTTGGTGCTGGTGAAGTTTGGGATTTTGGAATTGTTTGGAGCTTTAAAGTTTTGGTGCTGGTGAAGCGTGTTGGAGCTTCGGGTTTGGGAATGGATCTGAGCACTTCTGAAACTCAAACACAACCCTCAGAGCAGAAAAAAACACCACAGCAAGATGAAAGGAACCAGCACAAGGAAAAAGACGCCAACAGGATTCAAGCCCAGGACTTTGTGCTGTCAAAGGCAATGCCTTATCCATTACACCAAAGAGATCTGTCAACAAGGCGGCGCAGGAAGGAATTCTGCTTGATCTGGCCCCCCTTGTTGTTCCTTTGCGCCTGAACTCAGCAGGCTGGCTAGGTCAAGCAACCCCAAGGGTCCAAGCTGGCCCTCCCACACTTGGAGCCACAGGCAAAGTGCTGGGAAGCACACAACCTCCAGGACCAAACCGGTCTCCAAAACTGGCACTGCCACAGCGGAAGCTCACCGGAGCAAAAGCCAGGACAAGTGTCTGAGCTCACTGAAGCCACAGGCAGAAAGTGCTGGGGGAAGCACTGGGTCCAATAAACAACCCAAAGCCACCGACAAGTTTCTAAAGCAGCCCTGTCACACCAGTGGAACTTTGATGGGCCACAGGCAAGGAGGAAGCAGCAGGTTTCAATAAACAACAACACGTGTCCAAAGCAGCCTGTCACACCAGTGGAACCTCGATGGGCCACAGGCAAGGCCTGGAGGAAGCAGCAGGTTTCAATAAACAACCCAAAGCACCCAACACGTGTCCAAAGCAGCCTGGCACACCAGTGGAACCTTGATGGGCCACAGGCAAGGCTTGCAAGTGCAGACGCAAAGGCACTTGCCACCAGGCGAAGGCCTCTGGGAAGCACCAAATAATTACAACCAGTCTCCAAACTGGCACTGGAAGTTCACTTGGCCTCCAGGCAAGGCCGCAAGCGATGGGAAGCAAAAGATTGGACACTTGTTGGGTGCCTTTGGGTCTGCACTTGCAAGCCTTGCCTGTGGCCCATCGAGGTTCCACTGGTGTGCCAGGCTGCTTTGGACACGTGTTGGGTGCTTCGGGTTGTATTGAAACCTGCTGCTTCCTCCAGGCCTTGCCTGTGGCCCATCAAGGTTCCACTGGTGCTTTAGAAACTTGCTGGTGGCTTTGGGTTGTTTGTTGTGGTGCTTCCCCCAGCACTGTGGCTTCAGTGAGCTCCCCTAGTCAAATCGGGCACTTGTCCTGGCTTTTGCTCCGACTATGGCAGTGCCAGTTTTTTGGTCCTGGAGGTTGTGCTTCCCAGCACTTTGTGGCCTTGCCTGTGGCTCCAAGTGTGGCAGGGCGAGCTTGGACCCTTGGGGCTGCTTGACCCAGCCAGCCTGCCAAAGG
Organism: Effrenium voratum; assembly: GCA_963377175.1. Classification (NCBI taxonomy): domain Eukaryota; class Dinophyceae; order Suessiales; family Symbiodiniaceae; genus Effrenium; species Effrenium voratum. The sequence goes on along the minus strand of CAUJNA010002296.1, from coordinate 30,830 downwards.
GACAAGTGGGGGGCCAGATCAAGCAGAATTCCTTCCCGCGCCGCTTTGTTGACAGATCTCTTTAGTGTAATGGATAAGGTGTTGCTTCAGCCGGCACAAAGTCCTGGGTTCGAGTCTTTTTCCTTGTGCTGTGGTGTTTTTTTTTGCTCAGGGTTGTCTTTGAGTTTCAGAAGTGCGTGTTTTTGCGTGTAGGCAACTTGCCAAGCTGAAGAGAAGGCCGGTGCTGCAGGGACCTCTATGCCTACATGTTTTTGCTCGTGAATTGTAGCAAGCATGTGAGTTTCCCAGGGACTTGACATGCAGGACGAAAAGCAGCGTGTCTGCAGAGCTGGTAGCTTCGACAGCGTGTTAGGCGACAAGCAAGTTGTAGTTCGAAGTGAAGGTGAAGAAGACAACTGCAGCTTCTTGACGCCTCGGAAGCGTTTGCAGCAAGTCCTGGGTCCACATGCAGCCCAAGCGGTCTCTCCAGCGGAGGGAAGAAGGTGCAGCAGTCTTTAGCGCAGATGCTGGGCCTGAAGGTCAAGCACGAACCGCTAGGACTCCTGGAGAGGACCTTGCAAGGCGAAGGCCAAGCTGGTGCAAGGGTGCAGAAAAAGCTTGCTGAAGCTAGAGAAGCTGGCGAGAAGCTGATGCTGGTCAGTGCTGCCGACCTGGATGCTCTTGTGGAGAAGAGGATGAAGAAGCGAGGTAGGGCAGGGAGACCGCCCATGCTTGCAGACCTGGAGAAGAGGAGCAATGAAGACCTGAAGAGCAACAGACGAATGCCGGGATCAGCGAAAAGGCGCAGAGAAGAAAGTGCAGGGACGAAGTTGCAGATCTGCGAAGCCATGCAGAAGCAGGAGAAGGAGTTCAGTTCGCAGAGTACAGAAAGGAGATGGAGCAGCAGTTTGGCATGAGTTGGAAGCAGCTGAGGAATGTGAAGAAGAAGGAGAGTCAGTGGAAGCAGATCGCAGAGGCTGCAGGCACTGGCAGGACCTTGCAGACTCGAAAGCAAGGAGCAAACCAATGGTCCAAAAAGCGGCAGCGGAAGGGAGGCTTGGGATGCAGAGCGAAGGGAGGAGGAAGGAAAGACATGTTCAGACATGTGAAGGTCAGGGTGAAGGCTTGGCTGTGGAGGCAAAGAGAGTGCTGCAGGCATGTAGATAAAATGGACATGCTGGAGGAGTTTCTGCAGCAGTGTCAGGATGAAGTGCACGCGCTCCAGCTCAGAATGAAGAAAGAGCCGCATGCTGAAGGAGTCGAAGAAGAGGCAGAAGAGGCAGAAAACGAGGCCGATGCAGAAGAGCAGAAGAAGAAGGACGAGGATAGGACGCAGCAGCTGCAGCAAGCAGAGGAGGAGAGCGCTGGACAGGAGGAGCCTGCAGAAGGTGAGCGAAAGAAGGCGCAGCCATCTTTGACAGATGCTGCAAGGCATGGAGACCAGGTCGTGAAAGCGGCGCCTGGCTATGAGGGCCTGCAGACTGCGGAGGAGCATGTGCAGAACATGCCAAGAGCAAAACTGGCAGAGTGGTGCTTGGACCTGCAGGACAGGATCAAGAAGCTGAACGAGTCTGCAAAGTACAGAGAAACTTTTGCAGATCGGCTGCTAGCAGACTGTGGTGCCAGACTGCTGAAGCCGCAGAGGCTCTCGAAGCTGAGTCCTGAAGAAGAAGAAGCTAGGATTCTCCAGACCTGGAGCTACTACGATGCGGCGCTGTGGGTTGCAGCCTTTGGAGAAGAAGACACCCTGAGGAAGTTTGTGGCCTGCCCACTGGAGTGGGCGCGGGGTCGGGAGGAGGTGGTTCTGGGCTGGTCTGACCAGATACCTGTCTGGCTGAAGCTAGGCAGATCCATGCAGGTCTATGCGTCTGAAGAGCTGGTTCCTCACAAGCGATTCAAGCAGGACAGGAAGAAGGCCTTGGAGGACATGAAGCCAACTCCAGCAGACCAGCCCCTGGAGAGGACCCCTGGAGCCACAGAGCTGAAGAGACAGAGAGGCGTGCCTCAGCAAGAGAAGTGGCGGGTGACAGTGGAGCACAGGATGATCTTGAAGAACTACTTGCACCCGGATGCAGACCCTGAAGCCTGCAACTGGAAGCCAGCTTTGGTAGTCCAGGCAGCCTCCCACTGCAGATTGGACAACATATCTGCAGGTGGCCGCTGGCTGAAGGACGAAACCTTCACCTATGGAGGAAAGGTGGTGGAGAGGAGGGCTGGCAGAAGTGCAGGCAGATGCCTGGAAGGGTGGAGGAAAGCGCGTGCTGAAGGACTGCTGCAGGGCTGGGAGATCTACGGCCAGCCTGCTGCTGTAGTGGATGGAGTGATCCTCAGCTGGATGCTGGAGAAGCAAGCTGAAGCCTTCCCAGCTTCAGTGTGGTGCAGAGACAGCTTGGCTGCAGGAGCTACACCTGAAGTGCTGCTGAAGCAAGCTGCTAGCCAGCAGATTGGCTGCAGCATAGCTCCTGGAGTAACTGATCTCGTGCAGCCCACAGACACGGACTTCGCTGCGAGCTTTAAGAGCTCGCTGAAGTCTGCTGGAGCTGAAGAGCGGAAGAAGCAGAAAGCAGAGGCTAAGATGCAGGGGACTGAGCCCACGTTCCAGTGCGGGGTGCTGGAAATAGCGCGCATCCTGGAGACGCCTGGGCTGCGCAGAAGTCCAGAGAGCTGCAGACTGCGTGGCCCTTGAAGGCTCTGCGCAGGAATGGCTTCTTGCACTGGAGGCCAAGCTGGAGCAGCATGAAGATGATGAAGGCTGCAGAGCAGGACTGGGCTGCAGAGCTCAATGAAGACAGCCACCGCCTGCCAGTAGGCTACTGGAGGAAGAGAGGAGAGCTGCTGACAGATGCAGGAAAGCCTACAAAGCAGCTCTTGGAGTACTTGGCATCTGCAGAAAGAAGAGCTGAAGAAGCAGAGGCGCAGTGCTGCAGAGAGGAGGGGTACGTGGTAGAGACGGCTGCAGGCAAAAAGCTTGATGCGTCGGGATGCGCCTTGGACTTGGAGGCGATAGGCGATGATTTGAAAGCAGATGCAGCAAGCTACTGGGACTGCCTGGACCCAAAAGTGAAGAGGCGCCTGCAGAAAGCGACAGACAAGGTTGCTCCGCCGCCAAAAGAAGTGAGAAAAAAGAAAAAGAAAGCGACCAGCAGGCTGAAGAGAAGGGTGCTGCTGTCCAAGGGAAAGGAGATGCTGCAGAAGATGCTGGAGACGAAAACCAGGGCTGAGGTCCTGCAGCTGCTGCCAGTAACGGCTGGAGCCAAGAAGGGAGGAAGCAGGAGTAGCAGGGTGCTGAAGGTCAGCCAAGTGCTGAAGGCTGCAGGCTTTGCGGCCAAGATGAAGAAGAAGCTGCAGCAAAAGAAGGCTGGAGGCACTGAAGACAAGAAGAAGCTGAAGCCTAGCTTGAAGAAAAAGCCAAGCCTGAAGCTGAAGCCTAGCGCTTTGAAGAAGAAGGAAAAGAAGGCAGCCCAGAAGAAAGAAAAAGGCAAGACTAAAAAGACTGCAGCTCAGAAGGGAAAGACGAAGAAGAAAGGCCTTGGAGCGATGCTGAAGAAAGCGGAGACCACAGCGAAGAAAAAAGCAGCTGCCAAAGAGGAGCTCGTGTCTGTAGGAGAAGTGATGGTGGAGCTGGAGAAGGAAAATGCTGTAGACACATGGCAGGACGCTGTGAAGATCTTGGTGGCAAGTGAGAAAGCAGGAATTTTTTCCTATGGCAAAGAAGGCCTGGTGCAGCCTGCAGACTGGAAGGCAGAAGAGCCAGAGGTTGCAGTGAACTTGCAGCCTGGAGTGCACAGCCTTCCCAGAGTGTGCTTGAAGGAGCTGCAGCCTTGGAAGAAAGCAGCAAAGATCAAGCCCTTTACTGCCTTGAGCAGGGCAGCCGTGCAGCGCATGATGAACCGGTGCGGCTTGCAGAGCTTAGAAGACGAAGAAGGGGACAAAGTGCAGCTCCATAATGGAAGTGGTGATTGGCTACTGGACCAGCACATTGACTTGGGCTGGGAGCTGATGAAATGGGGCTTGGCCCTGGAGACGGATGCAGTGCAGATGGTTGCTCCCAACTTGCTGCAGTCCTTCATGGAGATTGCTGGCGCTTGGAGCTCAGAGGCAAGTGCAGCAGACACCGAGAAGGCTGCCATGCAGCAGAGCAACAGAAGGAAGCACTTGCAAAAGCTGATGCAAGCAGAGTTGTGCTTCCTTCCAATCTACTGCAGCAGCCACTGGACCTTGCTGACCGTGAAGAATGGAAAGGACGGCCTCAAGGTGGAGTACAGGGACAGCCTGAAGCCAAGCAGCACTACTTCAAGAAGCAAAGCTGCAGCCTGCTTGAAGGAGCTGCTTCCTGAAGCCGAGTTTCCAAGCAATCAAGGCTTGGAGAATGCAGCAACGCAGCCTGCAGGTAGTGCCAAGTGTGGAACCTACGTGCTGCAGTGGATGGAGCAGTCCTGCAGAGAGTGGAGTGGAGAGAAGCCCACTTCCTTGGGCTGGCCGGACTGGAGGCGGTGGAGCAAGCTGCTGCAGACCCTCTGCAAGATGCTGGAGAAAGAGGAGCTGAAGTTGGTGGAGGAGAGGCTGCAGCTCATGCACAAGAAGCTGATTGCGGCTGCAGGGAAGAAGAAGGTGGCGGAGGCCAAAGCCCTGCAGCAGAAGCGTGAAGAAGAGCTGAAGGCCTTGGAGGAGAAAGCGATGCAGAGCCTGAAGAAGATTCCAAAGTGGAAGCCTTGCCTGGAGAACTTGAGCATTGAAGCTCGCATTGCAGTGTGGCAGGTAGATGAAGGCAACTGGGGCACTTGCAGTCGCTGCAGGCGATCCTTTGTCGGCTGTTTGAGCTGCAGCCGAGTGAAGACTTTGGCCCACTTCCTGAAGAAGGAAGGTTTTGACGCAGATGGAGTTGACCTGGAGAGCCAGGTGGAGATCTGAGAGGCAAGATGGGCGAACGGAAGGGCTCCTGATCTGCAGTTTGTTGCTAGCCTGGCTTTGCTGCAGCTAGCGCAGCTCGTTTTCCTGAAGTACGCTGTGTGTTTTCTGAAGTGCCTGGTAAAGCCACGAAATGGTTGCTGCTTCATGTGCCTGGGGACAGCAGTAGCCAACTGCCCACCTGGCAGGACTGAAGCTCTGCCTTGTTGCAGACTTGGAAAGAAGAGTCAAGATCTGGAAGGCGGGGGCCGGTGGATGAGAGGTCATGTGCGCTGATTGCAGTCTGTATGTTCTTGAGCTCTGGCTACCTCCTCATTTTGCAGTTTTCCCAAGGCAAGCAGATCCTTACAAGATAGGATTGCAGGCGCAGGTAGGATGCCTGGAGTTCGCCAGTCTGCCATGAAGCGCCCTGCTGCCATGAAGCGCCCTGCTGCTGTGAAGCGGGCCAAGAAGAATGCAGATGCAGAGAATGATGCAGCTGATGCCACCCCTGCTGGCTGCTGTGCTGCAGACCCTGCGGTGCAGGATGGGACTGGAGACTGGGCTCCCCAGAGGCCTGCAGCTTCAGCACGGCTGCCTTCCAGCTCTAGTGGAGTTGCTGCAGCTTTACAGGAGGCGCCGCTGGAGGACGAAGCTGATCCACTGGACTGGAGTGGTGCAGTCATGTATCACTTGGATGGCTTGCCACCGCCTGAAGTCATGGAGGCGCATGAGCCTTCGCAGGAGGCATGCGCCAGGCTTCATCAGGCTTCACTGCGGGCTCGGAGCAGAGAACTGGCTGATGCTGGTGCTTCCATGAGCCTGCACAAGATCCAGCCTCTGCCGCAGGGAGAGGAAATCCCACTCATGCAGCCACCCCTGAGGGGCGAACTTGATTCGCCACTGCCAGTGATGAAGCGGCTTCCTTACCGTAGAAAAGGTATCCTGGAGTGCCTCCTAGCTTTAACTCTCAAGTTTTTGCTAAGGATGGGGTGCAGGTGCTGCTGCACTGCTGGTGCTGATATTATTGTGAGGTGGTCTCTTTATTGTAGGGGGGCGTCCTAGCTAGCAGGCCTGCAGTACTAGACACCATGCAGCAATGAAAACCGAAGCTTTTCAGTGCAAGCCCACAAGAGCAGAACACAAGTTTGGGGTTGCTGCTGCAATAAAAGTTTCCAAGCTTTTGGGAATGATGGGGTGCTGATATTATTGTGAGGTGGTCTCTTTATTGTAGGGGGGTGTCCTAGCTAGCAAAGCTGCAGTACTAGGTACCATGCAGCAATGAAAACCTAAGCTTTTCAGTGCAAACCCACCAAGAGCAGAACACCAGTTTCGGGATTGCTGCAGCAATAAAGTTTCCAAGCGTTTGGGAATGATGGGGTGGAGTGCCTGCAGCCTGCTGTGCTGATATTATTGTGAGGAGGTGGTCTCTTTTATTTAGGGGGTGTCCTAGCTAGCAGCCTGCAGTACTAGACACCATCAAGCATGAAAACCAAGCTTTTTCAGTGCAAACCCACCAGAGCAGAACACAAGTTTGGGGTTGCTGCAGCAATAAAAGTTTCCAAGCTTTGGGAATGATGGGGTGCAGGTGCTGCTGCACTGCTTGTGCTGGTATTATTGTGAGGTGGTCTCTTTATTGTAGGGGGGTGTCCTAGTTAGCAGGGCTGCAGTACTAGGTAACCCATATGCAGCAAGAAAACCTAAAGCTTTTTCCAGTGCAAACCCACAAGAAGCAGAACACAAGTTCGGGAATGCTGCAGCAATAAAAGTAGTTTCCAAGCTTTTTGGGAATGAAGGGGTGCAGGTGCTGCTGGCACTGCTGGTGTCTGATATATTGCGAGGTGTCTCTTATTGTAGGGGGGTGTGTCCTAGCTAGCAGGGCTGCAGTACTAGGTACCATGCAGCAATGAAAACCTAAGCTTTTCCGTGCAAACCCACAAGAGCAGAACACAAGTTCGGGATTGCTGCAGCAATAAAAGTTTCCAAGCTTTTGGGAATGATGGGGTGCAGGTGCTGCTGCACTGCTGGTGCTGATATTATTGTGAGGCGGTCGCTTTATTGTAGGGGGGTGTCCTAGCTAGCAAAGCTGCAGTACTAGGTACCATGCAGCAATGAAAACCTAAGCTTTTCAGTGCAAACCACAAGAGCAGAACACAAAGTTTCGGGAAATTGCTGCAGCAAATAAAAGTTTCCAAGCTTTTGAAATGATGGGTGGAGGTGCTGCTGCTCTGCTGGTGCTGATATTACTGTGAGGTGGTCTCTTTATTGGAGGGGTGTGTCCTAGCTAAGGCAGGCCTGCAGTACTAGACACCATGCAGCAATGATAACCTAAGCTTTTCAGTGCAAACCCACAAGAGCAGAACACAAGTTCGGGATTGCTGCAGCAATAAAAGTTTCCAAGCTTTTGGGAATGATGGGGTGGTGCTACTGCGCTGCTGGTGCTGATATTATTGTGAGGTGGTCTCTTTATTGTAGGGGTATGTCCTAGCTAGCAGGCCTGCAGTACTAGACACCATGCAGCAATGAAAACCGAAGCTTTTCAGTGCAAACCCACAAGAGCAGAACACACGTTTGGGGTTGCTGCAAGCAAATATAATTTTTCCAAGCTTTTGGAAATGAATGGGGTGGTCAGTTGCTAGCTGCACTGCTTGTGCTGGTATTATTGTAGTGGTCCTCCTTTTATGTAGGGGGGTGTCCCGTTACAGGGCTGCAAGTATCCAAAACAAGGCTATTGGAAACTGTTTAACCCACACTGCTTCACCCACAAGAGCAAACACAAGGTTCGGGATTGCCTGCAGCAATAAAAGTTTCCAAGCTTTTGGGAATGATGGGGTGGAGGTGCTGCTGCGCTGCTGGTGCTGATATTATTGCGAGGTGGTCTCTTTATTGTAGGGGTGTGTCCTAGCTAGCAGGCCTGCAGTACTAGACACCATGCAGCAATGAAAGCCCCAGCTTTTCCGTGCAAACCCACAAGAGCAGAACACAAGTTTGGGATTGCTGCAGCAATAAAAGTTTCCAAGCTTTTGGGAATGATGGGGCGCAGGTGCTGCTGCTGGTGCTGATATTAAACTATTGTGAGGTGGTCTCTTTATTGTAGGGGGGTGTCCTAGCTAGCAAAGCTGCAGTACTAGGTACCATGCAGCAATGAAAACCTAAGCTTTTCAGTGCAAACCCACAAGAGCAGAACACAAGTTTGGGATTGCTGCAGCAATAAAAGTTTCCAAGCTTTTGGGAATGATGGGGTGCAGGTGCTGCTGCACTGCTGGTGCTGATATTAAACTATTGTGAGGTGGTCTCTTTATTGTAGGGGGGTGTCCTAGCTAGCAAAGCTGCAGTACTAGGTACCATGCAGCAATGAAAACCTAAGCTTTTCAGTGCAAACCCACAAGAGCAGAACACAAGTTCGGGATTGCTGCAGCAATAAAAGTTTCCAAGCTTTTGGGAATGATGGGGTGGAGGTGCTGCTGCGCTGCTGGTGCTGATATTATTGCGAGGTGGTCTCTTTATTGTAGGGGTGTGTCCTAGCTAGCAGGCCTGCAGTACTAGACACCATGCAGCAATGAAAGCCCCAGCTTTTCCGTGCAAACCCACAAGAGCAGAACACAAGTTTGGGATTGCTGCAGCAATAAAAGTTTCCAAGCTTTTGGGAATGATGGGGCGCAGGTGCTGCTGCTGGTGCTGATATTAAACTATTGTGAGGTGGTCTCTTTATTGTAGGGGGGTGTCCTAGCTAGCAAAGCTGCAGTACTAGGTACCATGCAGCAATGAAAACCTAAGCTTTTCAGTGCAAACCCACAAGAGCAAACCAGTATGGGGTTGCTGCAGCAATAAAAGTTTCCCAGCTTTTGGGAATGAGATGGGGTGGAGGTGCTGCTGCACTGTTGTGCTGGTAATAGTTGTAGTGGGGTCCCTCTTTATTTTGTAGGGGGTGTCCTAGTTAGCAGGCTGCAGTAAACAAAGGTACCATGCAGCACTGAAAACCTAAGCTTTTCAGTGCAAACCCACAATAGCAAGCAATACACAAGTTTGGGGTTGCTGCAGCAATAAAAGTTTCCAAGCTTTTGGGAATGATGGGGTGGAGGTGCTGCTGCACTGCTTGTGCTGGTATTATTGTGATGCGGTCTCTTTATTGTAGGGGGGTATCCTAGTTAGTAGGGCTGCAGTACTAGGTGCCATGCAGCAATAAAAGCCTAAGCTTTTCAGTGCAAACCCACAAGAGCAGAACACAAGTTCGGGATTGCTGCAGCAATAAAAATTTCCAAGCTTTTGGGAATGATGGGGCGCAGGTGCTGCTGCACTGCTGGTGCTGATATTATTGCGAGGTGGTCTCTTTATTATAGGGGGGTGTCCTAGTTAACAGGGCTGCACTACTAGATGCCATGCAGCAATGAAAACCTAAGCTTTTCAGTGCAAACCCACAAGAGCAGAACACAAGTTCGGGATTGCTGCAGCAATAAAAGTTTCCAAGCTTTTGGGAATGATGGGGTGCAGGTGCTGCTGCGCTGCTGGTGCTGATATTATTGTGAGGTGGTCTCTTTATTGTAGGGGGGTATCCTAGCTAGCAGGGCTGCAGTGCCCTGGTATTATTGTGAGGTGGCCTTTTTATTGTGAAGAGGGCCAGTTAGTGTAAGTTTCAAAATAGATGCTTGTTGATGAGATTGGGTAGTAGCATGGAATGCAGTGCAGCTCAAAGAGGTGTAGGAGAAAGTTGCTGAGGTCTATCGTGTGAGTGCAGGCATTTGGCCAGGAAAAGTGCAGATGTGAGAGGGTGCGCCTTGCAGTGCTCAAGATTTGCGCTGCAGCTTGCAGCATGTCCATTGCTTATGCTGCAGGCAGATGAGGAAGGCAAAGCGCTGAAGAGAAGACAGCTGAAGCCTCACTTGCAGGCGAGATTGACTTGAAGGAATAATTACTGGAAGACCTACAAGGGCTGAAATGTTTGTGTTGTTTGTTTTACACTGCTGGTTCTTTATTCCGGGGTGGTCTTGTTATTGTAGGGGCTTCCTCTTTGTAGATATGGCAGTGCAGCTTGCTTTTCATTGCAGGCACGCTTGCTGGCAGAGGATGCTGCTGCTACGGCCACCATGCAGTTTAGCGGACAAAATGCAACTGTGCGAGCAGTCTGCAGCAAGGGCAGTCTTTGCTGTGAAGAAGATAAAGCCATACTCAAGCATGAAGAGGACTGTAGTATGACAGTGCAGGAATGATGTTTCTGGTAGCTAAAGCGTGCAGGAGCATAGTTGTAGGGGGGTTGCTTTGATGTGGGGGAGGCAGTGCTGGAGTCCAAGAAACCTTGTGTTTGTTTGCTTGGCCACCGGGTTTGAATTGCAATTAGTATTGGGGAGATTAAAACTAGTATTCGAATTTTGGGAGTTCTGGCCTCGGAAAAGTTATTATTCCGGGGGGATTTCTTGTGTCAACTGGGGCACCAAGACTAAACTTTGTATTGGCTAATTAAAAATAAGTATTGGACTTTTTCTGGCCCGGGGCGAGAAAAAGTCATTATTCCGGGGGGATTTATTAATCAAGTCCTAAGATTAAGTTGAACCCATGGGCATATGAGCTCCCAATCGGTGGCAATGGTCATCCATGGCACAGAAACGGGCCATGTCTGCCAGAAGGGCGATGGCGCCGTGCGCGCGGCCGACACGTGTTGTCAATGAGCAATCGAAAAGCCAAGAAGCATCAATCAAGTTGGGTCGAGGAAAGGTTTGTCCAAAGGACTTGGACAGGGAATGCGATCCTTCAGGACAAAGAATCTGTTGCCCAGTGGTGCCTTTTTTTCTTCTCATTTTTTTGGGGTAAGGGTTCCCCTTTAAAGTCGACCAAGAACAAAATTCGGATGCCGATCCTTTTTTCCCCCTGGAAATCCACTCGGCATCTGAGAAGACGAAAAGTAGGCCCCTGAAGGCTTTGGGCTGAGGGTACATCAGTGTCCGTGGGAATGGCTGCGTTTTAATGTCTGCAATCGTTCTGGACTCCTGGACTCAACGACGGGAAACGAGTGCATGGAATTCAGCCCCCATCAAAATAATGGCCTTGGGACCCAATTGGGAGGACAATCCTGAACGGTAAACAATGGTGGTTGTATGAACCATTGCTTCAATGGTTGTTTGAAATTCAGGGACGTGACATGGAACCCGGAGGTCCAAATGAGCCCATCCCCCAATGAGTTCATCCCCCATTGCCGACTCGAATGGCTGTCACTTGCTTCACATGCGCAAGCACAGGTTTACTCTGACCTCTTTTGAGTTTCGTTGCAGTTTGAGGGGTTGTCCAAATGGCAAGAGCTGAGGTTCAGCTCGTTGAGCTAAGCTTCGGCTGTTGCGTGGCTCCGCTACATGGGAAGCCTTTCGGCCCGACAGACTCTACGAGGGTTTCGCTCAGCCTCCCAACCAGAGGGGGACCCCATCCAGCCATTCAAAAGCAGCGACCTCGGTTTTTTTTCTCCGCGGCGGGCGCCCTGGAGTCTCCATGACCCTTAAAAAATGGGGTCATTACCCAAAATAATGGGGTCATTGACCCATGTTCGATTCGGGTCATGGAGACTCCAGGCACTCCTTTCTCGCGCCTTCCCTTTGTGGCCTTGCCTCCAGGACCAGCGCGAAGCAGAAGAGAAGCGAATCAAGGACGATGTGTTTTGGGGTGGATGGGGCGGATCGGTTAGTTGGGAGACAGTCTCTAAGTGGGTATGGGTCAAAATACACCCACCAGGGGACCGCAGGTTTTAATCTTTGGTTCAGGGTTCCATTTCGGGTCCTCATTTTTGACCCACAGCCAAGTGTCAACGAGCGGTCGGCATCTTTGGATGGAGACTTTACAAAACAAAACCGGCCATGAAGCGTTCTTAAGTTTGGGACATTCTAAAAGTTAGGGCCCGGCTTGGTTGAAACGAACGCCAACGTAATGTGTCCATGTCCATGCTCATGAGCAAGTTTTGTCCGGAGCTCGCGTGACAACCAAAAAGCACCTGGCGTGGCAAAGCTCGTTGTGTGAGCAATGCCAGTTTGATTGGTTTACATATTCAGGAGCTACTAGTGTATGCATGCAATTCACTCAGTATCTCGGAAAAACCCCTCAGGCGTAGGGCTCATGCTCAAGGCCCAAGATTCCCAGAACAGCACAGTGCAAGCGGCAGGCAATTGGTCAATGAATCTAATCCGCCCCGCTGGGTAAACTAGGACCCCCACGAGATGAAAACGGCAAACACCCGCATGCCACCTATTTTAGGGGTCAAACAAGAGGGTTTGTCATCACTTTTTGTGGCGAATTGTAGTTATGCACTTTCAGGGCGAACCTCGTGACCATGCGCTTCTAAGAGGAGTTGTTGTGAGGTTTTGTTTGACGGAGAGAGGGATTTTCAGACATAATTGGGTGTGTCATTGTTTATCGCCCCCCCGAAATAAGTGGTTTCCCTTTTGTTCCCTTGAAACCAACCCCAAATAGGGTGCCCTTCAAAAAACGGCAGGTCCTCACTTCTAGCAGGCATCAACGAACCAAGTTTTGATGCACGTCTACCCCTGAAACCGTTTTCGCCTTTTGTCATAGGATCAACTTCCTTTTCGCCTGCCCATGACCCTTCCTGGTGTCTTCCAAATAACGCCACAAGGCGAGGGGTGGAGGTTAGGGGACTGGGGTTCGGATTTTACTGTATTCCCTCCTTTTTTGGGGCGGGAGGGTGCAGTTCCCCTAATAAACCTCACAATTAAGCCTCCGAACAAGGCTCTTTTATGAAGGAACGTTCCCCTTTCCCCGAAACAGGTCACAACTTTTTGGGGGCTTATTCAGGGGATCACGGCTTCATGTGTGTTGTTTTCTTCTTTTTAATGCTGCCCCACAAACCCCTCCCCCTTTAAAAACCAAAAAGGAACCATGTGTTAGCCCCCTTCTGGCTGTGTTTTTTGTTTTTTTTGCGGGGATTGGTTTTCCTTGAAGGAGAAAGACACGGGGCCCGGGGAAGACGAGGGGAGGGGCGGCCTCAAATCGACCGCGATGCCGCGCGGAGGGGTTGGAGAAGCAGCTGAGCTCCGCACAGCGGCAAATGGCGCAGGCGCTGGAGCAGCTGGGCTTCGCCAAGGAGGGGCTGGGCTGGGGGGTGGGTGGGGGGTGGGGGTTGGTGGGGGGGCTGGGGTGGGGTTGGTGGGGTTGGTGGGGTTGGGTAGTGGGGGGGGTTGGCGGGGGCGGTGGGGTGGGGGGGGCGGTGGTGGGGCGGTGGTGGGGGGGGGATGTGGTTGGGGGGGTATGGAGACTTAGGTTCTTTGCAACCTCCTTCTTTTGGGATCTTGGTTTTTTCTGTTCTTGGTTGCAAAACCGACTCTAGGTGTCCATTGCACGGAGGGGGGGGGGGGGGCTGGTGGGGAGTTTTTTGTTCGGGGTTGGGAACCGGGGCAAGTGGAGGGGAAGGTGGGGGCTACGTGCAGATGTGCTCGGACAAAGTCTTTGTCTTTGAAGGGGGCTGAGGGTTGGGGGAAGGGGGTGGGAGGGTTGAGGCAAGTTTGGGGGGAGGGAGTTTGGGGAAAGGGTGGAAGGTCAGGGCAAGGAATGAGGAAGGAAATTAAGTGATTGTTATCTTTACTTCTGTTTTGTTTGTCTGCCCGTCTGTTCGTTTGTCGTCGGGTATGGGTCAAAATTAAGCCACGAATTGGGCCGCAGAATTGAAGTCCATCAACCCATTTGCCAGGGCAATATTGCGGTTACCCGATTTTTGACCACTACCATATGAGTGTGTCTTTGTTGGCTTCGGTTGGACTCCCCGCAATGGCTTCGGTTTCCTTTTGGCTTCCCTTTAAAGCCACCTTTTGGTCCCCGTGTGTCGCGTCGATTTCTTGGTCTCTTCGCGGATTTCTTCCCGAAGGAGCTGAACCAGTCGCTTCTTGCGAACCGGCGGGACATGGCCACAGCGAACAGCGAGCAGCGCTCGAAGAGCGAAGAGTCGGACCCGTCGGACCCCTTGCTAGCACGTCTCCAGGCGACCCGGTCGCAAGATGTGTCAAGGGACCCCCACGAAATGCAAGGTAGCGTTTATTTGGTTTCCCTTTGGTTTTCATTTCACCCAGCTGAAAAGGGTACCCTCAAAACAAGGAGAACAAAAACAGAAAACCCAGATGTGAGTGTTCGGTGGTGACGCGTCTTTCGTTTCGAAGCAACAAGCTGAGGAGAAGGTTGAGAAGCTGAGAGAACAGATCTCGGCGATGGAGACGTGAAAAAGGGGAAAGGGGTGGTGGTGTTTGTTTTGTTTTGTTTGTTTGCTTGCTTGCTTGGTTGTTTCTTTGCTTGCTTGCTTGGTCGGTTGGTTAGTTGTTTGTCCGTTTGTTTTGCTTGCCTTGCCTTGCCTTGCCTTGCCTTGCCTTGCCTTGCCTTGCCTTGCGTTGGCTGGCTTGCTTGCTTGCTTGCTTGTTCCGACTGGGAACGGGGTATGTTGCCATGTTCCTAAAAGGGATGCCTAGTTGTGGGACCCTGTGACTCTTCTAGGGAGAATGCTTGCTTCTTGCTTCCTTTCTCGGCAATTGGAAGGGGGAGGCGTGCGTACCACACAGGCTTCACAGATTCGCCTTGATTTCTGTCTGAAGGACATGCAGCTTTGTTGAAGACACTTTGTTGCTATCTCATATGATTCCTGGACCACCCAAGGGAACTTCTTTGTAAATGTCCGCAACAATCCGTGCATGTACGTAGAATCCAAGAACTGTAAGTTTGCGTGCGGGCAAAACACAACAAAACCTAGGAGCATTCAACTACTTTGTGCTACAAGAAAAGCCAAGTGAATTGTGTGCAATGCACCAAGGACAAAAGGTGTACATTTCTCCCAGTACTTCTTCTGCCGATTTCCCGCCAATGTCCCGCCGACCTCCGGGGATGTCCGTTTTCCGCATTTTGGCCGAGGAAACTTTGCAAACTTGCACAAGCGGCAAGGGAACTGTCACACTTTGCCCAACAGCAAATGGGGACGTCGGGCATCAAGTGGAATGAAGTCTAAGGCGCCATATATAGATTGTTAACCTTGTTCAAGTGCGTCCAAGAATACACACGCTCACAGCCTGCTAACGGCGATTTCCATCAACATTCCCCAAGCAGTGTTCATGCACCTTCCTGTTTTGTTCGGACATGTACGCAAGCTTATACTTTCGGAGGGTCCAGGTTGCTGACCATGGATTGTCGACTATGGAATTGGGAAGTAAGGTTTTTATTGCCACTGTCTGTGAAGACAGAGGAATCCAAGTTTTGTTCAGGTAGTCACATGGGGATATTGTATCACAGACCGATGCCCCAGAACTGTCCATAGGTCAAAATCCCGTACCCCAGTGAACACCCCAATTCCCACTAAAATAGGTTCTAAAATGGGTGGTGCACCCTACCCCAAAATGGAATCCCATTCATTTTGACCCACAGCCAACTATGAAAAACATGGGAAAGTGGGGGGTGCGCGACCGCAGGTCAAAAATTTCCCCAAACTGCATCTTGAGAGCCACAGAAGGTAAGCAGGTGATGTTTGGCTGGGGTTGAAGCGAACTGGTGGCATGACTGCACTATGTGTTGGGCCAATGTGTCTGTGTGTGTGTGTTGTTTTCCCCGGGGCCCTGTCATGGAGCGAACAAATCGACAGAGCGAACAAATCGGGAGCTTCCCAATCTAGATACCAGACATTGGCAGAGTTGGGTGTGGGGCACAAATAGGGGTCCAAGATGGAGCCCTGGCAAATAGAAGAGTAGACGAAAACCTGCGTAACCGCCACTGTTCGATTTTGAGCCAGCTCCACTTGAACGCCCCACTTTTGCAGATTCCACTTGCTGCAATCTGAGTGGCGTGTCAATCCCAGTGCTAGGACATGGGCCATGGAAATTCAAAAGCCCCGGCCCAAACGCCCTCCCCAACCCGGCAGCCCAAGGGCTATCACTTAGACCAGGTCTAAAAAACCTACTTTTACATCCCAAGCATGAGTTGTGTCCTAGCAAGGCCCCGCGTAAGCAAAACCCTGCACGGCGCAAGCCGCCATAAGCACTTTTTTGGGACATATGCCGCGCAAGCACCCGCGCAAGCTCTTCCTCGTAAGCTTTGTAACCACGCTCGCAAGAGTAGTTTCACACATGTGCTTATGTGTGCTCGGCGACTTGCCCGAAGACTACGTCTGCAGGAAGATGTCTAAGACCGCACATGTGCGCACCATTCGAAAACAAAATCAGCAGAACTTTGATTGGGAACTCTCAAGGCTCATGAAAGCTGCTGTTGAAACTTTACTAGGAAAAACAAAGGCTTCTGAAGCCGCGGGTTTTAGGAAAGCTAAAGGGGCTCGAGCTCGTAAGCTCGCGTAAGCAGGCGCCTCAGGTTCGCGTAAGCTCAGCTAGCTCGGCTGCCCATTAGCCCTCGCCGTAGACGCCGCCGCCACATTAGCCGTTTCTTGACCTGCAGTAAGAACAACAACGCCCAGCCGCTGAAACTTGTGAGGGGGTTCTTAGTCATCTCCTCAGAGTCGGCCACGTCATCTTGAACAGTTCTGGCGGCTGCATGGGAAAAAGAGCCTGCGCAAGCAATTCTTGAGGGGGAAACACTGAAAAAGCTGACACGTAAGCGACGCGTAAGCTTAACATGCTTGCTGACTGCCGCGTAAGCTAAAACATGGGTCGCGTAAGGAAAGCGCAAGCTTGCGCGTAAGCAACCTGATACGACATGGATTCATGGGAGGTTTATAGAGTGGCTCGGCTTGATCTTCAAATATCATTTTTCCAATGTTTTTTAAAGCCTTCAGAGAAAGACGTGCAATGGACAAAGCTCTTTACGCGTTAGTTACTTGGCCCAAACTGGTGTGCCTCTTTTGGGGGAACCCCTGTTATCCTCTTTTGGTTGGTTTAAAAGGGACACAAAAGGGACGCCACCGATTGCAACATATTCTTGGGCCGTTCTGCTTTCCACATGTGAGTTGGTCTCGAAAGGGACAGGACAACATTGCCCGTATTTTTCTCAACGAGACCTTTAAAGGAAAGGCACAGACACAGACATGTTGGTGGGTAGCGTACTCCAATGCGAAACACCTATCGACAAACACACTGACCCTGAACCTTTCACCCAGAGGGTCCAAGTACCTCCTGAGGATGGCTTTTGGGTGGTGAAAAGGGGTCAGGTTTCCTTTTTGGGATCATCTGTAGTCAGCATCCAGATCCTTGGCGTTGCACTCAGCTCATGCCACGAGTCTCTGCCAGGTGATGTCTTTTTTGTTTTCCCCCGGGTACCAGGCGTCGCGTGCGCTGGACGTGCCTGCGCTTGCCCAAGCTGCCCGAACTGCTCTTCAGGCGGGGCATAGGTTGCCCTCCAAAACAGGGACCCGGAGCTCTTGTATCGTGTATTGTCCCCATGCTGGACCAAAAGTCCAAAAAGAACCAGATTCCAAGTTGGACCAGAATCCTAATGCCTTTCCACCAAAAAAAGCGAATGGGGACAGGGAGATTCCCAACTGGAAAGCTGTCCTTCCTCACGCCCCTGTCAGCTTTCACTCCCAGGATCTCAGTCTACTTCAACTCCTGCAGCTTCTTATTTGTGTCGTATCCAGTTGCAAGGCTCCCTTTGGAAGTGTCCCCAATGGAGATTCTCGCATTGGGATTGTTCTCGCATTGGGATTGTTTCATCGTTGTCCCGCTGGAATTATCCCCTGGAACTCGCCAATGGAATTCTCCAATGGGAATTGTCCCATTGGAATTGTCCCATTGGAATTGTCCCATTGGAATTGTCCCATTGGATTTGTCCCTTCGCGATTCTCCCACTGGACTCATCCCATTGGACGTGTCCCTGGGACAATGGAATTGTCCCTTGGCAATTTTCCCGTTCGATTTCTCCCATGTTCCCTTTGGCATTTTCCCATTGGATTTTTCGCAACAAGATTTCGAATGTCCCCTATGGTGCATCCCTTCTGAGTGAATCAGTTTTGGATCCCGCGTGCGGTGAAAACCCTATGGCTGATAATTTGAGAAGACTAGGGCTGGAATGGGCTCGGTAAGCTCAAATTGTCTGAATTCAAGGGAATCAGCAACTCCAAGGTTTCCCATGCGATGGTGTTCTGAAATAGGGAACCCGGTCTCAAAGGTGCTTTGCCATCATGTCACAAGGGAGTTTGCTCAGACAAGGCTATCAGTTTCAAAAGCGGGTTTGCGAGTGTTGGGTTCAACCAAACATTGGAAGGAGAAACCACCACAACTTGTGTTTTTAGATTGGATCATTTTTGTGTTGGATCCAAACAACTTGTGTTTTAGATGATCCAAGATACATTGGCAGGGTGGATCGATTTTTCTTGGACCTCCGGTTTGATCGATCCAGCCTGAGCAGGCCTTCGGTTCCAAGGAGTGCCAGTTGCGCGCCGCTTCTCAGGCGCGGGGTCCCAGCCTGGGAACGGGGGGAAGGGCAACCAGTTGGCCGTCAGAATCAGACGACAAGCAAAGAACATGGGGTGCCGGGGGAGGGAAGGGAGGGGGGAGGGAAGGGAGGGGGGAGGAAGCCCAAATAAGGCCTTAACAGCTTAAGAAGAGCAAATGTGCGCCCCGCCCCGCTGCCTTCCCTCCCCCACATGAGATTTGCCGATCTCGGCGTGGAGCAATGGGCGGGCGGGAGTTGGGGCGCTTCCCGGCCCTGAAACCTAAGCAAGAAAATCCACTTTGCAGCTGTCGCTAGGTGATTTATCCTTGTCCAAGATCCAATAGCTTCCTTTGCTTTATCTCCAGCGGCTGTGTTCAGTCCCGGGATCATGCCCGGAGCACGAATGGTGAGCGCCAGTCACAATCATACAACCTTCCATTAGTCAGCGGATTCCAATATCCCGCCCCCCTACTTGCACTAATCCTAAAAGGGGCTTAGTGGGCTCACACTTAACCCAATTCACAACCAAACAGAAGCAACTAAGTAACCCCACCTCAAGTCCTTGGCTTTTCTCGATAAGGTGCGGTTGGAGCAAACTGCAAGAGGACATTGGGTGGGTGTGTGTGGCGTTTTCTCGTTCCCATGAACCTGTTGGTTTCCTTCTGCTGTTCTGTTTGGTTGGGTCCACACTGCCCTAAGCCTTTCCATGCCATGTGCATCATACAGCTCCGTTTTGTTTCTTCTTCTTTTTTCTGATGTTCAGCACTGTACGACTTGGTATCTTGTACTCTTTGCCCTTTTCGGGTGGCTGCAAAGCACAAAGCTAGCCGCCATGCCAGGATTTGGTCCCAGAGAAGCATGCAAGTGCACCCCAAGTTTGGTATATTTGTCTAGTCTGTCAATAGGGGCCACTGTGCTTGGATTTGTTGGGCGGGTAAGATGAGTTCGTTTGCAGCGAGTCTGAGCGGCGAAATTTTCGCAGGCGGATATGGCCCTCTGCCGGACAGAGGCTCATGGAATCACGACGCAGGCACGGAGCCGTCTGCTCGTCCGGTGCTCGAAGCTTCGAGGTGTCGAGGTGCGACCCAGTTGGTTAGCATAAGAAAAGCAACGCCTCCAGCCAGGGCGGTGTGTTCTTTTGGGCTTGCAGCCCGGCGATTTGAATTCACGGTCGTTTTTGGGGAACCCGCCCAAAAACGCTTTTGGAGGGTGCCTAGTAGGGGGAAAGGGGGGCTGAAACGAAATTCTAAGAAAGGGCATGGCTGGTGTCCGTTGGATTTTCCTATAATGTTGAGAATTGTGCCATCTTACCAATCCCTTGTACATGTTGTTTTCCCAAAATGGGTGCGTCTTTGTTCAGACCATGGTTTGATGGCGTTCGCATCCACATGATACCCTGAACAACGACATACCCGTTTGCGAGCGACACATCGAGCGGCCCGAGGGCATTTGCGCGGTGACAGCCTACCGACTTGGCGGCCGCCGAGGCACGCGAAGAAAGCAAGCACTTGGAGCCGGCGGTGTCGTGTGAGTAAGTGGCAAGGGGTCAGGCACACTACCAACTGCCAGCGATGTGCATAAGTGGTCTTGGGGGGTGGGGGGTGGGGGGGTCCAGGCTAACAACCAAGGGCGGTTAGTTGTTCGTAGTTGGCTTGCCAGGCAAGGGCCTTCGCCTTGGGGCATTCTTGACCACAATTAGGAAACCTAGTGGGATGTGCATAAGTTGTTTCTCGCTTTGGGTGGGTGGAGAGGATAGGCAGCACTTCTCCATTTGCGAAATGTTCTCAACGAATCTCTTGTGGTTGGTACCTGAAGGGAACACAAAGAAAGATCACCATTTTTTGGGGGTCTCCTCCAAACTACCAAGATTTGTTTGGATGACTACACATGAACCGGATTCTGAACATATTCTTTCTGTGTGTGTATGTTGGATGTGGGCCAGGCAAACAAATTTCCCATGAGAGACATGGCTTCGATCGATATCAATCCGACTCGAGGCAGCTGGGCTGTGGCCTCTTTGGGCGAGGTCACTCGGAGTTCCGCCCGAGAAAAAAAAAAACGGCGCGAGCGCAAAGGTCAGGTTTGAGGGGAGCTCGAGATCCATACGTCGCGTGGGCGTTTCTTTTGTTTTGATCCCAGAGGGTCCAAGTACCTCCTGAGGATGGCTTTGGGGGGGTGAAAAGGGGTCTAAATACCTCCTTAGAAGGTACTTGGACCCTCTGGGGATGGGTTAGTTTGTTAGAAACAGCTGGGTTCCGTCGGTCAAGTAAGGCTCTAGCTCTAGATCCATAGGTGCCTTTTTTGATGGACTTGGTCCAGCCAGGTGCCCGACCTCTCACCCATTTCTTTTTTGGTTGGGAGGGTTCCCCTACGAAAGTAGACAGAAACAAAGTTGGTACCCTTATTCTAACCTCTCTGCTGCAGGACCTAAGTAAAGTTTGGCTAGAACCAGATGGGTTCTGGCTTAGATGGGTTTTATGCCGTCCATTTGCCACCATCTATTCTAGCAAAAGGACACCTACCTGGAGTCTCCGTGACCCCGTAAAAGTGGGGTCATTGCTCCAAATGAAGGGGTTATGGCCCCCATGTTTTTGCCAAGGGGTCGTGGAGACTCCAGGTAGGTCTAATCTTCCTTGCATTGAAGCAACTCGGGAGATTCCTTTAAGCACCTTGGCGTCCAGGAACACCCGGGCCAAGGTTTTGGCCTGGCAACCCTCAGATGATATGATTTTCCTGGTGGTTTCCGTTAGAACCACCAAACCAGGGGTACACTGAACAAAAAGACACACCCAAGAGGAACCAGGAGCTGTTGAAGTGATTTCTGGTCCCTGGACATGGCGAAAGAGGCCCTTGATGTCCGGTACCCACTTGGAAAAGGCGGACTCGATCGGCCAACGCATCCCTACATTGAATTGTACATGTTTCAGGTTCACCTGTTCCAAGCATGTTGCAGATGCATATTCCAACCAGTTGTGCAGCGGCACCCTCTTTTTCTTTTTGTTTGGTGGCCTCACCACCAAAAAAAACCATGGACCCCAAAAAAAGACCTCCCTTTTCCTACCAGGGAAGGCAGTGGGCTGGAACAAGATCACCGAATTCGTGGCTCAAGGCGGTGGTTTGTGCCCGGAGGCAAGCAAGCATCACATCAGCCATAGACCTCTGAGGCGCCTCTGAGTTTCCCCCACCAAAAGCGAAGCATCGGCAGTCTGAATTCGGGTACCGATCTCTCGCGAGCCATGGTACTGACCTGACCTAAAACCCTTTTGCGAGCAAAGACGCGCAGCCACGCTGCAAGGCGGGGCTGAGGTTGGGCCGATGGGGTGCTCCGAGCCAAAAAAAATCGTCACACCCGAGTAGGTCATTTCCTTGAGAAAAACACACAAAAGGATTGTGGATCCGGACTGAAACGGTTTCCCTCGCGCAGGTCACTCCCATGACTCAGGGAGCCCTAGTTTTACCATGGTTTCTTGCTTTTTTTTCCCCCGAGTTCTTGGTGCACTCATCGAATTCTCCAAGATGGGGTCACCAGCCGCAGGTGTCAAGGGCCATGGACGGAGACAGGGCCTCAGCGTCTCCAGAGCGGGGGCGGGGGATGGGGATGGGGGGGGGCTCCCTATGAACAGATCCTAGGCGTAGGGTGTGTTGACCAAGATAAGCCAGTTGAAGGGGTGGGGGGGGGTGGGGGGGGGGGGGGGGGGGGGGGGGGGGGGGGTGGGAGGGGAGGGGTGGGGGGGATGGGGGTGGGTTTAGGCTTCTGGGGGGTGGATTCGTTGCCGCAGACCCAACAGACCCGTTGGGATGGCGGGCGAAGCCTCGTGAAACTATGTCAGGGCCCCTCTTTCCGGCAATGCCTGCTTGCTTGAAGCTGGGCTGGTGGTGTATTTGGCGCTTCCTACAAGGACACCCCCTTTCATGGCTTTGCATGGCTTTCGAATGCATGCTATTCTCAAGGAAAAGAGTCACATGGACCCAGATGCACCCTTCGCTCATTTAGCTGGGAGTCGTGCTTTGCGCTGGGTCAAGTTGGTGAGAGCATATTTTGCTCCTCCATGTCTAGGCAAATGTGTAGCTCCTTCCTTCGCGGTTTGGCCGGTCAGGCGCGTTCTTCGTTGTTTGCCTCCACCTTTTTGTTGGCCGGTTGCAGCCCAGGAGCAGCTATCAGCGCTGAACATGGAGTGGAAGGTGCTCAAGGATGCCCGTGTCGTATAACGCAAGATGGTCATCGAACCCCCACATCTGGAAACAAATAGATATGGGTAGCTCTACACTGAGACGCAGGTTGAACATGGCGAACCGAGTTTCAAGACTTGGAGCCTCCTGAAAAGCGGGGTTTGCCTCGACCTTTTGCTCACCGAATCACCGAATCAAATATGATGTCCACCAAAGGGTTTGCGACCCCCTGAAAAACATGCCCATATCGGAGTGTGTTGATAGACACGGATACGCAGACCCACCAATGACAGTTTTGCCCGGTCTCTAGGAAACATCTGAGGCACCCTTCCATCCGAAAGGTTCTGAGAACGTGGGGATCCAACCTCAGAAGTACAAGAGAGAGGGATTGGGGATATTCCCAACACAACTATGTGTGACCCTGTGGTAGACTCAAAACATCCATCTGCAAAAACAAAAACAGGAGCTCTCGGGGGGGGGGGGGGGGGGGGGGGGAAACGAGCTATGAAGGTACTACTGGCAGGTGTCCTTATTCCCAGTTGTGATGTATTGTTTCCATGAATGACTTGAGCATGGGCTGTCTGCCCGCACCCAGCAACGCGCATAACGTTTTCATGGGTCAGAGAGTTTTATCACGGAAGTGGATTCCATTTCCCACAGCCCTGTTTAGGGGAGTCACTCATTATTCTACCAGGGCAACTGTTTATTTTGACCATGGACTCATATGGGTTCATTTCCCACAGCCCTGGTACAGAAAGTTGCCCCAATGCCATCTCAGCCCTCCGTCCGCATGGCCTGCTCCTCCTGCTCCTCCTGCTCCTCCTGCTCCTCCTGCTCCTCCTGCTCCGCAGGAGCGCTTCTTCACCGGGGAGGTGGTGGATCCGGTCTTCGAGGGCATCGTGAAGGACTGGCGATCAGTTGGAGTCTTTCCTTGTGAGACGTTGAGCCTTTCGGCAGGGATGTGGTTATCAAAACTGACCCCACAGGTTCCTGCGTAACACCACAAAGTTCTAGGGGTTTGATTCCTTGTCCACTTTTCTAGGGGTTGATTCCCCAAATGAATCAAGCCCGGTTTCTTCCTAGGGTGGGGCCTCCCCACATTCCACCCAGGGACACTCCCTAGTCTAGGGTGTGATTCCTTGTCCATTCTTTTCAACCATCGTTCTTTTCTCAAACACCGATCGCTGTTTTCCCAGGGTTTTTGGTGGTTTTCTAGAAAGATTCGGATGCCTGGAAAGAGCTACCCTTAGAACTTTGCGCCTAGCCGTGCGAGCTTTCGGATTTTGGAGTTTAGAGGCTTGGCGGGGATTCAGGGCATATGTTTCGAAACAGTCAAGTTTTAGTAACAGGTCAACAGACCACGGGTCAACGGGTCCAATTGGTCCAGCAGTTCCCAATGTCCGCAAAGTTGGATGCTTAAATGGTTGTTCGCAAAGAAATCCTCCATCAGATCCAAGTTGGCATCCAGATTCTGATGATTCGACAAACGTGTTCACTTGAACCAACCACATGCAACCACTAAAAGACCCGCGAATACCCGCGAACTTTCGCTTAGATCACCCACATATTTTGTTTTTGTTCCATGCTTGCAGCTGGTTTTGGGGTATTCACTCCAGAGCCAAGGCCCGATTGAGTTGGATTCCCTGAAGAGGCCCTTTGAAATGGGTGTCCTCTCAGCTCACAGCGCATTAGGGAGCTGAACAAATTTTGATAAGACAGCACTCTGAATATGTATATATATATATATAGGTAGGTCAGTGTCGGTCCTATAGGCGACACGCACGAGTTCCTTTCAGGAAGTGCGAAACGATGTCTGAAGGTGTTGAATTGTGTGGCCCACACGATGGTCAACTTGATTCGAAGAAGGATAGGCACGAGAGCCTCTGGGCTTCTTGGAGCTTGGAGGACAGCGACACACCCCTTCCCCGAAACCTGGGGGGCAGCCCTGCACCTTTTGGAAGATCAAGGGCCACAGCTTAGAGGAGAATTGCGGGTTCAGATCCCCGAGCCAATTCCAAGCACGACTTGGGGGGGTAACCTGAGCTTTAGGTGTGTGAAGCCAAAAGGATTCCATCGCCCTCCCCTACCTCTCTGCCAGATTCCTCCAACTGAATAAAGGCTTGAGAAGACCTTAGGAAACCGCCCGGGGGGTTGGGGAGGGGGCGAAACTGAAGGGAGGGGACTGGCTGAAACTGAAGGAGGGGGGGGGACTTGCACTAGGTTTTGCTGAAGAACTGCCGGTGTTAGATCCAAGGTGAACCAACAAAAACGGCTCGGCAACGCCAGATGAGCTTTCGGCTCGGCTTGGAGCCTTTTGGGCCGGGTTGCCCTTGCCTGAAAGCACCCGCACGACATGGGTGGTTAAAAGGGGGTGTTTCCATTTGGATGTGGGGAAACCGAAAGGAAACCGGTGCCCTTCAGGGTTTGGGGTGTTTCCAAAGGGGTACCAAAATTTGGAGTGCCCCACTTTTTAGGGTTCCTTTCGAGAAACACGCAAGGGCCGAACAATTTTCGGCCAGGTTTAACCTTTTTTCATAGGCTAGTTATCCCCCCCCTGTATCCCCCCCCTCCCAAATGTCAAAATCTCCGTAAGACTCACCGAGTGTTGCTGAGCACTACTGGGGTTGCTTCAATTTTGCATAGCAAAGCTTGGATTTGTTGAAGCTTGCCTGAGGCTCGAAGCGTCATTGCGTGCTACTGAATACTTGCTGAGACTGGATCGCCCATGTGCTGTGTTCTTGGGGGGTGATTGAGAGGTCCTGGGTGTTACTGAGTCCTACTGAGCGTGCTTACTGAGCCGGGATTTCAAAAATGTGCTGTTTTAGGTTGTGATTGAGTGCTACTGAGTGTTACTGAGTGTTACTCAGTGTTACTGAGTGCTGCTGAGTGCTGCTGAGTTCTCATGAGTGCTGCTGAGTGCCTTTTGACCGCTACTGAGTGCTTCCTGAACGCTAGTGAGCGCTTGCTGATTGCTACTGAGTGCTTTTGAGCGCTACTAGGTCTACATCCGCTGATGTTCACAGGTGTGCAGTGCGCGGCGCAGTGGCAGCACAAATGACCACTAAGAAAATGACAGCACGCATAGGAATCATTACGGTTCCAACTACTCAGCAAGACTCAGTAGCACTGATGATCAAGTTTGAGTGGTGGCCATGTCTTACTGAGAGTTGCTGAGCCTTGCTAGCACTCGCAACGAAAAACATTATTGAGCCTATCACATTTGGGGGGGAAACGGAGGGAGGTTAAGTAACCTATGATTTTTGCAGGAAGCCCTTCTCAGCCGTTTCTCTTTTCGCCAAAAATGGAGCGTCCTTTTTCTACGATTGCAGGAATGGCTCATGGGTATGGGTCAAAATCAAGCCACCAGGAATTGGACCTCAGGTTTTAGTTCCTTGGGTGTTGGTTCCTTTTTTGTCCATTTTCCAGCCCAGCCCATTTTGGGGTTACCCGATTTACCCGCACCACGTCGACATGGCCATGGCAAACGTCCCTACGAGGACTTCATCGCCTTTGATTTGACGTTGCAGGACGGCGATGAGCGCACGGCTTGGGGTGTGGTGCGCCCCAAGGGGCCAAAGAAAAGGGGTGGGGGGTGGGTCACTTTGCGGTTACGACTCCCAGCCCTGAATATAGGGGGGGTGGTTTACGTTTTAGTTGCAACTGCCACAGGCCTTTTGGGGGGAGGTGCAGAGTCAAGATGTTAGACAGCCACTTTTTGTTTACAACTGGGGGGTGGGTTCACGTTTTGGTTGTAACTCCCATGGGCTTGTTTTTGGGGGAACATGTTAGGCAGCCGAGCGGTTTTCGCTGCTTTCGAGGTCGCCAGGCGTGTTGGCTAACTGCCTGGGATTTGCGGTGCCGTTGCGCCATGGCCGCATGACAAACAATTGTACATTGAACCAACCGATGCTATATATATACATATATATATTTAAGGGCTGCCGCCCAGTGCCGCCGACCCCAGTTTGCGGTCAGGGAGCTCTTCAGACGGACAAATGTCAGCACAAAAAATCGTGTATGTATGTATGTATGTATGCAGGTATGCATGTATGCATGCATGTATGTATGCATGTATGCATGTTTGTATGTTTGTATGTATGTATGCATGCATGTATGTGTGTGTGTATGTATGTATGTATGTATGTATGTATGTATCTATGTATGTAATGTATGTATGTGTATGTATGTATGTATATGTATGTATGTATGTATGTATATGTATGTATGTACATGTATGTATGCATGTAATGCATGTATGTATGTATGTAATGTATGTATGTATGTATGTATGTATGTATGGTATGTTATGTTATGTTATGTTATGTTATGTTATGTTATGTTATGTAATGTAATGTAATGTTATGTATGTATGTATGTATGTATGTATGTATGTATGTAATGTATGTATGTATGTATGTATGTATGTATGCATGCATGCATGCATGCATGCATGCATGCATGCATGCTTGCATGCATGCATGGTACGCATGTATGCATTTTCGGGCTGTGCTTTGGTACAGTCTTCGGGCTGTATCTGCCACAGCTTTCGGGGCTGTGGCTGCCACAGCCTTCAGGGCTGTGGCTTTGGTACAGTCTTCGGGCTGTATCTGCCACAGCTTTCGGGCTGTGGCTGCCACAGCCTTCGGGCTGTGGCTTTGGTACAGTCTTCGGGCTGTATCTGCCACAGCTTTCGGGCTGTGGCTGCCACAGCCTTCGGGCTGTGGCGTTGGTACAGTCTTCGGGCTGTATCTGCCACAGCTTTCGGGCTGTGGCTGCCACAGCCTTCGGGCTGTGGCTTTGGTACAGTCTTCGGGCTGTATCTGCCACAGCTTTCGGGCTGTGGCTGCCACAGCCTTCGGGCTGTGGCTTTGGTACAGTCTTCGGGCTGTATCTGCCACAGCTTTCGGGCTGTGGCTGCCACAGCCTTCGGGCTGTGGCTTTGGTACAGTCTTCGGGCTGTATCTGCCACAGCTTTCGGGCTGTGGCTGCCACAGCCTTCGGGCTGTGGCTTTGGTACAGTCTTCGGGCTGTATCTGCCACAGCTTTCGGGCTGTGGCTGCCACAGCCTTCGGGCTGTGGCTTTGGTACAGTCTTCGGGCTGTATCTGCCACAGCTTTCGGGCTGTGGCTGCCACAGCCTTCGGGCTGTGGCTTTGGTACAGTCTTCGGGCTGTATCTGCCACAGCTTTCGGGCTGTGGCTGCCACAGCCTTCGGGCTGTGGCTTTGGTACAGTCTTCGGGCTGTATCCGCCACAGCTTTCGGGCTGTGGCTGCCACAGCCTTCGGGCTGTGGCATACACGTTTCAAGTGTGCCGTTAGACCCTACTGGAAATGCAGGGGATGTGTTGTCATGATTGTCATGACAACTGATGATGATGATGATGATGATGATGATGATGAACATGATGATGATGATGAACATGATGATGAGGATGAAAATGATTATGATGATGATGATGAACATGATGATGAAAATGATGATGATGAACATGATGATGATGAACATGATGATAATGATGATGATGAAAATGATAATGATGATGATGATGAAAATGATAATGATGATGATGATGATGAATAATCATCACTACGCATCCTCATGATGAACATGATAAGTAAGCATGATCATGTTCCTCATCAGGTTCGTCCTGTTAGACCCGACTGGAAATGCATAAGATGCGTTGTCATGATTGTCATGATGACTGCTGCTGATGATGATGAAAATGAAAATGATGATGAACATGATGAAAAATGATGATGATGATGATGATGATGATGATGATGATGATGATGATGATGATGATGATGATGGAGTAGTGGTGTTTTGACCAAACGGGTACAAATTTATGCAGCGAGTATGATGAACATGATGTTGAAAATGATGACGGCGCTCTTCTGACCCGACTGGAAATGCAGAGGTCATGATAACTGCTGCTGATGCTGGGGGGGATGCTAACTGCTAGTGATGCTGAGGACGCGCAGTGATGATTATCATCAGGATGATGATGATGATGAACATAATGAGGAACATGATGATGAAAATGATGATGTTGATGATGATGATGATGAACATGATGAGAATCATTATGATGGACATGATGATGAAAATAATAAGGTCTGCCACAGCTTTCGGGCTGTGGCTGCCACAGCCTTCGGGCTGTGGCTTTGGTACAGTCTTCGGGTTGTATCTGCCACAGCTTTCGGGCTGTGGCTGCCACAGCCTTCGGGCTGTGGCTTTGGTACAGTCTTCGGGCTGTATCTGTCGGCTGTAGGCTTTGGTACAGTCTTCGGGCTGTATCTGCCACAGCTTTCGGGCTGTGGCTCCACAGCCTTCGGGCTGTGGCTTTGGTACAGTCTTCGGGCTGTATCTGCCACAGCTTTCGGGCTGTGGCTGCCACCACAGCCTTCGGGCTGTGGCTTTGGTACAGTCTTCGGGCTGTGTCTGCCACAGCTTTCGGGCTGTGGCTGCCACAGCCTTCGGGCTGTGGCATACACGTTTCAAGCGTGCCGTTAGACCCTACTGGAAATGCAGAGGATGTGTTGTCATGATTGTCATGATAACTGCTGCTGATGCTGGGGATGTGATGAACGTGAAAATGATGATGATGATGATGCTGATGATGATGATGATGATGATGATGATGATGAACATGATGAACATGATGAACATGATGATGATGATGAACATGATGATGAGGATGAAAATGATGATGAACATGATGATGAACATGATGATGAAAATGATGATGATGATGAACATGATGATGATGATGATGATGATGATGATGATGATGATGATGAACATGATGATGATGATGAACATGATGATAATGATGATGATGAAAATGATAATGATGATGACGATGATGAATAGTCATCACTACGCATCCTCATGATGAACATGATAAGTAAGCATGATCAGGTTCCTCATCATGTTCGTCCTGTTAGACCCGACTGGAAATGCAGAAGATGCGTTGTCATGATTGTCATGATGACTGCTGCTGATGATGATGAAAATGAAAATGATGATGAACATGATCATGAAAATGATGATGATGATGATGATGGAGTAGTTGTGTTTTGACCAAACGGGTACAAATTTAAGCAGCGAGTATGATGAACATGATGTTGAAAATGATGACGGCGCTCTTCTGACCCGACTGGAAATGCAGAGGTCATGATAACTGCTGCTGATGCTGGGGATGATGCTAACTGCTGGTGATGCTGAGGACGCGCAGCGATGATTATCATCAGGATGATGATGACGATGAACATAATGAGGAACATGATGATGAAAATGATGATGGTGATGATGATGATGATGAACAGGATGAAAATGATTATGATGGACATGATGCTGAAAATAATAAGGTCTGCCACAGCTTTCGGGCCGTGGCTGCCACAGCCTTCGGGCTGTGGCTTTGGTACAGTCTTCGGGCTGTATCTGCCACAGCTTTCGGGCTTTGGTACAGTCTTGTGCTGCTTTCGGCACAGCCTTCGGGCTGTGGCTTTGGTACAGTCTTCGGGCTGTATCTGCCACAGCTTTCGGGCTTTGGCTGCCACAGCCTTCGGGCTGTGGCTTTGGTACAGTCTTCGGGCTGTATCTGCCACAGCTTTCGGGCTGTGGCTGCCACAGCCTTCGGGCTGTGGCTTTGGTACAGTCTTCGGGCTGTATCTGCCACAGCTTTCGGGCTGTGGCTGCCACAGCCTTCGGGCTGTGGCTTTGGTACAGTCTTCGGGCTGTATCTGCCACAGCTTTCGGGCTGTGGCTGCCACAGCCTTCGGGCTGTGGCTTTGGTACAGTCTTCGGGCTGTATCTGCCACAGCTTTCGGGCTGTGGCTGCCACAGCCTTCGGGCTGTGGCTTTGGTACAGTCTTCGGGCGGTATCTGCCACAGCTTTCGGGCTGTGGCTGCCACAGCCTTCGGGCTGTGGCTTTGGTACAGTCTTCGGGCTGTATCTGCCACAGCTTTCGGGCTGTGGCTGCCACAGCCTTCGGGCTGTGGCTTTGGTACAGTCTTCGGGCTGTATCTGCCACAGCTTTCGGGCTGTGGCTGCCACAGCCTTCGGGCTGTGGCTTTGGTACAGTCTTCGGGCTGTATCTGCCACAGCTTTCGGGCTGTGGCTGCCACAGCCTTCGGGCTGTGGCTTTGGTACAGTCTTCGGGCTGTATCTGCCACAGCTTTCGGGCTGTGGCTGCCACAGCCTTCGGGCTGTGGCTTTGGTACAGTCTTCGGTCTGTATCTGCCACAGCTTTCGGGCTGTGGCTGCCACAGCCTTCGGGCTGTGGCTTTGGTACAGTCTTCGGGCTGTATCTGCCACAGCTTTCGGGCTGTGGCTGCCACAGCCTTCGGGCTGTGGCGATGGTCCAGTCTTCGGGCTGTATCTGCCACAGCTTTCGGGCTGTGGCTGCCGCAGCCTTCGGGCTGTGGCTTTGGTACAGTCTTCGGGCTGTATC
>CAUJNA010002295.1:0-38055 GCA_963377175.1 Effrenium voratum | reverse complement strand
GGGGGGGGGGGGATTGGGCGGGGGGGGGTGGGGGGGGTGGAAAAAGCGAGGCAAACATCTGCGGCCTTCTGAGTTGTCTCGGCACTCATCGCTCGAGTCGCTGGAGTTCCCCTACAGTTGATTAGTTGACTGGTTGCGTCGAGTCGCTACTACTTAGGTCCAAAAAAGAGGGGAAATTCAGGACAACATCCAACAGACACAAGGCCCCTTTGAAGCGAAACGAAACACAACTTGTTTCAACAATGATGGTGCGTTTTGTATCTGCCCTCAGAGCTTGCCACACAAAGTCATCAATTATAGTTCACCAACAGAAATTCTAGTTCTTCGTTTAGTTAGCTTTTGGTTGAAGGATCCTTGATTTAAAAACCTTCATGATGGGGCCCAAGCCAATTTTCCCGCAATCTTTGAGCTCCGCAAAGTTCTTGCAGATGACTGACTCAGGTTTGCGGCTGAGTCATGTGCCCTCCACAAAAAGGCTCAGACTTTGGAAATGACGAAATGAGAACAAGCTCATTGGTTGCCACCCTGTTGACTTCTTATACCAACATGATTGTACAGGTAGTATGCTTTTTTAGGGGTCCCCCAAAATCGAATTCGGTTTGCCCTTTTGGTATTGCTTTAAAATCACCAAACAAGGGGGTACCCTCAACACAAGACAGACCCATATGCACCATCCTCAAAACTTACCTACGACGTGGTCCATGGTCATGGGCCCCCTACACGGACTGACGATCCTAGCCCAAGTTGTGGTTTTACCATGGCATGGGCCCAGTCAAACCAAATCATAAGCCCCACAAAACACATAAAGCCAAACAATAAGTGCAAAAAAACAGACAAAGACAAAAGCAACCAAGCCTGAAAGCCCCACACACACATACACAAACACGCCCGAAACAAAATGGACAGCGAAGGACTCGGGCGCCTCCACCATCGCCGGAGGAAAGCAGAAATCGCCAAATCGCCAACTGTGGTTGCTTCTGTGTAGGGGTGGGGGTTTATCTTTTTCTTGAGGTTTCAACCCGTGGCTCAACCATGACAGTTTAGACCTTGCTCCACAAATATGGGTGTCCATTTTTGGTGGTGTTGAATGCAAACCAAAAGGAAACCACGCATTGTGGGCTCCCACCCATGTGTTGTTTTCCGCGGTGGTAGGCATCCTCCAGGGCTCCAAGTGTGGGAGGACTCACGCTGTTCGGTCGCCTTTTGACTTTCAACCTGAACTAGTCGCAGTTTGGCTGCCTTTTTAAGTGTGCGAGTTCAAAACCAACTCAACAAGCAAAAGTCCCTGCTTCCGGAGTTATGGGAACCTGCTTCCCCCAATGAACATCTCAAACCTCAAAACGTAGAATGCAGGCCACTAAGGTGAATACACGCTGGCAAGCGAGCGAATGTCCAGGCTTACCTTTTTGATTGGGGATTCGTCTTCAGTCTCTGCAAAGCTGTGAGCTGCAGTGCGACAACCTCTTTGCAGCACAATTCAACTATCTTGGACATGGGTATGAGCTTCAATTGGGACCCGTTGGCATCATTTATCTGGGAGCTTGTCCGCCAAACATTCTGAGGGTGTGGCCCAGTAAATTCACAGCCTTCCGCGTTCGATTTCTGGCAGCGCGATGATGTCTCACGAGCATTTACGGCTTGGCTCTCAAGAGGCTGACATCAAGGTCGTGAGATGCTCTGGACAAGCTGGAACCCGGGCCTTCAAGTGATCCATGGATGGTGACAGGCAGCAAACTGAGAATGCCGTCAAACACTACGCTTCACAACCAGAGCGCTCTGAGATACCAAGTATTTACAACTTGCTTGCTGCTGAACCTTGCCGCAACTTATGCCATCTCTTAGCAACGGAATGCGCCAATTCCCTTGGAATACTGAATGCAAGAAATGCAGGGTCTCAGGCTAGCATGCAAGAAAGCCATCTAGGGATAAAGGTGATACGAATAAATCCCATCTCACTCGAAGGCTTCCTCCAAGGGATCTGGCGGCAATTCGTTCTCCTGACATTCGACTTCCGCGGCACCATCGGTTGCTCAAGAACTGGTGGGTGACCACCCACCCCCCCAAACGAAAATGATCTGTGCCACTAAAGCATCCTCCACAACATCACCCAACGCAGCAGCGCCCGGAACATGGGCAGAGGAACAGCTCCTTCTTTCTCTTCTCGAGGGCCTCCTCGTTTTCTTTCCTCTGGACCTCAAATACGAACGCTCCCAGGTTGATCCAGCCCCTTGTGTGCAAAAGACTTGTTCAAAATGGGGGATCTCTAATCTTAATCCGGTGGGAGACCAATACAAGGGATACCACTACCCTCTGGCAACGGATTGATTTTGAACCTTGTTTAAAGAATCTCCCGTTTCCACTTTACAGGGGACGAGGAGGGCAGGCTGTTCAATCAAATTTTGCCCAACCCGGCTCGCCACCCTGAGAATGAATGCCGACCGCATCTATCACCGCAAGCCAAGTGGCATAAGGATTCTTGAGCAACTTCCGCGCCTGCCAATGAGCTGGCTGGGTTCCACTTTGTTTGGGGAAAAGGGTCGAGCATCGAGCATGGCCACAAAAACGACTCACTGCGCAAGGCCTGAACCCGCAATGCCGTTGGAGACATGTAGTGCGGATTCAGATACCTGAGGACTACACGATAGGGTCACTGGCATCCTCAGGCAAGTCGTGTTGTTTCATTAACAGATCCGCCAGGTTGTATTGGGGGTGTCCCATTGAGGGAATCCTTCGCTGGACGAAAAAAACAAAACAAAAAAATCAAATCAATCCAACGGATTGATTCATCCGAAATGGAGCTGAGGGGAGAGCAGCGTTTGTCCGTTGAAGCTCCCGCCGAAGATTCGGATCGGGTCCAGGACAAAGCGCGGACCTATCTCTGTGAGAACCTGCAGGGCAAAGCGAGTGTGCATTTTTGAGGCCGCCCTGCTGACCTTAGGTTTGATAGTAAACCAAAGGAAGACCACGTGGTTTTGGGCGGCTCTGAGGTAGGGCTCCGTGCAAGGTTCCGGGGCGGTTCCTAGAAGGTGCGCGGGGTCGTTCCGAGAAGGATTCCAGGGAGAAAAAGGTTTTGGGGATCGAGGTGGTTCCGAGAAGGGTTCCGGTAAGGCGACAACCCGAGCTCTGGCGATGCTTGCCGTTGGGGGTATCGCTTCAGCCCATATATATATATATATAGATATATATGTATATATATAGAGAAAGAGAGATGTACATATAATATATATAATAATATATATATAATAATAATAATAATAATAATAATAATAATAATAATAATAATAATAATAATAATAATAATAATAATAATAATAATAATAATAATAATAATAATAATAATAATAATAGATTTCTATCGTGTGTAATAATAATACTTAATAGATAATAATAATACTTAGGATAATAAATAATAATAATAATAAATCATAATAATAATATCATAATAATAATAATCAATAATCAATAAAATAATAATAATGTTAGCATAATAATAAAAATAATAATAATAATAATAATAATAATAATAATAATAACAATAATAATAATAATAATAATAATAATAATAATAATAATAATAATAATAATAATAAAATAATAATAATAATAATAATAATAATAACAATAATAATAATAATAATAATAATAATAATAATAATAATAATAATAAAAATAATAAAAATAATAATAATAATAATAATAAATATATATATATATATATATATATATTTGCGGGGCGCCCCCGGCTTCGCGTGGCTGGAGACTTTCTCGCCCTGGCCTGCTTCTCTGGCTTATTGCCATCCTCTGGCGTTTCGGGCGAGATCTGGTAGTGCCGAAACCTCGGGCGACTCGGGCGCCGTGTGCTTTCGAAATAACTACTCCGTTCGTTCACGCAAACTTTTTGCCATGCGCATTGCCATGCTCCTCCTACTTGGTAAGTGGGTGCATGCTCATCCTACTTGGTAAGTAGGTGGTAATCATAGTTAGGATTTTTTGCCATGCTCCTCCTACTTGGGAAGTGGTAATCATAGTTACGAATCGGCTAACCCTCGTCCCACTTGCAACCGTGGATATGAATCTACTGACCTAGCTTGAACATCCTGTGCCCAGACGTTAAAATAGGGTACCCCCCCACCCCACCCACCCACCCACCCCCTAAAAAGGGCTTTGTTGTGCCCCTCTATAAGGTTCCTCAACCCCGAAACGGGCACCGAAGCCACGTTTCATCATCCAAGCATCGCATCTTCTGAGCTTATCCATGCCTCAGGCCACGGCCAGATCTTCCTGTCCAGCCTGTCTCACAAAGGACACCAAGGACCAAGCATGACTTGGGTTCCCCTTTCAAGGCCCCAACGCGCGCGCACACACAGAGACACAGAGACACACAAACAAACATACAGAGACACATGCCACGATTCCTCTCAAACGAAAAAACACGCACCCATCCAGCTCCGGGGAGGTCCGCGGACCACCAACTGGGAGGGCTACTTCTCCGGCTTCCGGGCAGCTTACTTTTCGGTGTTTGACCCAAATGTGCCTCTTGGACGAGGCCTATGCTTCAGGTGTGGATCCCCTGCGTTTCCGGGGCACGGGAAACGAATTAGGACTTGAGTGGAGCGGGCTCTACGGGCAGTTGCAGGCACGGTCACGCTGCTGTTGTTTACGTCCCTTACTTGCAGCCTTGTTCACGTCCCTTACTTAAAGGGCAGGGTACCTAGTAAGTGGGCAATAATCATGGTTTTAACCCACTTACCATGGCTTAAGTCTCCTAAGTGGGTTCTAACCAGGCTTACTAACCACTTCCTGGGCACCCTGCCCCTTTAAGCAGGTCCTCTTCAGGCACATGCACTTTGCGCAGAGCTCATGGCCTCCTGCTCTGGCGCGGTTGGTCCCACTCTCGCCCCGAGTGGATCAGACCGATCTTCCATGAATTTGGACACGCGCCCCTGCATTTGCACGTGGTGCCTGGGAGGCCGTGAATATTCTGCGGCAGCTTCCGCTTCCGTGTTTGCGCGCAGCGTGGATAGACATCATAATGGTGGTAGGGACAAACACATGAATACCTTGAACCGGATTTCGAATACAAATCAAATTATATAGCAAACCTAACTGACCATAAGCCACAAGCTATTTCAACTGTTACGTTGGCCGAGTTGCCATTCATTATCTGTCTTCTTCGCCTTCTGTTTTTTCTGTTGTTTCTTCTTCTTCTTCTGGTTATTGTTATTCTTTCAACAATGTCTATCTTGTTGTTCATCACAGTATGGTTCATGTCCTGTACATGTGTACCCTTGTTTCGAGCCTCGAATCAAGATATCAACACAACGTAATCCTGAGATTCGTCTTGGTATAGATTGATCATTCTATGTACGGCTCCCATGCTAACAATCATTGATGAAGATAAATAGAACTATAATCATGTATGCCAGTATAGCGGTTACTTATGGAGAATGACATGGGATGGAGAAGCTGGGAATGGATGCACCTAACCAAATATTAGCATGCTGGTGCATCCAGATAGATATGCCATGCCTTCACTCACCTCTTCCCTTCATTCACGGCTCGCGGGCAATAGACAAGAGACGCAGAAGGTGGAACAAGGAGGGGGAGACCTGGCATACGCCACCCATTCCCTTCCTTATGTCCTAGCTCATAGCGGCTTCTCCTTGCCTCTCCTACTGTGGATGGACAAACTCCGTTCGCAACAGTAGGTGGTTTATCCAATCGTTCAGAGGGTTTCATTTATCCCAAGTGGTGCAGGATTTCGCCCAGAATGACGGATACACATTCATGTCCTGTCTATCCCTCGCTCGATTCCTTTCCTGGCATTTGTTGTTGGCCACTTGATTCTTTGTGAGGCCTCAAATCACTCTTTCCTCTCTTTCCTAGTTGTTGCTGACTCATCTCTGAGATGGATGGGGATGGGAAATGGATGAGGCAAGCCAGGATCATATTCTCCTTTCATTGTCCGATCCTGCTGTTACCTTTAAGGACCTAACAAATCAACTCCTACAAATAAATGATGGGTCACAAACAAGCCTCACGTATCCCTTTATCTTCATCAAGGCTTGTATATCCTGGGATCTTGAACAGGGGCAGGTGAGAGATGATGAAAAGTACTATTCGCACCATCTCGTCCCTTTCTTACCTTTATATCCCGTACTCTGCTCCTTCATCCACTCGAATCGGGTTTGATTGTGGCTTGCGTCAATTCTTGTCCCAAATGGGTGTGTCTTAAAATGGGGACCTCCCACTTTCGTGTTCTTGGCTTCTGGTTTTCCTTTCAAAACCACGAAAAAAAGTACCCTCAACACAAAGAAACCACACCGACATAGACTCACCCCAGGGATCAAGGCTCGACGCCAACGGCTGGGTTTTAAGTCGTTGATCCATAAGGTGTATGGGTATGTGTCAAAATAGGTGACCCCCAAGCCCTCAGAAACAAACACACTCAGGTGGCATCCCCACTGCCGAACCCTCCCTGAAAGCTGCTCCGAACCGCTCTTGAGCCTATCTGGCCTATCGACCCCAAAGCTTTCAGCTGCTGGGGGGAAAAACGGAAGTTGACTCCAAATTCGAAAATGGTCATAACAGCCCGGAACTCTGAGGCGCCCGCCAGTAGAAGCACATGATGTGGTCGTGGAAGGGTTTGCTCTTCGGATGGTTCCGTGGCGTGCCAAAGACCTGACGAAAGCCAAGACTGAAGCGGGTGAAACCCAAAAATCGGGCTGAAGCTTCTCGCGGCGCGGGGGGGGGGGCTTGTTTGGGTATGAGTTTCCCTTTGTAAAGCCCATCTTTGGTCCACGCGCCTTTAGGGGATCGATTTCACAGCCTAGGGCACGGATCCGGATCGGGCTTGCACCAACCAGGATTCAACACCCGCCCCAAAAAGCCACGCATCAAGCAATGTGGTACCAAAACCCCAAGAAATGCTGGGTGGTTTTGTGGTCATTTGACCAAAAGCTAGCCATGCTAGCCGATAGAACGAAGCACGAAGCCCCGGCAAGTTGGAGCACATTGCAGGGTGCCAACTGCATCTGTTTTGGGGGACTTGTTTTTGTTGGAAAAGGGAAACCAAAAGGAAAGCTGTTGCGCCAGTTTGGGGGATCCGATTCCAAAAAGACCATCCACCCATTGGGCTGGCATCCAGCATTGCATGGCTTTGGGCCGTGCCGCGAGGTGGGGTTCCGACAATTCGCACCCACCAAACGTGCCTGAGTGAACAGGCCCTTGATCAGCTGAAGGTAGGACAGTCGGCTGAAGTTCTGGTCGAAATACCTCAGTGATCTTTGCAACGAGCGCGACTCGCCTCCTCGAGGTTCTCTTGTCTGCGAAAACGGCCGATCTGTGAACACTTGCCCCCACTTGGGATGTCCAAGATTGGGACCTGCCACAAAGTGTCCTTTTCCTTTTGGCTTCCCTTCAAAATGCCATCCCAAGTGGGGAGTTCTCATTTTGGGCACAAGTGGTTTGGCAAAGTCTTTCAGAGCCAAGCTGAGGACGGGGCAGAATCGGGCGAGACCCCAACAAACAGTTTCCAGCCTCGGTTCTTGCCAAGGCTGAAGCCAGTGTCAAATTTAAGCCGTGAGGGTTCTTGCGATCCAAACCTAGTGAGTCCCTCATGCCCCTGCTAAACTCACCATAAACAAAGCAGGATCTTTCGGCCAAACCTTGCATACAATCTACTTGTACACGGGCGAAACTACGGGCGAAACTGCCTCTCTCTGACCAAGAAGCTAATCTAACCTCCTGGGTGGTGTGAATGTTCAACACCTGGCAGCTTTGCAGCCCTCCGGCTCTAGGAGCATCCGTGACTCACTGACCACGCCTGAAACTTCATGGTCGGTCCAGAAGGAACTCGCCCAACCCACAGATACCTCAGCAGCATTTCTCCCCGGAAATACGTGCAACTGCTCAGAAGCAAAACGACGTGCGCTTCGTTTAAATGCAGGGAGAGCCACAAATCCTCCCGCTTCCGAGCTTCAAAGAAGACCACGTTATTGCAGTTCTTCAGCTCGCAGATCTGCAAGGCGATAGGTTGAGGGAAAGCGCCAAAGTGAGCAGTACCCAAAACCCACATCAGTGACTCCACAAACACATGGTTATATCCTGTAACAATGCATGTTATATATACACATAACCCTTCCGATATGCCATGTGAAACCAGGTAGAACCACCTGCTCAACTGGTCAATAGACATCGGGTTTGGTTGCCAGTGGCAAGCGCAAATGCAACTAGTTTTTTCTAGCACCAGGCAACTGAAGGGCAGATCGGCCTCATTGATCTCATTGAAGTTCGACCTTTTCTCAAACTTGGGTTCCTGGCAGGTTGCAGCTGGGAAACCCTCCCCAAGAAAGGTTCGACAGGAAGGTTCAGGCTCTGAGAAGAGCTGAGATGCCCGATTCCAGAGGCTGAGAAAAAGCTCCTCTCATGTGGCCATGGGTCAAAATCCCGTACCCCCAGTCAACATCCCAATCCCACTAAAATAGGTTCTAAAATGGGTGGTGCACCCACCCCAAAATGGGATCCCATTGGTTTTGACCTGCCATGTCTCTGCTGACTCCCCGGCTCAGGACATGGCCGTGGGTCAACACCAATAGGATCCCATTTTCGGGTAGGTGCACCACCAATTTCAGTCTATTTTAGGGTACGGGGTTTTGGCCCATGGCCACATGGGGTTCAACAAAAAGCGCCAGCCAGCTGCGCCGTCTTGTGGTGCGGCAGCAACTTGCGGAGGTCTTCGCAAAGATGCCGAAACCTGCCAAGGAGTGGTGGGGAGGGTACAACTACTTGGGGACGGCCCTTTTTGGTCGCTATGTGATAGGAACCTAAATCCAACCATTTGAGGAAATGCCGCCTTTTGATAGGGAAACCAACAGGAAGCTTAAAATGGTGGACCTAGAAGGGTATAACCATAAAAACAACTGGAACAAGGGTTGACTAATACCCAAAGGTTGAGTAAAAAGGGTCGATTTATAACCAAAGGTTCAGTAACAAGGGTTGATTAATAACCATGGTGCAAGCCTACCTACAGAGTAAGACCAACATCCAAGACGCCCCCGCTCTCCCTCTCGTTTGCTCATGGCCTGTGTCTTTCGGGAACCTACTTGGTCACTTGGGGGACCTAGGGGGCACACCCAAAACGTGTGGCTGTCCCAAAGGGTATCCCTTTAACTGGGCTGTCCGTTTTCAGATCCCCCGCCAAAGTTAGTAGTCACTGCTGCTGAACCGGATGGCTTTCCAGCCACCAAGTCAAACCAAAGGCACTGGCGTCAGCTTCCTTCTTGGAGCTCCCATGTACCCTCAAGAACCAGAGCACGCCTAAAATGGACTCCAAAGGCATGGCTTTGGCACAAACATCGGAGCCAACCAAAGTGGGCCTCGAGGCATCCCACTTTCACTTTAAGACGAACCCATCACTTCGGATTCTGAGCCTCAAAAAACCGACCACATACCCAGGGGGTTGATCAAAAGGTCCTTCACACAGGATGACCATCAGGGAAGCCACTCGAGACTGTCCCCATTAAACGGGGAAGCGTTGCTGATGGTCATTTTTGGGGGCCAGGAATATTGATCAACCCGCACATCATGCGACTCATCGTCAGTTCGCCTTGCTGTGACACCTCTGCTGCAGAAGACCAACGTCCGCTGCTTGTTGCGCCATCTGGTGTCTTTTTGGATGTACCTGTGCCCAAATGGTCATGTTCCTGATAGTGTCTCTTTATAACAAACAACCCTGAAAACACGCACACACAGCGGACAAAAGCGGCTCCCTTCAAACACATCGAGCAAGGGCACGCCGCATCGGCCATCAAATACCTGCAGTGCGGAATAGGGTTGATGTCCACACTTGCGTGAAGAAGTGGGACCCTGATATTTAGTGCTTCACATTTGCGCCTGCCAAAGCCACCATGCATGGACCAAGCCACCGGGTCTCGTGATCTTCCGATTTGGTTGCTTCCCGACGTCTGCCATGTCTGGCTGCAATCTACAGTTGGGACAGTGTGACAAGAAAACACTCCAGATAGAAAATGAAGTGGGTGCGGGTCAAAATTAAACCACCAGGGGACCGCCTGTTTTAGTCATGGGTTCCACTTACCAGGGTTCCATTTTAGGTACCCATGTTTGACCCACAGCCAAGTAGGCACCAGGGGCGGACTGGGCTGTCTTTGCTATGCTCAACCGTTGCCTGGCTGAGCAGAACGCATGGCTCTTGTTTTCTCCAATCGTTTAATGATTGCAATGTATTTGGTTGCAGCTCATGGAAAGAAGACGGCTTTTGCATCTCGTAGAAGTACTCACACTATGGCAGTTGGTTGCAATTTGAGTGCAGCTGTTCTGCTTCATGAAAGACAGTGTAAGTGTGGATCTTATAATTCAAGGCTCTTCCTACACGGAACTGTACAAACAACTACGTGGCTGTGGCTCAAAAAACCGGTACCAAAATGGAACCCTGGTAAGTGGAAACATGCACCAAAACCTGCGTAACCCCTCCAGTTTCATTTTGAGCCACAGCCACGTGGCGACTTCTGTGACGTAGACTCACGCAGCACTATCTTGCTCAACCTTGACAGGTGTGTGAGTCTGATTGTTGCAAATGTTGCCAACCAAATTGTAGAGCGACACTGCATCATCGCGACTTGGCTGGGTGTTGCCGTGCTCAGTCATGGCACGAGCGGCCACCTTCAAGGCGACTTGCTTTCCATTCCGAAGTTGATGCTTCATCTCTTCTGTCAGCGGCACCTTCTTTGACCACCAATACCAAGACCAGTGATAGTTGCGCCTGTGCACCTTCTCCATGCCATGGTCATCTAATTCTGCGGGGATGTAGGTCTTGCCACCGTCGATGGAGACATCAACGCGAGCAATGCGATGACCTCCTCCTCCAAGCGCGATACCTCGGACTTCGACGCCATCCGCCAACGCCGAAGCCGCAGAAATGGTCTCATTGGGTTCTGGGACAATGACACTGCTGTGAACAGGCATCTCCATGACGCGGAAGATGGAGTTGTCTTGCCTGACTTCGAATCTTCCAGCCCTCTTGACTTCACCTCCTGTGAGGACGGTCTTTGCAATGTGGTCTTCGAAGTTCATGTTTGGTGGGTAGATCACTTCATCTGTATGGGTGTCCACGTGGCTCTCATGCAGCCCATCGCTGAGCTCCATCTTCGCCAACCACTTGCAGTTTCGGACTCCAGCGAAGCCGGGTACCAAGACACGCACTGGATAGCCGTGGTCAGGGGTCAGAATCTCGCCGTTCATGGTCTGTGCAAGGATGACATCACCAAAAGGATCAATGGCCTTTTCCAAGGGAATGGTTACTCCAAAGTTGGAGCCGGTCTCATCCATGTCATGGCCCGTCAGTCGCAAATACTTTGCAGGCAACGGTTGCGCTCCCAAGGCAATGGAATCCACATCTACACCACAGGCACGAAGCACATCACGAACTTTCACACCAGTCCAAACAGCGTGGCTGCCCCAAAAGTTGTTGTTGATTTCGTTCCTAGGAAACTCCACCTCCTCCCAATTGTCCCGATTGTCCGTGCGATGCAAGTAACGAGGATACTTTGCAGCTCCACCACAAATCATAGTGCTTTCTACAGTGGCTTGAGGTAGCTTCCTCAGATCTTGCAGCTTGAACACCCGGCTCTTAGAGCCGGGTGTGTTGACTTCGAACTCGTAGTCCTCCTCGACATTATCCCAAGTTGGAACTGGGAAGTGATTTCTCACATAGAAACCGCGAATTGGAGTGTAGAAGGATTCCAGAAGGTATTTTCCCATCAAGTTTGCCCATCGAGGTGCACTTGCAATGGTTTCTTGCAAGTCTCGCTCCGGCTCGTCCGCGTAGGGATTTGAAAAGATGGTCTCCTCGTAGGATTTCTTTCCATCAGACTTGCTCAGGCGTCCGATGAGGCAATTGCGATCCAAAAAATGACTTACATCTGGATGGACGTGGTAGACCTTGGTTGCTTTCTGCTTCCCTGCTAAAAGTGTTTAACTTTTAGTGGTTTAATGGAAAACCCATTGGTTGGCAAAAAGTTAAAGTCCTAACATCCAAGCAAAATGCACCAAAGAGACGTCCATGTATTTTTGGAGGTCGGTGCCCGCCATCATCATGATTCGACCTGGGCCTCCTGGGTGGATCTTAGCGAAGTTCGTAACGTCGTAGACGTGGCCCTTGAAAGAGATCCAAAGTCCATCGTCCATATTGTTGTGAGCCCTAAGCTCATCTAGGCCTATGATGCGCAGGTCCTTATCCTGTGGGACTTCTCCATCTGTCTTCACAGGGGCTCCGAATGTTCCACGGCTCGTTGTCTTGCAATCAATCTGCTTACAGAGACCTCCGCCTGCCAGCAGCCCTCCTGCCATCAGAAGCAGAGCATGTTCATGTCTTGAGCTGCTCTTCTTGATAAATAGCTGAGCACGCTGCAAAGCCGGAGCGAAGCGAGCCAAAGGCCTTGAAAACATGGCCGATCTCTCACGCAATATTGGATCTCGACACTGCACTGTGATTGTCAGATAGCTTGAGCACAAATAGCTTGAGCAGAACGCATGGCTCTAGTACTCATCTGATGCACAGCCAAACAGAAGGGTACCCTAAAGGACATGCAAAAAATTGGTGAGTCCTCAGGTCTTTGTGGGACATTTATTGTTTTCTCGGGAGGGGGGGGAAAAAAAAAAAAAAAAACGTCCCCGGGTGGTTGGGGGACATGGTGTGATCCCTGGATGTTTTTGTTTTGTTTACACTGAGCTGCCGGCGGATCAGGCTTCGCAGAGCTCTCTGCTTCCTGGCCACAGTTCGTCAAGCCTTCTACCTCCTGCCGAGTTCACTCGCCAAGAAACATTGAAGTCATAATCAAAGCCTGGGACTAAACTGGTGCAGAACCATGGCAAAGAAGCATCCATGTTGGTTGAGATTATCGCTTACTAACCTTTATCTACCCGAGTTTTGATTCTGGCCCATTTAAACTCTTGAGTTGTGCCTGGTTGGCTTTTTGGTTGGTTGATTGGTTGGTTGGTTGGTTTGTTCCTTCCTTCCTTCCTTCCTTCCTTCCTTCCTTCCTTCCTTCCTTCCTTCCTTCCTTCCTTCCTTCCTTCCTTCCTTCCTTCCTTCCTTCCTTCCTCGTTTCATTGGCTTGGTGATTTGTTGCCCCGTTGGTTCGCTGGCCCCTATGATGAAGCCTACCAACAACACGTTTTGCCAACGCGCCAGGTACACCTTCTTCAGACACGACTCTTGCAGAACGCTTAAGAAAGGTCTGGAGCTATAGGTGTTTCTCAAAGCGGATTTCGGACCACCTGGTGGTTGGTATTTCGAGAGAAGCCAAAGGGAAATCGTTGCGATCTGAGGCTGCCCTTTTTTTCAATTTTTTAGAAACACCCACAGGGGCCAAAAAACACCGTTTTGCAGGCTCGCCGCTGCGCACTGCCCCGACTTTTCTTGCCCGAAGCGGCCCGGTCGAGTTCTCACTTCCAAAAAGGCCTTGGTGTCGCTGCAACTCTCGATTGAAACGAACTGGCAGGGAGGCAGCTGGGATTCACAGGCAGCCAAGACCCAATCAAGGAGCACACACACACACACACACACACACACACACACTTGTCCCGCATCCCTTGTAATCTCTTCTGGGCAAGGGAGACAAAAGTCGCAGGGGCAACCTCATCTATCTGTGAGGGTTGGCCCAATTGGTAACTTTAACACCACCCTTCAACAGAGCGGGGTCCGTTTTAGTAAGACATCCTCACTAAACGGTGGCCTAAAGGGGCTTTCCACCGAAACCACTAAAAGCAATTGTGAGTTGGGACCTCTCTCCCAATGTGGCCACGTTTGTTGGACTCCAGATGCTCTGGCCGCGGTTCCCTAAAAAAAGCTGAGTCGGAAATCCGGGCGCCATGCTGGGTGGCGCGCACCAATCAGGATCCACGCCCACACCTTCGCGCAGCGTAGGCCCTGGGGCCCAACGTCAAGGACTACACTCTTCAAGGGGAAGCGGGCCCTCTCGCCAGTAGGC
Organism: Effrenium voratum; assembly: GCA_963377175.1. Taxonomy (NCBI): domain Eukaryota; class Dinophyceae; order Suessiales; family Symbiodiniaceae; genus Effrenium; species Effrenium voratum. Next base: position 24,046 of record CAUJNA010002295.1, on the reverse strand, counting down.
TGGCTGTGAGATTTTCAGACTTTTGGAACGGGACCCTTTGGAACCGAGGCAACCTTTCGACAAGCAGGGGAGAAGATTACTGTCTAGAGGAACTGAATCACCAACCTTATGGAAAGGGAGCCTTTGGACATCAGAAACTGCTTGGATGTACGTCCAACCATTTTGGACGGCCGCTGCAAAAAATGGCCAACCCCTCCAAAGACATGTCCGCTTCCCTCGCAATGGAACTCGCAAGAGAGGGATTCCCATCCCCATGCATTCCACTTTCTCGCATTCGGGGTGGGAGCTTGGTATCCCAACAAAATGGCAACATGCCACCTCAAGGGTTGGAAGTCACGTGAGCTACGCCGCTCTTCAAGGAAGGGGCCCCTGAGGCCAAGACAACAAAGGGAAGCACCGCAATCGCTTCCCTGGCCCCCAACGCTCTTTTTGAAGCGAATCAAATTCGGAATCCGCAGTGCGCATCACGCGTGGCTCTTGGCATGCTCGCAAGCTCGGCACCTTAGTCGAAGCACTGAACCGTGACTAAGACTCCTTTTGTAGGCGATGGTCATGGCTCTCTAGGGCGTTTGCACGCCGAAGCTTTGTTGAACCCCCATCCTCCGTTACAGAAGATACGTAAGTGGTTGTCAAAGTCGCCTCGCATGATGCTTGAGTTACAACCATACCCAAGAAACCACAACTGTTCATGCCTGTGAGCAATGCTAAGCCACCAACTTGACAAGCTGCATGCCAGTCTCTGCATTGGCGCACACTTCCGAGCAATCAATCGCTGAGTCGCAGCCTGAGAGCGGGCCACTACCAGAAAAAAACTGTGGTGTCTGTGTGTGTGGGTGTGTGCGTGTGCGCGCAGCTGCGTTTGCAATTGCGTCTGTGCTTCCGTCTGCGTTTGCGACTGCGTCTGCTTCCGCGTCTGCGTCTGCAACAGCGCGTGCGTCTGCGTCTGCGACTGCGTCTGCGACTGCGTCGACTGTGTCTGCGTCTGCGACGTGTTTGCGTCTGCATCTGTCTGCGTCTGCGACTGCGACGTGTCTGTGTCTGCGTCTGCGTCTGGTTCTGCGTCTGCATCTGCGTCTGCTTTGCGTTCGCGATGGCATGCGCGTTTACCTTTGGGTTTGGGTCGTGTGTGTGTGTGCTTTTGTGTTTGTGGGTGTGTCTGTGCGATTGAGCGGTTGTGTGGTTGTGTGCTGCGCATTGCGTGGTGTGTGGTGTGTGGTGCGCGGTGCGTGGTGTGTGGTGTGTGTGTGTGTGTGGTGTGTGTGTGTGTGTGTTGCGTGTTGCGCCTTGTGTGAGCGCTTGTGCTTGTGCTCGTGTTTGTGTCTGTGTGTCTGTGTGTCTGTTTGCGCGCGCGCGTGCGTGCGTGCGTAGGTGGGCGCGCGCGCGCGCGTGCGTGCGTGCGTGGGTGAGTATGTGCGTGTGGTGTGTGACTGTGTGTGTGTGTGACTGTGTGACTGTGTGTGTGTGTGTGTGTGTGTGTCTGTGTGTCTGTGTGTCTGCGTGTCTGTGTGTCTGCGCGTCTGTGTGTCTGTGTGTCTGTGTGTCTGTGTGTCTGTGTGTCTGTGTGTCTGTGTGTCTGTTTGTCTGTGTATGTGGGTGTGTGGGCGTGCGGGCGCTACCGCGTGCGAGCGTGCTTGCGGGCGGGCGTGCGGGCGTGCGGGCGGGCGCGGGCGCGCGTGCAGGCGTGCGAGCGCGCAGGCATGCAGGGCGCGCGGGGCGGGCAGGTTGGCGCGTTGGCGCGTTGGCGTGTTGGCGTGTTGGCGTGTTGCCGCGTTGGCGTGTTGGCGTGTTGGCGTGTTGGCGTGTTTGCGCGTTGGCGTGTTGGCGTGTGGGCGTCTTGGCGCGTTGGCGTGTTGGCGTGTTGGCGTGTTGGCGTGTTTGCGTGTTTGTGTGCTTCGGTGTGTGTGTGTGTGCTTGTGTGCTTGCGTGCTTGTGTGCTTGTGCGCTTGTGTGTTTGTGTGCTTGCGCGCTTGTGTGCTTGTGTGCTTGTGTGCTTGTGCGTTTGTGTGTTTGTGTGTTTGTGTGTTTGTGTGTTTGTGTTTGTGCGTTTGTGTGTTTGTGTGTGTGCGTGTGTTTGTTTGCTTGTGTGTTTGTGTGTTTGTGGGTTTGTGTGCTTGTGGGTTTGTGGGTTTGTGGGTGTGTGGGTTTGTATGTTTGTGGTCTTGTGTGTTTGTGTGTTTGTGTGTTTGTGTGTTTGTGTGTTTGTGTTTGTGTTTGTGTGTTTGAGTGGTTGTGCGTTTGTGTGGTTGTGTGTGTTTGTGTCTTTGTGTGTTTGTGTGCTTGTGTGTTTGTGTGTTTGTGTGTGTGCGTGTTTGTGTGCTTGTGTGTTTGTGTGTTTGTGCGTTTGTGCGTGTTTGTGCGTTTGTGTGTGTGTTTGTGTGCTTGTATGTTTGTGTGCTTGCGTGTTTGCGTGGTTGCGCGTTTGTGTGTTTGTGTGTATGTGTTTGTGTGTTTGCGTGCTTGCGTGTTTGTGTTTGTGTGTGTGTGTGTTTGTGTGTTTGTGTGTTTGTGTGTTTGTGTTTTTGTGTTTTTCTGTGTTTGTGTGTTTGTGTGTTTGTGTGTTTGTGTGTTTGTGTGTTTGTGTTTAACCCTTTGACCCAAGCACTTGTGCTCTTTTCTGCAATGATGTGATACACAGTGGCCCAGCTGGCCAGGGGCAACCCCTTTCCTAACAAGTTGAGCTGGACAAGCTCTGAGATGCAGGATGCATTGGGACAAGCTCTGAGATGCAAGATACATTGGGATCAGCAGGGTTCGATGCTTGCCAGCTGATGCAGTCAAGGCAGCTCTTGTGTGTTTGTGTGTGTGTGGGTTTGTGGGTATGTTTGTATGTACGCACTCTCAGGCCTGAAGGCAATGTGCAACCCATTCTCACAAAATAATAAGACAAATAGAATAAAAATAACATTGAAGCCAAGGTAGCAGTAGACTCGTAGGTCTGCAACACCCATGCTGTCCGCTGCATCCTGACACGGCCGCTGAACACCCAGTGATTTGCGGCAAGCTAACAACTGCTCAGTGCATGGCTGAAATGACCTCAACCTCACCTCTTGGTGTCCTGTATTTGGTGGGGAAAACCCCAAAAATACATTTCGGTGTTCCTTTCAGTTTCCCACACCATCCCCAAAACGGGAACCGAGCGTCAACAAAACACACTCAAAGGGTACGAAATCCATCACACACACACACACACACACACATACCAAGATGGCTGTGGGGTCACTTTCTAGTGCAAGCTTCCCCATTCTTTCCAGGAATCCTTCTTTTCAGGAAACCCTCAAAAAAGCAGAAAAGACAGCCGAGTGTTGAAAAGAAGATGATGGACAAGAATGGTTGGACTCAACCCCCAGACCCCTGAAATAAGAACCCCCCCCCCCGCCAGGAAAGGAACTTGTATCAGTGAGACCTAGCTCCAAGACCCTAGACCCCCTTGACCCTAGACATCCTAGACCCTAGACCCCTAGACCCCTAGACCCTAGACCCTAGACCCCTAGACCTAAACCCTAGATATCCTAGACCCTAGACCCCTAGACCCCCTTGACCCTAGACATCCTAGACCCTAGACCCCTAGACCCCCTAGACCCCTAGACCCCCTTGACCCTAGACATCCTAGACCCTAGACCCCTAGACCCCCTGACCCTAGACATCCTAGACCCTAGACCCCTAGACCCCCTAGACCCTAGACCCCCTAGACCCTAGACATCCTGACCCTAGACATCCTAGACCCTAGACCCCTAGACCCTAGACATCCTAGACCCTAGACCCCTAGACCCCCTTGACCCCAGACATCCTAGACCCTAGACCCCTAGACCCCCTTGACCCTAGACATCCTAGACCCTAGACCCCTACACCCCCTTGACCCTAGACATCCTAGACCCTAGACCCCTAGACCCCCTAGACCCTAGACATCCTAGACCCTAGACCCCTAGACCCCCTAGACCCTAGACATCCTAGACCCTAGACCCCTAGACCCCCTAAACCCTAGACATCCTAGACCCTAGACCCCTAGACCCCCTTGACCCTAGACATCCTAGACCCTAGACCCCCAGACCCCCTAGACCCTAGACATCCTAGACCCTAGACCCCTAGACCCCCTTGACCCTAGACATCCTAGACCCTAGACCCCTAGACCCCCTAGACCCTAGACATCCTGACCCTAGACATCCTAGACCCTAGACCCTAGACCCCTAAACCCTAGACATCCTAGACCCTAGACCCCTAGACCCCCTTGACCCCAGACATCCTAGACCCTAGACCCCTAGACCCCCTTGACCCTAGACATCCTAGACCCTAGATCCCTACACCCCCTTGACCCTAGACATCCTAGACCCTAGACCCCTAGACCCCCTAGACCCTAGACATCCTAGACTCTAGACCCCTAGACCCCTAAACCCTAGACATCCTAGACCCTAGACCCCTAGACCCCTAGACCCCCTAAACCCTAGACATCCTAGACCCTAGACCCCTAGACATCCTCGACTCCATCCGCCCTTTTCCCCCGCCTTTACCACGTTGGCCTGTGCCCCGCACACGGCCGCGCCGGGCTCGCAACGTAGCTCTCTGGACCAGGCCACCTGACTCGGTGCCCCAGAGGGCGCTCCCGGCTAGGGAACCGGAGGGAGCCGCGCAAACATGGCCGCATCGGCTTCCAAGTGGCTTGAAACCGCGTTTAATACCCACCCAAAAGGGGGGCCCGAAAAACCACATCCAAGCAGGGTCCTCCAACCAAATTCGGGAGGCAGCGTTACCCCCTATTTTGGTCAAAAATAAATCAGGTGAATTTGGTGCTGCTGCTAAGCCAGTGTTGGAAGCTGCGTCTCCAAGATACCCCCGCCTCCCACCCCCACCCCACCCCCCAACAAGGCGGGGATGAATGAGAGACTGGACCCGCGGAACGCTCAGAGCCCAATGGAGCCAAAATGAATTTGAGGGTGGTACACCAAGTGGTTCTTGTCCAGTGTGAGCAGAGGCCAAACCCCGCATGCAATCTCCAAAAATTGCTGTTACCGCACTGAACATGGAAAATTTAGAGTGTTCCCTTGATTTTGGGGGGAAATTTGGCGTCCGTGCCCATAGACCGCCCTAATCGTGACTGAAGCCCATATGGCCGTGGCCTCAAAAAGAATGGAGACTAAAATGCCACCTTGGTAAATGGAACCAGACAAAAAAATTGAAGTTTGCCTCCAGCTCTTTTAGCTTTGAGCCACACACCCAACGGGAAAAGAGTGTCCTTGTCACAAAAGAGTCCAAAAAAGGCGGGGCCCCTTGTTGAACAACCTTCACATGGGGCCTAAATCGCACCCAACGCCTGGCTGCACTGCTTTCCAATTTGGTGAGGGCGAGCTGAACAACCCCCAAGAGCAATGGTTCTAGAAAACGGCTTGGATGCGCTCTTTGTGGATTTCACCTCTTCTTCTTTGTCCAGGTTCTTTTTCAAGTACTCTTTTCGTGCTTTCTCTCCTACAGGGGCTTTTGTTCCACGGATTCGCCACATCCAAGCCCGTTTGCCAGAATGGCGACCTGCTCTTCGCGGGCTGAAGCAAACATATGCTCCGTCAAAACCGAGTCTTCGGCTGGGTCCAGAGTCTGTGCCAAGACCCGAGGGGCTCTGTTGTTTGACTACCCCACGGTGGACTCAAAGCCAGTGGTTCTTAATCTGCCTCGAGATAACTTCCAGTTGCTTAAGCCCCCGGGGAAAAAATAGAGAAACAGTAGTGATAGATGCCCTTTTAAACCGACAAGGGACAATAAAAGTATTATTGAGCAAATGGAAGAGCAGAACCTGGAATGTGCAAAGCTTGGGGCCTCGTAGCTGAAACTCCCCGAGAAGCTCAGCTTGGACACCTCGCTGAGATCCGACCTTCCTCGGAATCGCCAAAGGACCAAAGGGACCAAAGGGACCTGTGCTGAGTCCTGGACGGCAGCTGAATTCCAGGCCCATGATGCCAGCATTGTCCAAGCCTCTCCTGTGACCCAAAGAACTCCGGGCACGGAACAAAACAAACCTCCTCATTCAAAACTTGCTGGTGCGATAGGCAGGCACTGTGGGAATGACCCGAAGAAAAAGACCATCCTACCGGTGGCTTCCTTTATTCGGGAATCCCCTTCCGGCTCATTCCCACCGATGTCGCGCCAGCAAGAAGAGCAAAGAAGGCCATCCGACCTGGAAGAGCGGCCTTGCGAACGGAAGCCGTACACGGCTTGACCTGGCCATCGCGAGCCCGGTCAAGCAAGACGAATCACGTGCCGTGCTTGTCCACGAGGACATGGGATTGGGGGTGGTCCGCATCCCAGTTTTTGGGGCTACAACCAGCAACTTTTGTTCGTTGCTCACCGGACACACGCCTTCCGGGCACTGGGTCCAGTTGGACCAGTCTCCGTCAGGACCTTCCGCGGTGCTGACCTGGAAGCGGTTTCTGGCGCCAGCACTGGGCTGGGTCTGGGGATCCACCAAGCCTTCCAAACCCTTCCAAAGCCTTGCAAGGTTGGGGGTGGGGGGTTGGGGGGGTGGGGGGTTGGGGGTGGGGGGGGGGTTGGGGGTGGGGTGGGGGGTTGGGGGTTGGGGGAGGGTTGGGGGTGGGGTGGGGGGTGGGGGCCAAGAGTTGCTCCCCTCACCACGAGGAGTTGATGGGCAGAGACTCCATAGCGATGAGTGATCCTTGCATGGTTCGCCTCATGGCATGCTTTGAACAAGCCGTGAAGTTTGAGGATTTCCACCAAAAAGGGATTCACAGTGGAGATGTCCCACAAAATGGACATGGAGCCTTGGCCGAAAGGCAGGTTATAGCCCAACAGATCAGGTTGGGCACCGACCCCCCCCTATCCAGGCCCCTGCAAGCTGCTCCTTCAATCTAAAGCCCAAGGGCGGCCCAAAGGCGAAACACTGAGGCTGCTTGAACAGTGGTCCCTGCATAATAAAACAAATGGCTGTCAAAATAATCTCTCTTTCCCTCCTTCCCTCTTTCTCTCTTTTCCTCCCTCTCTCTTTCTCTCTTTCTCACCTCTAATTCTCTCTCTCTCTCTCTCGCTCTCTCTCTCTCTCTCTCTCTCTCTCTTCCGGTGCGATAGGGAAGTGATCGCCTGGCCATGCGGGACCTTGGCTTCTGACTCTGATTCCTTTCCTTTCCTTCCTTCTTTCCTTCCTTTCTTTCTGGATGTCGGTATTTTTGTCATTTTTGTTCTTTCTTTCTTTCTTTCTTTCTTTCTTTCTTTCTTTCTTTCTTTCTTTCCTTCCTTCTTTCTTTCTTTCTTTCTTTCTTTTTTCTTCCTTCCTTCCTTCCTTCCTTCCTTCCTTCCTTCCTTCTTTCTTGTTTTCTTTCTGTTCTTTCTCTGCTAGATTTTAGTTTACGTCTGTTCTTGTTTATTTGCGTTGTGTCTTTTCATTCTGGTCTGTCTTTCCTTCTCATTCTGTCTTCTTCTTCTTCTTCTTCTTCTTCTTCTTCTTCTTCTTCTTCTTCTTCTTCTTCTTCTTCTTCTTCCTTCCTTCTTTTGTTCTTTTCCCCCTTGCTGTCTGTCTATCTCTCCCTCTCTCTCTCTCAGCCGCTAATTGTCGCGCTCAGTCTCTCTTCACGGTGCCTCGCTGCCGTCACTGCACCGGAACTTCAGGGCGTTGACGCCGCTGTCGTCCGCGGCCGCCAGCTGGGCCTGCCAGGACAAGCGGAGCCGGAGCCGGCGCCAACTTGGCAAACTGGCTGAGAGCGGTAGTCATCACAGAAGTGTGGAGGTCAATTGGACATGAACCGGACATAGTAAAAGCATGGATAGATATACAATCATCATGTGTCCTGCTTTAAAAGAAAAAAACGACCAATGAAAATGCTGTTTCAAAAATCAACTAGCTTGCTAGCATGGTGTGCACTTTGAGATAGTTCCTCACCCTCCTTGAGCTGGCGCATCCTGGTTGTGGGACATCCATGTTAAATATCCGTTCGGGCCAGGGTTTGGGGACGTGCTTTTCTGGGTTCCATGTTAATGTGAAGAGGAGCACATCTGTCAAGCATGGATCGCCTTGCTAAACTGGTCTTTCCAAACAAAAATTGAATGGAGCCAACAAAAAAGAACAAAAAAGCAACAAACAAAAGCACTATATTCATGTCTCAAGAGCAGTGAAGTTTGCAAAACTTGGCTCATGCGCCTGCATCTTCTTGATCTGCACGCCAGTCACCTAGGCTGCATGTGGGTGTATCTGTACTTTTTGTGAGGGAACCCTCTTTTGGCCGGGACGTTCACGGAATGCCAAAACAACTTTTGGCTCCCATTTGAGCGTCGCTTTGAGGGCACCCAGTTTTGGGGGAGGGATGTCGGGGGTGCTCCTGATTTTCAGACTTCTTTCGCAGGCTTTCCCGGAAGCCAAAGGAAAAAGAGCTGTTTTCAGACGCGCCCTTGTGTTGCTGCGCACTCAAGTGCCATGGCAACATGGCTGGGCGCCCAGCAAAGCTGTGCCCTGGGCAAGTTGCGCCAGCACCCCAGTAGCCCAAGCCTGCGTACTGTCGCAGAGTCGGCTACTCTCTCCAAAAAAGATGGAAGTGCGCAGGATCCCTTTCAACGAAACGAACCTTCCGAATCGGCTTCCATGTCTCTGAGGTGCACGCCTTTCATGTTCTCGGCCGACATCATAGATGCCACATCTGTGCGGGCAATTGTGCCCAGATCATAGCCTCAGCCAGCTGCACACAGCCGCTGAAAAAACTGGCCAAGCGCTTCGATCGCGCCTGTGCGCGCCAGACGGAAGAACTCCTCCCTTGTCATGAAAACGCTTTCTGACCTCGGTGGCGGAAATTGCGCAAAAGGGACCGTGTGGGTGCCTCTTCTGTAGAGGCCCCCCACAAAAAGCGTTCCTCGTGTTATCCTGTAACCCCCCCCCAAACAAAAAGAAGAAAAAAACTGTCTGGTGGATCTACATACTCCAAGTACCGGGCTGGTGGTATCTTTGCCAAAGCCTCTCAATCTCGTCCTTCTTCTTCTGCTGCCTCAAAGGCTCAGAACAAAGTAGAACCACAGGCTGAATTCAGGGAAGGGCCTTCCACCCAACTCCACACTGAACTCTTCCTCCGAGACGACGCCGTCTTTGTTGATGTCTGCCCTGTCCCACTCCTGCCAGCGGACGAAGGTTGCGAGCACCTGTGGGAGCTTCTGAAAAATGGGGTCGGACCCCCAGGGAAGCAAGGAAACCAGCCAATCCTTGGGACCCCCCCGAAAAAGCGGCCCAATACAAGGCCAAATAAGGCCAAACGAGGAATTCGGACAAAGATAAGGCAAGGTTAAGGCCAAAGACAGCCTTAACAGTTGGGGTCTTTCAGGTGTTCAGGTAGGGTCCCTGAAACCCAGGCAGAGCCCTGCTGCCGTGAAAACTGTCTCTTGGGTATGACCCTGGCAAAGTCCTCACGAACGGAAATCCTCATAGCTCTCGCAACACTCGTCGAAGACCATGTTGGTAGTGTCTCCAATGGGTGTGTCTCGGTTGAGGGAACCCTTATTGAAATCAAAGGAAAACCACCCCTATTTTGGAAAGTGCCTTGTTTAGAGACAAACTCAAAATTCGGGAAAAGTCCCACAATTGTATTTTATATAAATACGTGTGTGTATATATATATATATATATATGTGCGGTTGCAACCAACTAACCAACCAACCAACCAACCAACAAAAGGGGGTCCCCTCGGAAAAGAAAACAAAACAAAAAGCAAAAAAACACGAGAGACGCGCCCATGCCCTTGCATCCCCTCAGGCCGGCCTCGTCCAGGCGCTTCTCCGTTGCGCGGTGCTGGTCCAGATTCGCCTCGGCGAATCTGGCGCTACTTCCAAGGAGCAACAGGCGAAGTAACTTCTTGGCTGCTTTCTCCATAATCTTGGTCGCCCAGTTTGGACACAAGGGACACCTTGGCTCTGGTGTCAAAAGGGAAACAAGATCAACAAAACATAGCAAACTAGTGAGAACCGACTTCTAGGGGTAGCCTCACCCATTCTTGCCAGGGATCCGAATCTGTTCCGGAAACCTCGAAAACCCAGGTGAAACAGCCGGTTTTTGAAAGGAACGATGGTTGAAAAGAACGGGGAATAACTAACTTCTTGGTTGCTTTCTGCTCCCCTGCTAACAGTTTTTCACTTTTAGTGGTTTGATGCAAAACACATTTGTTGGCAAAAAGTTATTCAGTCCTATAAGGACCTAACTTTTCAGAATGGGACTCAGTTTTCGTCATGACAAAAGGGTAAACGAGTAGGAATTATGGAGCCCCTTGATTCGTGCGCTTCTTGCAAAGCCCCAGGAAAGCAGTGGGTCCTCCAGTGTAAGACCTTTTGTGGCTCGTCCCCCGTGTCCTGAACCCCATAAATACGACATGTCGATTAACACGATAGTCGCTCAGAAATTCCGTGCACCTCATAACAAGCCCTTTGAAGTTTCAAAAGGCCCGTTGAAGTATCAAGAGTTCATATTTTGAGGGTCCAATTTCCATCAGGCTAATGAATCTCAATAAGCAACCCACCTAAAAAGTCGTTTGGACACAAAGGCCCGGGTCCGGGGATCCAGTGCATTTCACGCCCATCAGGAGCCGCCACGTGCCATTCACAAAGGCGCGGCGGCTTCTTTCCCCCCCAATACTCCACCAATGCGGCCCTGTGGCTCTTTGCCCGAGGTACCTCCGGGCTTTTCCGGCCGGATTCGCCGCTCGCTGAATATTTCTTCAATGCTTGGCACCGACCGCAATCCCCAGGCTGATGTCCCAAGAGCTGATTAAGTTGCATGCCCAGGGCATGAGTTTTAAGGAAAGTCCATGTTGAGGGGTTGAGGGCTGCATGCACGAGACAAACCCAAATGAATCATCTAAGTTGAATAGATCCTTTGGTGCCGGAGACATGGCATTTCCGGCAAGCGCTCCATTCAACAGAGTGAGCCACAATCAGTGAAAAACAAACCATTGAAGGAGTCCTCCCACAACCTGTAAAGAATCACAAGGGTTTTTGGTTTTGCCGTTTACCCGGGAAGTGTGCACAATTCTAGGCTTCATCTACCCACATTGGATATTCTCCAAGTAATGCGTTGCTTAAACGCGTTATTCAACATGGGGGTGATTGCGAATCCCAATCCGCAATTCACAGGGGGACCCCACAACAATACAAGGGAAACCACCATTGGCCTTTGGACCAGCAAGCCCCTATGCTAAGTAACCCTTCGCCATGTTGCATTTGATTTTTCATGGGTGGCAAGCCCTGGTTACCTTGCATTTACCTGGCATTAGGATTGGTTCTTCTGCCTACGCCTCCCAGTTTCTTTCGGCTCATGCGGGTTTTCAAGGGCCCCTGAGGAATTGGTCGGGTGTCCGCTTTGCAGAGCCCGGGGTCTGAGGGTCATGAAGCTGTGTTTCTTTTCGAGGGTACCTGTTTTGGGGCTGCTTTAAAGGGATGCCAGGGAAGGCCAAAGATAACCAAAGAGAACACTGGGGGGGCTGTTTTAAAAAGACCCGTACCAGCGTGCCTGGCAACGTATCCAGGGACCTCGTCCACCGGGTCAACAGCCTGAGAGGTCTGGGGTTTCCACTCCTCTATGTTGAACACAGTGGCTGTGTGGGTTGCTCCGAGCCCCCGAGGAAAGGTCGAAATCTAGCCTTTTGGCCATGGAAAAAACGGTATATATGTTTTCCAAAAGGCCAAAGACACCATGTTGGCACAGTATCTGGCCCCGGGTTGTTTCTTGCCGACGAACCTGTGTTACCCCACATACCAAGGTTCTAGGCCTAGGTTGAACACTCAAGTGGGACTTTGGGATTCCACAGGAAGAATCGCATTGAAGAACTTTCACCAGCATGATTCAATTGCTTCAAATTCCAGCCCCCCCCACTTCCCACACTCCTCCCTGGCAGGTGGTGCATTCCAGTACTCAATTGGCCTGAGAATGGGCTTCGGCTTGCCGTTTGCCAATCCGCTTTCAACTAGCCTTTGGAGCCCGGCGGTTTGGACGCTAAAAAGGAACCTGGGCGCAAATCCCCAAACCAATCCAAGCCACCAAGTAAGGGTGACCGGAACCAACCTAAAAAGAGCACCCTCCCAGAAAGAAAAAAAGAGAAAAAACACACTTGAAAACCTACAAGTCTTTCACTCCCTCGACCACGCCTCCATCTCAGCGGCAAGGCGGTCCTCAGGGCGAGCCCCACTGGGCCCATCAGGGCTCCCTGCATGTCCAACCTAAAACATCGCCACCTGAAGGCAGCTCACCGTCAACTTTCCAACAGTTGAACCACCAGAAATACATAGAAAACCCGGAAAAAAGAAAGAAGAAGAAGAAAACAAAACAACGAACATGGACACCGTTGAAGCAACTCCTAAACGTGTGTCCTTGAGCCACAGCCTCCCAAAAAGGGCTCACGGGAAACGGAGTGAGTCCTGGCGTTGTTGGTTGACATTCCGTGGCTCGTCCCCCTTGTGACCGTGTTTGACACGAGGTAGGATTTTTAACTGGACTGTCCCCTTCTAAAACGTTTACCTTGCGGGTTGCATGGCAACCCCCACTAAACCCCAAAAACCTAACACCCCAAGGGGACAGCTGGGACGCCAAGTTCACTGCGGGCCCTTAAGGTGGGCTCGCCCCTTCCCACTGGGGCAGTTCCCACAACTCAGCGCCAATATTTTGACCCGAAACCTCGACATGTTGAGGAAGCACCCGATCGACAAATGATATCAAGAACCTCAATGGGCGATACGCCAAAGTGAGCGGCCCGTAAAACGCGGGCCGCTCACCCACACTGGGTTCCAACAGACCTCTGCGTTTTTCCTCGGGTTGGGGTACCCTATAGGACCCACCCTGGAAGCCAGAAGGTCCAATGGCCTTAGGCAGCAGAGCTCCAAGCATCCAACCAAAAAACTTCACCCCTGGGGAAACTCACCAAAAAGGTTGCCCTTCGGCGATGTGTCTCAAACCACAAAGAGGGAAATCAAAGGACCCCTTTTTCCAACTCACATATGGTGCCCTTAGGTGATGTGGTGATGTTTCCCAAACCACCAAGAGAGGGACCCCCCACCCCCACCCCCCACCCACCCACCCACCCACCCACCCCCCCCCCCCACCCCGTTTTGCCATGGGATACGAGTCGAGCAGACGCCTCGCCTGCGGCGCCATCAGCGGGTAGTTCTGCGCCGGATCCTCCAGCTGGCGCTTCAAGCCGCCAAGCACCTGATTTTTTTGGCGGCCGGCCACTTGGAAACCCGAAAAGCCTGACTCCACGGCAGCGCAAACAAAGAAATCAACAAATATTCGCTCTCTTTTGGGGTGGGGATTCAAGAAACCTGTTCATTTGGAGACAAGACACCTGTTTTCATCGGTGTCCTTTTTAGGCGAAATAGATGGGTGTCGCTGGTAGATGACTAAACCACCAGGCAGGGCCATCTATTTTTGGAAAAAGGACACCTATGCCTGTTTTCGTTGGGCTGCTCAACAAATTAGTTTTGGCGAAGAGGGAGATTCCCCCCCCCCCGTTCCCGGCGAGCAGCAGGAGGCCCACGCGGGGGCCGCAGACGGTCAGGCTTGGCGATGAGGCGGCGCTTGTCCTCGTCAGGTCGAACTTGGAGTTACTTCCATTTGCTTTTTCGCTCCCTTAAAAAAAACTAGACGACGAGTGGCCCGGAAGCATAGAGGCAAGTTGATGCAGGTGAGGTAACTCTCGCAAAGTTAGCATGAGGAGTTGGCAGGCGAAGCAATTCTCAAAAAGTTGGCATGAGAAGCTGGCAGGTTAAGTAACTCTCGAATAGTTGGCTGGCAAAGTTGGCGGGTGAAGTAATTCTCGCAAAGTTGACATGAGAAGTTGGCAGGCGAAGTAACTCAAGAGAAAAGTTGGCATGAGAAGTTGGCAGGTGAAATAACTCTCAAAGAGTTGGCATGAGAAGTTGGCAGGTGAAGTAACTCTCGAAAAGTTGGCGTGAGAAGCTGGCAGGTGAAGTAATTCTCGAAAAGTTGGCACGAGAAGATGGCGCGTGAAGTAACTCTCGAAAAGTTGGCGTGAGAAGCCGGCAGGTGAAGTAACTTTCGAAAAGTTAGCATGAGAAGTTGGCAGGCGAAGTAATTCTCGAAAAGTTGGCGCGAGAAGTTGGCAGGCGAAGTAACTCTCGAAAAGTTGGCAGGCGATGTTGGCAGGTGAAGTACCTCTCGAAAAGTTGGCATGAGAAGCTGGCAGGTGAAGTAATTTTGCGAAAAGTTGCCACGAGAGGTTGGCAGATAAAGTATTTCTCGAAAAGTTGGCATGAGAAGTTGGCAGGTGAAGTAATTCTCGAAAAGTTGGCAGGTGAAGTTGCCACGAGAGGTTGGCAGGTAAAGTATTTCTCGAAAAGTTGGCATGAGAAGTTGGCAGGTAAAGTAATTCTCGAAAAGTTGGCATGAGAAGCTCGCAGGTGTAGTAACTCTCGAAAAGTTGGCATGATAAGCTCGCAGGTGAAGTAACTCCTCGAAAAGTTGGCACGAGAAGTTGGCAGGTGAAGTAACTCTCGAAAAGGTGGCATGAGAAGCTGGCAGGTGAAGTAATTCTCGAAGTTTCGGCATGAGAAACTGGCAGGTGAAGTAATTAACCCTCAAAAAGCTGGAGCGGCGGAGGCGCTCCGCGTGCTACATTTGCAATTTACAGTTGCGATTTTCCAGCCATTTGTATCTAAAAGTTGCGATTTTCCAGCCGGAGCTGCGGGAGCACGCTCCGCGTACTACGTCTGTACTTAAAAAGTGCGATTTTCCAGCCGGAGCTGCAGCAGCCTCCGCGTACTACGTCTGTACTTAAAAGTTGCGATTTTCCAGCCGGAGCTGCAGGAGCACGCTCCGCGTACTACGTTTGTACTTAAAAGCTGCGATTTTCAAGCCGGAGCTGCCGCGGACCAGGGGGGAATCGAACCCGGGACCGCGGGATTGCGAAAGCAGGCGCGCACACCACGAGACAACTTCCAAAAGCCGTTTCGCGAGCAAGAAATCGCACGGCGCCACAGCGAGAGCGCTTCGACACGCACGATCTCCGCAGAGGGTTCATCGGGCTCAAGACAGATGCGCACGGCGCCACAGCGAGAGCGATCCGACACGCACGATCCCCGCAGAGGGTTCATCGGGCTCAAGACAAATTCGCACGGCGCCACAGCGAGAGCGCTTCGACACGCAGGATCTCCGCAGAGGGTTCGCCAAGGTCAAGACAAATTCGCACGGCGCCACAGCGAGAGCGCTTCGACACGCACGATCTCCGCAGAGGGTTCGCCAAGGTCAAGACAAATTCGCACGGCGCCACAGCGAGAGCGCTTCGACACGCACGATCTCCGCAGAGGGTTCGCCAAGGTCAAGACAAATTCGCACGGCGCCACAGCGAGAGCGCTTCGACACGCACGATCTCCGCAGAGGGTTCGCCAAGGTCAAGACAAATTCGCACGGCGCCACAGCGAGAGCGCTTCGACACGCACGATCTCCGCAGAGGGTTCGCCAAGGTCAAGACAAATTCGCACGGCGCCACAGCGAGAGCGCTTCGACACGCACGATCTCCGCAGAGGGTTCGCCAAGGTCAAGACAAATTCGCACGGCGCCACAGCGAGAGCGCTTCGACACGCACGATCTCCGCAGAGGGTTCGCCAAGGTCAAGACAAATTCGCACGGCGCCACAGCGAGAGCGCTTCGACACGCACGATCTCCGCAGAGGGGTGCGTTTCGTAAGCTCCCGTCGGGCCTACCCCCGCCATAAAAAGAAGAAGAATTAAGAGTCGAGATGTGAAGGTAGAACAGAAAAGTTAGCTTGTGTTTTTAGGATAGTGAAGTAACACCCGACAAATTAGCTTGTGCTTTTAGTAGAATGAGATACAGCCGAAAAGTTGACATGAGAAGTTGGCAGGTGAAGTAACAAAAAGTTGACATGAGAAGTAGGCAGGTGAAGTAACTCTCGACAAGTTGACATGAGAAGTAGGCAGGTGAAGTAACTCTCGACAAGTTGGCATGAGAAGTTGGCAGGTGAAGTAACTCTCGACAAGTTGGCATGAGAAGTTGGCAGGTGAAGTAACTCTCGACAAGTTGGCATGAGAAGTTGGCAGGTGAAGTTGGCAGCCGCTTTTAGAAGAAGAACCCTTCGCAATGCTTCCGGGAAAAAAGACTCTTCAAAGCACCACATTGGTGCTACTGGTACCTTAATCGCGAAACGGTGCATCCTTTACGCCGCATAAGGATTAGTGCCAAAATGGGAGGATTGCCCAGCTCCACTGGGCAGCTCCCCTCAGCAGCTGATGGGAGTAGAATTGATGCCACTCCCACAGCGAGGGAGGAATCCTCCCACCTCACCGGATGCCCTCCCGGCATCATGGGTGAGGAAGGAAAGTAGCGAAGATCAGCTTGATCAATTCGCTTTCGACTGAGGGGAAGACCCGGTTCTCAGTCGGAAATTGCGGGTCCGGATGAGTAAGTTCATCCGCCCATGTGTTAAAGTCGCGCTTCACATGCGACGGTCCTAACATGACCTGGTGGTCATGCAGTGTTAACACAATTTCCATGAGGATGGCCGCATTGGGCATCCTGCGAGTGGAATCGTTAAGCAGGGAGAAAACGTTTCCCTGGTTATCACTAGCAACCAGAATCCTAGTGTGAGAAGCCGAGCCGGCTGCACAAAGCAGAACAGCCCTCACCAAAAGGAGGAGGCCGAAGAGCTCCAAGGCCGCTATCGCCCGCTGCGGGTCCCCAGTAGTGAAGGCCCACGGCTCGCCCTCCGGTGTGATTCTGTGTTGGAACCACTTCACTCGGGACTTGTCGGGGTTGGGCACGTCCGAGCACCAACCACCAACCCATGCATGGTCCGCCTGTTTGCCAGCTCCCGCATCAGATGCCCCCGTCCATGGAAGTGTGGGAGCAAATGGAGATGCCAGTGGGAACCTCTGGTTGAAGAGCTTCCCCAGAAGGATGGCCAGAGCACGAACCAGCTTCGGTGGCCTGCCCGAAGTGGTGCAGGCCTTCTTCCAGCTCCAAAAGGGCTGGAGGAAAGGTTTCGTCAATGGACACGCCGAAGTAGCCCATTGAATCCGGCCCAGGGCTTGTTCCACCTCCTTGCTGGTAAAGATGTCCCCCTGGGCCAGCCGTTTGAGAGTGGCCAGGATTATGACGTGCTTGACTGGAGCCAGCAGCACACAGGGCGTGATTGGGTCCACCACGAATCCCAACCAGGTATTGACCGGGGAGAGCGCCGTCTTCTTCCAAGAAAGCGGGACTCCCAGCGCCAGAAGAGTGGCCAGGATGGCTGTGGCGTCCCAGTCCGCCCTGCTGCATCTGAGGACCCAGCAGTAGTCGTCCACAAAAACTAAGTGCCAGTCCACCTGAGGGACGATGTAGTACAAGAGTCTGAGCACCAAGGATGCCTTTCTTCCCCAGTACAGTTGTGCCGAGGCCATGCCGTACGTGCCCACTCTATTGACCCACCACCGGTTCTGGATGCAGGCCACCTGGTATTTCCAGTCTTTCTGGAGCTCTTTTATGCGCCTGTGGGCCTTGGTGACATCCGCCTTGAGGATGATGAAGGTTTCCCCCTGTGTCGGCGGCTGCCACGTCAGGGGTTCCCCCCTGCTCCCCCCAGGGCGTTCCGTGCCTGGGGGGGTTGGCTGTGGGGTCCCTCTCAGGGCCCTCGGCACCTGGGGACTGCCCCTGCACCGGCTGGTGAACATCCCGAGGTTCCTCATCAGTGCCCGAAGATGGGGCTCGGAGTAGATGAGGATGGTCCGCCGCTGTCCTGAGCCAGTGGATGGCATGGACCATCGGTGCGGTGGTCTTCTCCTCCGTGTGAGCCTGGATGTGTGCGTTTGCTCCCCCTTTTGAGCCATCATAGATCGTCCTGATCTTGTCCGACTCATCAATCCCTGCAAGGGGGCCCGGGCAAAGTTCCTCCGGTTTGCAGCGGCACCTCTCTGCCGCCTCGGAGCGAGTGAAGGGCCCGTCCACCATGTCCAAGGCTCGTTCCTCGTAAAAGGGTGATTCGATTTCCTTGGCAAAGAGTTCAGCCGTTGGGTAGTTACCATGAGCCACTGGCGGGGGGGGATCTTCCCCCAGCCAGGCTTCTCCCTTAAGCTCCTCCTTAGTGGGCCAAACTCCCGGGGAGGTCAAGGTAGGGTCCGAGACTCCCAAGGGGACCCCCTCTTTCAGTGTTAGGGGGAACTCCCAATCAGGGTCACCTGAAAGGGATGCCAAGTGCGACACTAAGTCCAGGAGGAAGGGTTGTCCTGGGCATCGTTCATGGAGGTGCCTCGGTGCTAGGATAGCCCGCAGCTCCTCGAGGTCGGCTTCCTGGAAGGGGTGTGTGGTGGCACCTGATGCCAGGGACATTCGGACCTTGTCAATCCAGGGCCGGGTAAGGGTCATGATCAGGGCGCCCAAAGTAGCCAATGGGGAAATTCTCCGAAAAGGGGGGTTGAGCCTCTCTGGGGAAGGTTTTCCCCCCCCCATCCCTCAGGGGGCGTGAGCGGAAACCCAATTGGACAATCGCCACCCGGTCAGTGAGGTGTGGGACCCTGAAAGCGGGCAGGCATTCGGGGCGGTCCAGGACCTGGTCCCCCTGTCCCTCCTTCCCCAGTTGTTCCGCATCTCCGGCCATCGGGGGCATGGGAGATGGGAAGTCTGGGTTCTTTGTTCCACGAGGGCTTACGGTGTCTGCCTCAGGGTGGAACTGCCCGTGCAGGCGGGGCTTCGGGGCGTTCTTGCCTCCGGGCTTTGAGCCCTGGTGTGATGAGGAGGGTCCGCCTCCTTGACTGGGCCCCCGTTTTCCCCGGGGGGAATGGCCTTCCGGGGGGTCCGACCCCCGCCCCTTAGGTGGTTCCTTGGGGTTTCCCGGAAATTGTGGGGGGATCCGGATGTGCCCCGGCGCTGCGAGTGACACAGCGATGGCTTTGGCCAAGCCTGCCATCATATCCCAAGGGTATCTGCTAAGAGTCGAGGACTCGTTGGTGCCCACATGTGACTGATGCGTGCACCGCATTTGATCCCAGTCCTGGATCGGGAGATCCGTGGCCAGCGTAGTGGCCTTCTTGACCAGCTGGCCCAGGCGGCACTGGTCGAAGGAGATTGCTGTCAAGGAGCTCTCCTCCATCCAAAGCTGCCCCTCCTCTGTGATCCAGAAGGATGAGCATTCCTTGGCTTTGGGCAGCGAGCTGCTCACCACTGGGTCCTCCGGGTGTTCCAGGAAGGACCTGGGCCCTGGCAGAGAAACCGCCGCTCGTGAGGCCCTTGCCAGGCTGGTGATGTACATCTGTCTCGGAGCATATCGTGGTCCCCTTTTGGTCCAGACCGTAGGATGTCTACCGCCACCACCATGCTGGAAAGGTGTGGGTAGTTGGCATGAAGACAGCTGTCCAAGGAAGTTGGGTCTTCCTTGCCTGCATAGAGCAGGACAATGATGGGCCCACTGGATGGAACTTTGGGCGATGTGCCCTGTGTCCATCTCAGCCGCTGTACCAGACGCTCAGGGATGTTCTCCATCCACGGGAAGATGTCCAATCCCGGTGACGGCTCCGTTGGACTTGTCAGGGGGGTAGCTGAAAGGCGTTGGCCCCCTTCATTCAGCCCCACCGAGCTCTTGTGGAAAACCACGCTTGATGATGTTGGGCGCCGGAAGTGGGATCGGCTGCTTCCTGGGAGTGTCCCTTGGCGTTGCGGTGTGCTGCCAGTCATCCGGCACTTGGGCCTTCTGGGTGCGGCCCCCCGTGTCAGGGCCCTCGGCACCTGCGGGGAACCGTCCCGTCCCCGCCATATCAGGGCCCTCGGCACCTGTGGCTCGGGACTGAGGCGCCGCCGTTGTGCCGGTTGTGTGGCTGTTCTGATCACGGCGAGGGCGTTGTGCACGCTGGTTCTGCCGTCCCCATCCTTGTTCCGCCGAGGTTGGCCGCCACCTGGCCTGTCCCCCCCCTGTGTCAGGGCCCTCGGCACCTGCAGGAGGGGGCTTCTGTGCCTGCTTGGGGCGTTTGCGCCCCTTCTCGCCCCCCCGGCCGGGCCTTATCAGGGCCCTCGGCACCTGAGGCCTCCCGGCAATTAGGGGTCAGCGCCCCTAGTCAACCCGGGCAGTCCTGCGGGAGGTGGTCCCCCAGGCAGATGCGGCCCATTGCCAGGATGAGGTTGCACTTGTGGGTGCGGCCGCAGTTGCCCGGGCAGCGCCCGCGCATCCAGTTGTTACAGAACTGGTTCCCTTTCGGGTCGGTGGCTGCCTGCTTGTTACCGCCCCGGGACGCCTGATTGTTCAGGTGGGGGGTCTTACCCTTCCCTTTGTTCCCAGGCTTGTGCTTGGACTTCCCCTTGCCCTTGGACTTGTTCTTGCCCTTCTGAGGTGGTGCGTAGTCCATGGATGTCCTGGTTGATGGGCGGCCCCTGGAAAAGGTCTTGATCTTCTCAAAGACCTCACGTGTCCAGAACAATGTGTCCTGCCTGACCGACAGCATGGCCGCCTTGAGGGTGTTGCCCTCATGCATCTTCTCGTGAATCTTTCGCCATGCGTTGCGTTCGGCAATTGCCAGGACGTGGTCCTCTGGCGGGGGAAAACGGCCCCCGATGTCCTCCCCATAGAACCACTCGTACCAGCTCTCCAAGTCCTCCCGGGTGATGTCGAACTGGCCGAACTGCGGGAACGAGAGGACGCACATGAGGAGGGTGTTGCGGAACACCGCGTGCATCCTCTCGAGCTGGTGGCGAGTTTTGGGCCCGCCCCGCTCTTCCACCTCATCCTCCCGGTCCCAGCCATCAACCGTGCTCTTCTTAGTGGTCTTCCATGGCCGTTCTCCTGGCTCCGGGAGTGCGCTTACCAGGTATTTCATGGGGATGAAACCGATCTCGCCTCCTGCGCAGAGCTTGAACTGGCGCTTCACCAGCTGGTCGCTTCCTAGAAGGGCCAGCTTGGGTTTGGTGAGCTTGGTCTTCTCCTCCCAAACCCTCTCCAGCTGTCCCCGTTCGCACGAGACCGTGAGATTCGGGGCGGTGTCCCCGGGCGTGTGTGGCCCGGGTCCCGCTGTTGCATGCGCCCCAACTCCCATGGATCGTTGAGCCGCGTGAACCACCTGGAACATGCGGGCCGCGATCAGCCGGGAGGTCAAATCCGTGTAGTGGTGGTTGTTGGGGGCGAAGCCCAACTCCCCCGGCGCCGTCTCCCTTGCACGGTCGGGCGAGTCCCACCGGGTCGCGAGGTCCTCCATCGAGACAAAGCCCTCATCCGACAGTGTCGCTTGGATGAACCACGGGATGCCCTTGAGGACCATGAGGTTCCTGGCGGTCTTGTGGAGCTTAGCCACTGCGTCCAGGAACTTCCTGTGGTGGTGCCACCAACTCATCTGGTGTCGCCGCCATGGTGTGGGTGGGCGGGATTTCAAATCACAAGACAAAAGATCAAAAGGTCCACTTGAGCCAAAATGGTGGCCCAAGTGGATACTTATTAAGAGTCAAGACAAGCGACCACCTACGGTTAACGCTTTAGCCCAGACTCTTCAAAGCACCACATTGGTGCTACTGGTACCTTAATCGCGAAACGGTGCATCCTTTACGCCGCATAAGGATTAGTGCCAAATGGGAGGATTGCCCAGCTCCACTGGGCAGCTCCCCTCAGCAGCTGATGGGAGTAGAATTGATGCCATCCCCAACGGACGGATCGCATCAGCTGCCAATACCAACGGACGAGCTGGTCGTTGGGGAGGTCCTCCCTCCACGTATGCCGTGTGGTCCCGCTGTCGCATTTCAGGGCCCGCGGCACCTGTGCGTCCAGCGGTCCGGCTGCGGTCCACCCGGTGCGGACCCCGTCAATCCGCCGCCTGGGATGCCCGGGGACATCTCAGGGCCCTCGGCACCTGTGTCCCCTGGTTCCCGGGGCACTGGCCCCCTGGGATAGGGGTGAGAACATCTCAGGGCCCTCGGCACCTGTGTCTCCCCCCCTCCAGGCCCCTTCGGGGTTGCGTGTCAGGGCCTTCGGCACCTGCGCTCCCCGCTGGCCGCGGGGCTGGCCTTTGGGGGGGTGCCGGGAGGGCGTATCAGGGCCCTCGGCACCTGCGCCCTCTACCCCTGCCTCCTTGCCTTGAGGCATGGGGGGAAGCGTGTCAGGGCCCTCGGCACCTGCGCTATCCACCCCTCACTCAATTTCCGGGAGGACGACCGCCTCCTTGTCCGACTGAGTGTCCACGCTCTCGTCGGTGTCCGAGGAGAGGGAGATGGAGGCCTCGGAGTCCTGTGCTGCGTAGGGCTCCACAGCCATCCACGTGTTCGGGAAGGTGAAATGCCGGAAACATCTGGTGCATCCCAGGTACACCTCCGGCTCAGCATGGAAGTCCTGCTCCGCCAGCTCCGATTGGTGGGACCCTTTCGGGCCGTGGTGGCTACCACCGTCAGTGGACCCCGAGGCGGGGGCACCTCATCCGCAGCCATCTTGGTGATGGCCGGCTTGTTGGCGGGGATCACATCCCAGCTGGCATTCGAGGGCGGTGTGTCCGGGACTTCCTTGAACAAGGCCTTCGGTGAGGCCGGGCACTCCACCTTGTCCTCCCAGTCCTCATGTCCGAGGTCGACTCGGACCGCCCTTCCTGCCTCGAGTTGCATGGACGGGAGCTTCTGGTGGACCTGGTCCCAGATGGAGCACACCACGTGTCGCTTCTCCCGGGTGTAGACATCCGCCGTGGACTCCTTGAACCAGTTTCCCAGGTACTGGCGCTGGTCCCTCGGTATGTGCGCCTGGAATGCCAAATCCGGCATGAAGACCCGGAAGGAGTCCCATGAGAGTTCAGCCACGTCCTTGGCTGGCGCGCCCTGCTTCCCCAAGGCGTCTTTGAGCCACCTCAGGGACCTGTCTGGGGTTCCTGGGCGGGGGATGAAGCCCGTCCTGTCCTTGTTGATCGTGGGGATCAGGTAGTCCATCTCGCGGAACTCCTCCGAGGCCCTGAATCTCTTCCACCACCGCTCCAAGGGGATCCACCCTCTGGCCCCCGAGAAGGAGAACAATGGGGCGATGAGCGGGACCGGGTTCCGTTTGATGGCCACTGCCGACGTGGTCTTCGTTTGCCAGGCCAGCAGCTCCTGGGTGTTGCTCGTGGACTTGACCGTCTGCGGCGAGGTGTGCTGCACGTCGTTGAAGCGCGCACTGCAGGCCAGGTTGAACCTGGCCATCGCCATGATGTACCTGTCCACCGCTTTGGTCAGCTCCGGGACCCGGTTCTCCGGCGGGGCCCCTTCTGCCCCTTGTTCCAGGGCCCAAACAATTGCCCGGGTCGGAACCACCGCCTTGCGCTGTGGCTTGACCTGGGTGTCCACCAGCGTCTCCTGGATGGCTTTCCGCTTCTCCAGGAGTTGTTTGTGTTCGTCAACGTTGAGCATGCCGAGTTTTATGGAGAGCCACTTTAAAGTGCCCCACCACTTCTGGAGCTTCGCCGGGGTGACCTCCAACGTGACCGCCTGGTTCATGAGGTGCCGGACGTCGCCGGCCGTCCAGGGGAGGTTCTGGAAGCCGATCTTGCGCATGCCCTCATAGGCCAAGCAGTGTGCCCGGATGGTACGGAACCGGGCATCACCAAAGAGGTGGCCAAACTCCTCCAGCTCCCTGGCATCACCTGGTGCATGTAGGGGATCTGGTGCCGGAAGGGGATGAAGTATCCCAGGAGGCGTTCCAACCACCTGGCCCTCAAGTGTTGTTCCAACGCTCTCTGAGATGTCGGCAATTGGGTTTTGATCTTCCCTGGTTTCCAATGCCGCCACTTGTTGGCCACTGCCAGGACATCCGGGGCCTCAATCGATCCGGAAAGGATCCACTCTTCGCGGTCCCGGATGGCCTGTTCCATGTCCAGTGGAGAATAGGTGTGCGATTGCCTGGCGCCTGCCGCACGAAACAGAAGTTGTTGCAGGGTCTTAGTAGCGAGCTCCAAATCCGCCTCCTCCAGCGGTTGTGGTTGGGAGCCGAGTATCCTCGCGAGGATCAAGTTGTAGGTGTCCGAGGCCACCAGGACGTGGTTGCCGTCAGGTGCCAGCCCCACGATCCGTGTCCACGGCCGCGGGTCAAAGACCACCGCATCCGGGTTGGCGACCTTGTCCATTTTGACCCATTCCAGGCAGCACGCCACGAGG
>CAUJNA010002294.1:0-38055 GCA_963377175.1 Effrenium voratum | reverse complement strand
GGATCTCTAGATTTCTGATGTGATTTCTGAACGGTTTTGTCTAACTCATTTGCCGTTGGATCTCTATAGCTCTAGTGTGAATTCTGAACGCTTTTGTCTAAATCCCTCGCCGCCGGATCTCTAGATCTCTGATGTGATGTCTGAACGGTTTTGTCTAACTCATTTGCCGTTGGATCTCTATAGCTCTAGTGTGAATTCTGAACGCTTTTGTCTAACTCCCTCGCCGCCGGATATCTAGATCTCTGATGTGATTTCTGAACGGTTTTGTCTAACTCATTTGCCGTTGGATCTCTATAGCTCTTGTGTGAATTCTGAACGCTTTTGTCTAACTCCCTCGCCGCCGGATCTATAGATCTCTGACGTGATTTCTGAACGGTTTTGTCTAACCCATTTGCCGTTGGATCTCTATAGCTCTAGTGTGAATTCTGAACGCTTTTGTCTAACTCCCTCGCCGCCGGATCTCTAGATCTCTGACGTGATTTCGGAACGGTTTGTTCTAACTCATTTGCCGTTGGATCTCTATAGCTCTAGTGTGAATTCTGAACGCTTTTGTCTAACTCCCTCGCCGCCGGATCTCTAGATCTCTGTTGTGATTTATGAACGGTTTTGTCTAACTCATTTGCCGTTGGATCTCTATAGCTCTAGTGTGAATTCTGAACGCTTTTGTCTAACTCCCTCGCCGCCGGATCTCTAGATCTCTGATGTGAATTCTGAACGGCTTTGTCTAACTCATTTGCCGTTGGATCTCTATAGCTCTAGTGTGAATTCTGAACGCTTTTGTCTAACTCCCTCGCCGCCGGTTCTCTAGATCTCTGATGTGATTTCTGATCGGTTTTGTCTAACTCATTTGCCGTTGGATCTCTATAGCTCTAGTGTGAATTCTGAACGCTTTTGTCTAACTCCCTCGCCGCCGGATCTCTAGATCTCTGACGTGATTTCTGAACGGTTTTGTCTAACTCATTTGCCGTTGGATCTCTATAGCTCTAGTGTGAATTCTTAAAGCTTTTGTCTAACTCCCTCGCCGCCGGATCTCTAGATCTCTGATGTGATTTCTGAACGGTTTTGTCTAACTCATTTGCCGTTGGATCTCTATAGCTCTAGTGTGAATTCTGAACGCTTTTGTCTAACTCCCTCGCCGCCGGATCTCTAGATTTTTGATGTGATTTCTGAACGGCTTTGTCTAACTCATTTGCCGTTGGATCTCTATAGCTCTAGTGTGAATTCTGAACGATTTTGTCTAACTCCCTCGCCGCCGGATCTCTAGATCTCTGATGTGATTTCTGAACGGTTTTGTCTAACTCATTTGCCGTTGGATCTCTATAGCTCTCGTGTGAATTCTGAACGCTTTTGTCTAACTCCCTCGCCGCCGGATCTCTAGATCTCTGACGTGATTTCTGAACGGTTTTGTCTAACTCATTTGCCGTTGGATCTCTATAGCTCTAGTGTGAGTTCTGAACGCTTTTGTCTAACTCCCTCGCCGCCGGATCTCTAGATCTCTGACGTGATTTCTGAACGGTTTTGTCTAACTCATTTGCCGTTGGTACTCTATAGCTCTAGTGTGAATTCTGAACGCTTTTGTCTAACTCCCTCGCCGCCGGATCTCTAGATCTCTGACGTGATTTCTGAACGGTTTTATCTAACTCATTTGCCGTTGGATCTCTATAGCTCTAGTGTGAATTCTGAACGCTTTTGTCTAACTCCCTCGCCGCCGGATCTCTAGATCTCTGATGTGATTTCTGAACGGTTTTGTCTAAATCATATGCCGTTGGATCTCTATAGCTCTAGTGTGAATTCTGAACGCTTTTGTCTAACTCCCTCGCCGCCGGATCTCTAGATCTTTGACGTGATTTCTGAACGGTTTTTGTCTAACTCATTTGCCGTTGGATCTCTATAGCTCTAGTGTGAATTCTGAACGCTTTTGTCTAACTCCCTCGCCGCCGGATCTCTAGATCTCTGACGTGTTTTCTGAACGGTTTTGTCTAACTCTTTTGCCGTTGGATCTCTATAGCTCTAGTGTGAATTCTGAACGCTTTTGTCTAACTCCCTCGCCGCCGGATCTCTAGATCTCTGTTGTGATTTCTGAACGGTTTTGTCTAACTCATTTGCCGTTGGATCTCTATAGCTCTAGTGTGAATTCTGAACGCTTTTGTCTAACTCCCTCGCCGCCGGATCTCTAGATCTCTGATGTGATTTCTGAACGGTTTTGTCTAACTCATTTGCCGTTGGATCTCTATAGCTCTAGTGTGAATTCTGAACGCTTTTGTCTAACTCCCTCGCCGCCGGATCTCTAGATCTCTGATGTGATTTCTGAACGGTTTTGTCTAACTCATTTGCCGTTGGATCTCTATAGCTCTAGTTTGAATTCTGAACGCTTTTGTCTAACTCCCTCGCCGCCGGATCTCTAGATCTCTGATGTGATTTCTGAACGGTTTTGTCTAACTCATTTGCCGTTGGATCTCTATAGCTCTAGTGTGAATTCTGAACGCTTTTGTCTAACTCCCTCGCCGCCGGATCTCTAGATCTCTGATGTGATTTCTGAACGGTTTTGTCTAACTCATTTGCCGTTGGATCTCTATAGCTCTAGTGTGAATTCTGAACGCTTTTGTCTAACTCCCTCGCCGCCGGATCTCTAGATCTCTGATGTGATTTCTGAACGGTTTTGTCTAACTCATTTGCCGTTGGATCTCTATAGCTCTAGTGTGAATTCTGAACGCTTTTGTCTAACTCCCTCGCCGCCGGATCTCTAGATCTCTGATGTGATTTCTGAACGGTTTTGTCTAACTCATTTGCCGTTGGATCTCTATAGCTCTAGTGTGAATTCTGAACGCTTTTGTCTAACTCCCTCGCCGCCGGATCTCTAGATCTCTGATGTGATTTCTGAACGGTTTTGTCTAACTCATTTGCCGTTGGATCTCTATAGCTCTAGTGTGAATTCTGAACGCTTTTGTCTAACTCCCTCGCCGCCGGATCTCTAGATCTCTGATGTGATTTCTGAACGGTTTTGTCTAACTCATTTGCCGTTGGATCTCTATAGCTCTAGTGTGAATTCTGAACGCTTTTGTCTAACTCCCTCGCCGCCGGATCTCTAGATCTCTGATGTGATTTCTGAACGGTTTTGTCTAACTCATTTGCCGTTGGATCTCTATAGCTCTAGTGTGAATTCTGAACGCTTTTGTCTAACTCCCTCGCCGCCGGATCTCTAGATCTCTGACGTGATTTCTGAACGGTTTTGTCTAACTCATTTGCCGTTGGATCTCTATAGCTCTAGTGTGAATTCTGAACGCTTTTGTCTAACTCCCTCGCCGCCGGATCTCTAGATCTCTGATGTGATTTCTGAACGGTTTTGTCTAACTCATTTGCCGTTGGATCTCTATAGCTCTAGTGTGAATTCTGAACGCTTTTGTCTAACTCCCTCGCCGCCGGATCTCTAGATCTCTGATGTGATTTCTGAACGGTTTTGTCTAACTCATTTGCCGTTGGATCTCTATAGCTCTAGTGTGAATTCTGAACGCTTTTGTCTAACTCCCTCGCCGCCGGATCTCTAGATCTCTGATGTGATTTCTGAACGGTTTTGTCTAACTCATTTGCCGTTGGATCTCTATAGCTCTAGTGTGAATTCTGAACGCTTTTGTCTAACTCCCTCGCCGCCGGATCTCTAGATCTCTGACGTGATTTCTGAACGGTTTTGTCTAACTCATTTGCCGTTGGATCTCTATAGCTCTAGTGTGAATTCTGAACGCTTTTGTCTAACTCCCTCGCCGCCGGATCTCTAGATCTCTGATGTGATTTCTGAACGGTTTTGTCTAACTCATTTGCCGTTGGATCTCTATAGCTCTAGTGTGAATTCTGAACGCTTTTGTCTAACTCCCTCGCCGCCGGATCTCTAGATCTCTGATGTGATTTCTGAACGGTTTTGTCTAACTCATTTGCCGTTGGATCTCTATAGCTCTAGTGTGAATTCTGAACGCTTTTGTCTAACTCCCTCGCCGCCGGATCTCTAGATCTCTGACGTGATTTCTGAACGGTTTTGTCTAACTCATTTGCCGTTGGATCTCTATAGCTCTAGTGTGAATTCTGAACGCTTTTGTCTAACTCCCTCGCCGCCGGATCTCTAGATCTCTGATGTGATTTCTGAACGGTTTTGTCTAACTCATTTGCCGTTGGATCTCTATAGCTCTAGTGTGAATTCTGAACGCTTTTGTCTAACTCCCTCGCCGCCGGATCTCTAGATCTCTGACGTGATTTCTGAACGGTTTTGTCTAACTCATTTGCCGTTGGATCTCTATAGCTCTAGTGTGAATTCTGAACGCTTTTGTCTAACTCCCTCGCCGCCGGATCTCTAGATCTCTGACGTGATTTCTGAACGGTTTTGTCTAACTCATTTGCCGTTGGATCTCTATAGCTCTAGTGTGAATTCTGAACGCTTTTGTCTAACTCCCTCGCCGCCGGATCTCTAGATCTCTGACGTGATTTCTGAACGGTTTTGTCTAACTCATTTGCCGTTGGATCTCTATAGCTCTAGTGTGAATTCTGAACGCTTTTGTCTAACTCCCTCGCCGCCGGATCTCTAGATCTCTGATGTGATTTCTGAACGGTTTTGTCTAACTCATTTGCCGTTGGATCTCTATAGCTCTAGTGTGAATTCTGAACGCTTTTGTCTAACTCCCTCGCCGCCGGATCTCTAGATCTCTGATGTGATTTCTGAACGGTTTTGTCTAACTCATTTGCCGTTGGATCTCTATAGCTCTAGTGTGAATTCTGAACGCTTTTGTCTAACTCCCTCGCCGCCGGATCTCTAGATCTCTGACGTGATTTCTGAACGGTTTTGTCTAACTCATTTGCCGTTGGATCTCTATAGCTCTAGTGTGAATTCTGAACGCTTTTGTCTAACTCCCTCGCCGCCGGATCTCTAGATCTCTGATGTGATTTCTGAACGGTTTTGTCTAACTCATTTGCCGTTGGATCTCTATAGCTCTAGTGTGAATTCTGAACGCTTTTGTCTAACTCCCTCGCCGCCGGATCTCTAGATCTCTGATGTGATTTCTGAACGGTTTTGTCTAACTCATTTGCCGTTGGATCTCTATAGCTCTAGTGTGAATTCTGAACGCTTTTGTCTAACTCCCTCGCCGCCGGATCTCTAGATCTCTGATGTGATTTCTGAACGGTTTTGTCTAACTCATTTGCCGTTGGATCTCTATAGCTCTAGTGTGAATTCTGAACGCTTTTGTCTAACTCCCTCGCCGCCGGATCTCTAGATCTCTGACGTGATTTCTGAACGGTTTTGTCTAACTCATTTGCCGTTGGATCTCTATAGCTCTAGTGTGAATTCTGAACGCTTTTGTCTAACTCCCTCGCCGCCGGATCTCTAGATCTCTGACGTGATTTCTGAACGGTTTTGTCTAACTCATTTGCCGTTGGATCTCTATAGCTCTAGTGTGAATTCTGAACGCTTTTGTCTAACTCCCTCGCCGCCGGATCTCTAGATCTCTGATGTGATTTCTGAACGGTTTTGTCTAACTCATTTGCCGTTGGATCTCTTTAGCTCTAGTGTGAATTCTGAACGCTTTTGTCTAACTCCCTCGCCGCCGGATCTCTAGATCTCTGATGTGATTTCTGAACGGTTTTGTCTAAATCATTTGCCGTTGGATCTCTATAGCTCTAGTGTGATTTCTGAACGCTTTTGTCTAACTCCCTCGCCGCCGGATCTCTAGATCTCTGACGTGATTTCTGAAAGGTTTTGTCTAACTCATTTGCCGTTGGGTCTCTATAGCTCTAGTGGGAATTCTGAACGCTTTTGTCTAACTCCCTCGCCGCCGGATCTCTAGATCTCCGATGTGATTTCTGAACGGTTTTGTCTAACTCGTTTGCCGTTGGATCTCTATAGCTCTAGTGTGAATTCTGAACGCTTTTGTCTAACTCCCTCGCCGCCGGATCTCTAGATCTCTGACGTGATTTCTGAACGGTTTTGTCTAACTCATTTGCCGTTGGATCTCTATAGCTCTAGTGTGAATTCTGAACGCTTTTGTCTAACTCCCTCGCCGCCGGATCTCTAGATCTCTGATGTGATTTCTGAACGGTTTTGTCTAACTCATTTGCCGTTGGATCTCTATAGCTCTAGTGTGAATTCTGAACGCTTTTGTCTAACTCCCTCGCCGCCGGATCTCTAGATCTCTGACGTGATTTCTGAACGGTTTTGTCTAACTCATTTGCCGTTGGATCTCTATAGCTCTAGTGTGAATTCTGAACGCTTTTGTCTAACTCCCTCGCCGCCGGATCTCTAGATCTCTGACGTGAGTTCTGAAAGGTTTTGTCTAACTCATTTGCCGTTGGAGCTCTATAGCTCTTGTGTGAATTCTGAACGCTTTTGTCTAACTCCCTCGCCGCCGGATCTCTAGATCTCTGACGTGATTCCCAAACGGTTTTGTCTAACTCATTTGCCGTTGGATCTCTATAGCTCTAGTGTGAATTCTGAACGCTTTTGTCTAACTCCCTCGCCGCCGGATCTCTAGATCTCTGATGTGGTTTCTGAACGGTTTTGTCTAACTCATTTGCCGTTGGATCTCTATAGCTCTAGTGTGAATTCTGAACGCTTTTGTCTAACTCCCTCGCCGCCGGATCTCTAGATCTCTGATGTGATTTCTGAACGGTTTTGTCTAACTCATTTGCCGTTGGATCTCTATAGCTCTAGTGTGAATTCTGAACGCTTTTGTCTAACTCCCTCGCCGCCGGATCTCTAGATCTCTGACGTGATTTCTGAACGGTTTTGTCTAACTCATTTGCCGTTGGATCTCTATAGCTCTAGTGTGAATTCTGAACGCTTTTGTCTAACTCCCTCGCCGCCGGATCTCTAGATCTCTGATGTGATTTCTGAACGGTTTTGTCTAACTCATTTGCCGTTGGATCTCTATAGCTCTAGTGTGAATTCTGAACGCTTTTGTCTAACCCCCTCGCCGCCGGATCTCTAGATCTCTGATGTGATTTCTGAACGGCTTTGTCTAACTCATTTGCCGTTGGATCTCTATAGCTCTAGTGTGCTAAATTTTTTAAATCGGGGTTTATAACGAACTTAGGGAATCAGAACTTGTGCAAGGGGATCAAAACTTGCGGCGAAGGGTGGTTTGTTTCAAGACAGCTTCCTGATTTTCATAGATTCCAAGGCCAAACTGTCATGTAAGCAGTCTTACATCGGGGATTAAATCGAACTTACGGACCATCGTAATTTGTGCAATGGTCAGGGGATCATAACTTGCGGCGAAGGATGGTTTGTTTCAAGACAGCTTTCCTGATTTTCATAGATTCCAAGGCAAAAAACTATCATGTAAACAGTGAGTAAACAGGAAGAAACAAGATGGTGCAATGGTGGCCAGTGGGCCAATGGCATCTTGGAAACACGAATGGAGTTGCACCGTTTTGTTGGGCTTATGGGGCCGGCGGTGCGCCTCAGCCTCTAGTTTTTTCCAATGCTACGGGGCAAATGGCAATCGTCCCTTTCTATTGGCTCATGGCTCATGGCTCACTCAAGCGCCTGCTGTTTCTGGGGTTTGGTAGTTCCAGCGCGTGCTTTGGCTGTAATGTGCGCGCGCTTTGGTTTGGAGTTGAGCCCGGGCCCAAGCAGACAAACAAAAACGAACAAACGCAGACGCACGCACCATGCGCGCACACGCAACACACACGCGCCGCACGCGCGCACACACACAGGCCACAGGCCACGGCAGACACAACCAAAAACAATCCCACGCGACGCGCGTGTCACGTAGAGCCGCAGAGACGCCGCGCGTCGCGCGCCTTTGCAACGTCAAACTTTGCCATTTGCAGGCTTTGCAGGTGCCAGTTGCTTCAGTTGCTGGACTCGCAACCGCGAATGCTGCAGAAGGGGCTCAAATGTAAAGCGTTGAGGGGGCCAAACTCCAAGCCCTTAAGTGAAGTGAGATGGGCCACGGGGAGGGCAGATGTGTCACAGCTCATTTTGCAGAGGGATTCTTTTTTTCGGAGGGCAGATGTGGTGCTAGAATTGGATTGATGGTACTTGAATGCTGCCGCCATGGATCTGGCCTTCGTGGCCGCCGCAGCTGCAGCGGCGCACGAAGCACTCACTGCGGCTTGCGGGCCGATTCTTCGGCGTGGAGCAGTGTGCGAGGTTGGGTCGGCTTCAAATGTTTTGTGTTGACTTGTGCTGCCTGTGCGCAGATGATGCGCACGTACTTCACGGGTAAGCCTTGGATTCAATTCTTCCCTAAAAGTTCCCAGCCCTGCGCGAGCAAGACGCTTGCCCAAACTCGGTCCCTTGGCAGGTGCACCAGCTACGCAGAACATTTGGTGAGTTGGAAAAGCTCATGCAGGCCTGGCTATTTGAAAAGGGGCACGTGTGCCAATGATGCTGGCGCTCAGGTGGATGTGCGGCAACGTGAAGCTCGCCTCCAGCTCCTCAAGCCCAGCTTCACTTATGGGCGTGGCCGGCCAGCTTACTCGCTTGCGCAGCTCTTCCATTTCATGAGATTGTCGCTTGGTTTTCAAGATTGTCCGTGCTTGGTTGGTCGAGGATGGATCGTGTGCCAACTTGTGTTAACTTTTTGCGACAGGGGTTTAGAAGTCCTAGTGCCAGTGATCCAGTGCTTGGTGGCTGGCAGTTGTTCTGACGGAGGGTCTGGTCTTGCACATGTCAGCTGTCAGCTCGGTCACTCTTTCTTGCAACGCTTCAAACCTGGCCCTATCAGGGGAATAAAGCTGAAGAACGCAGCGCAGTTCAAACTCACCATGCTCACGGCCCTCCAACTTGCTGACGGCTCACTGCTTGGGCTGACCTCGGAGTCGGAGGAGGCGGGGGGCTTTGCAGAAGGATGTGTGGCGGGCTCGGGCTCGGGCTCGGGGCCGAGCCCCGCGGCCATGTCGATGTCCAGATACAAATTGGACATTGCCCTCATGGCGATGCGTCGCCGCTTCTGGCAGATGAAAGGATTCAGCTCCCGCTGGATTTCGCTCTCCTATGATTCAAGTCCTCAGAAGAAGGAGTTATTGATAACCGAGGAATACACCGTTTTGCAGCCTGGCCAATGTCGTCGGTTAGGGTGACGGGGCGGTCGTTTGGGACAACAACCGTTTGGCGGGCGCTCTCCGCCCATTGTTTCTGCAACCAGTCACACTGACTTGTTCTTCAGGCAGCTCCAGAGAGCCCCTAGTCTAGTGTTCAGGATGTTGGGTTTCTTTAGCACTTGCAACGTTTGCAGTTGCGGTTTCGACGCCGCCTCTGCTTTAGCTTGGTGTTGGGGGTCATGGGGCGGTTTTGTTGACGCAAGCGAAAGGCGTTGTCAAACGTGTTGGTGATTGACTGAAACCCATGCTAAGATCCGACGCAGCGGTGAAAGCCTTCGTTTCCTTCGTGATCAACGACACTGAGGGTGTTGCAGCGCAGGCGCCCACAGAGGATGACCTGGCCTTTCAGCGGCGGGTGCTCCCAGTTTGCACGCTGGGACAAGGCTTTTTGGCTTGAGCCGAAAAGCAATTGTTTGTGCGTGTCTGTATTTCATGTAGCATTGGCCACGCATGCATGTTTGTTGCTCAAACGGCACTTTGTGTGAGATGTTGTTTGGAAGGGGCGCGAGGTTAAGGTCAAGGTGCCAGCTTCCTGAACAAGACGCTGTATGCCGTTGTATTTGGCGCATTGTTTTTTTGTCTTTCTGCCCCTCTGTCGCCAACTCTGTCTCCCAATCTCTTTGGAAAGCGGTTCCCAGTTGTGTTGGAAAGCTTTGTGTTAAAGTGAGATCAGCTGCTTTCTGCGCGTGGCGTTTACTTGGTCACCAACACCAACACCGTGGCTTATGCCAGACAGCCAACTCTTCACGGCAGACGCGGTAGGCGCTGGTGCTTTGTAGGCTGACACGCTTCTTCGGCGCGGCGCCGCGCTGTTTTCCAGAAGAGTCGCGTATCCCCGTCTTATACTTGTTGAAGTCTTGCTTCATCAGGGAACCTAACCCACGTGTGCGAAGCTGGCTTGCAGCCTGCTTTCGCCGCTTGTATGGTTTACTTGATCGGGTTGAGCAGTTTGTCACTGTAGGTTGGCTTGGGCCAAGGCAGCCATGAGCCGCTTGTGTGCAAGGGCTTCACTAAGGGTCATGAAGTCTAGTGAGCGCCGAGGCTGCACAAATTTCACTTGTAAGCTGGACGCGCTCTTGCACTGTCTGCTGCTGGAAGTGTCCCCGCCTGGCAATGCTCCTGCAGAGCAGAGAGCAGCTGCCTTAGCTGCTTACTCCGCCAGGGTGATCAGCTGCACATCTGATCAAGGCAGCTTGGCGCCTGCAAGAAGTCAATGCAGCAAAGACTTGAGAAGTGGCAAAGAATGGAAATACTAAGTTGGATTGCAGCTCCTTTGGCGCCGCGTATGGAGGATGGATGTGTGTCATGGATTGAAAATATATATTTCATAACGTTGTGTCACTGTCAGTGCAAGTGTCATATCATAGCTGTTTTACCGTCCAATGTATCATCGGAGCATAGGGGCATAGGGAGCTACAAACGAGTGAATTTTGCAAGTTTCGCGCAACCTAAATTTTCGGCTAGGAAACTAAATAAACGCGTGTTTTTGTTTGCGGAGCAGGGGAGACGAGGAGCGTGTCGCGTGTCATGACTTTATGACAGACTCAGTCAGACTCAGACTGTCACTCTTCTTGGATCTGGACATTTCTGGGGCTCCAACTGCGAGTCAGTTTTGGTTGTTGTTTTTAGTGTTGCGCGCTGTGGGCTTGTTGGTGGCACGTGACTTGAGGCACAGAAGTAAAGCTGAGCAGCGCGCCAGAGATTGATGCTCTGGCCTGGATGCAGGAGACGAAGGATTTGATGGCAGTGCCAGTGCCAGTCCCAGTGCCAACAAAGGCGCTTGGCGCCGGGGATGCTGGTGCTGCGCAGCCTCGCGTGCTAGATTCGGAAGATGAGCCTCCAGTCGCTGTGGCTGTCGCTGTGGCTCCTGATCTGTGTCACGGCGGTGGTCGACCTGCCGCAGTTGTGGCTGTTTCTGCTGTGACAGCCACAACCGCAACACTTCAGTCGGTGGAAGTAGACCACGGCGGTGGACCTGTTCATGGTGGACCTCAAAACGAAGAAGACGGCGAGGATGAGGGGCCTGAAGAACCTGCTTCCACAGAGGCTGAGCGGGTTCGGAGACAGTTTGAGAATGCATTTGAAGTTCACGGATTAAAGCACGTGTGTGACAATCTGCTGGGAAGTGTACTTGCTGGCTTGTCGTTCTGGGGTGGGCTTCTCCACCGCTTGCGGGCGCTGGAGGTCCTTCTAAGCCGGGTCTACTACAGGGAACGCTTCCAGGCAGTGTGCATGGACTCTGCCCCTCCCGCTGCCCAAAGTGCCTTCAACGACTTCAGCGCAAGCCTGCGGGGTTTGCGCTGGCAAGCAGTTGTGGAATTTGTTTCCGCGATCCTTCCGCTGGAGCCCCATTTGCGCGCCCACTGGTCCAAGCAAAAGTTCATGACAGGCTCGTCGTCTGCAGAGGCGGAAGCCAGCCGGCGACCTCTTGGGAAATGGGCGCAAGATGCGCCCTGACCTGGAGTGAGACATGAAAGACGCATGGCGTAAGACATGGTAAATCAACGCGGGGCGCATAATGTTGCGGCCTCTGGTTTCTAGTTTTGTGGCGCGCAGCCAAGGCAGCTGAGGGGCCAACGGTGGACAACATTGACCAGGCCATTCGCGATGAGGCCACATGGGTGCAAGCGTCTATGGTGCTGGACTTGGCCCTAGAGAGTGAACACATCGGAAGGTGGTGTGAGACCTGCCCTTGCCCACACCATCAGCCGCTGTCAGCTTGGGCCGGCGAAAGTGGTCCTTCCCCAGCAACGGGCATGGTGGAGGGAATCAGCAGCGAAACAGCTGTGCAGCAGGGCTTGCCGCTCACGCTCGTTGCTGGCAATGTGGTAGGCGCCAAGAACAGCTCAGAGTGCCCCTACCGTGGCTGCCGGGCTGTGGAGCTGGCGTGCGGCGAGGGCTTGTGCCAGCAGCTGCGGTACATGCTCCGGTCCCGCGACTCTCTAGTTCGCCACGTAGAGGCGTGCCGTCATGCGGTTGTGCTGGACGGCGCCAGTGCGAAGTTTAATGTTGTCAGCGAGTGGCTTTCTTCCAGAGCCAAGATTTGGGGATGCTTGGATGAAGTTGTTTTGGGATCACGGTCAGTCGTGTAATTTGCAATTCTCCATGTGGCGTAGCTGAGGACGGCTGGCAGCCAAGCTCACGTACTGGCAGCTCCTGCCTTGGCGGCTTTGCAGCTTGGCGCGTGCTTCTGGTTTTGAAGTGGACCCCTTCTGGAAGAAGCAGCTTTCATTCTCCTTGTCATGCTGTTCTCCTCCACACATTTTGTTAGTTTTTCGGACGCGTGTGGCTGACTTGACTTTCAGGCGGACTTGCTCACGAGAACCCCTATGTTGTGCAGCAAGTGGCGCAAGAATGCTTGCGCATGTACAATGATGGCAGTGCTGGAGCTGGAGCCTCCCACAAACAGAGCAGGCCAGGCAATGGGTGACAGTGACAGCCAAAATTGACGTTCGCAACTTCTTCAAAGTGTTTTAGCTCTCACGCTTGGTTTGAGCCCTGACTTCCTGGATTCTTGTCAAGTCTGGTGGCTTGGTCGAACTTTCAGTTTGTCGCGGAAACTCACTTTAGGACGGCTGCACGCAAGGCTTCAAGGCAAGAGGTGAGAGCGGCCTCAGGCGCTTCCTTGACCCCTCCTTCAATGGCGGCGAAAGCGACCCACCTCTCAGGCCAATCATGCTCCGCTTGGCAGCAGGGGAGCATCTTAGCAACATGGCTGACGCGGAGCGAGACCCTTTTGTCTACTGGGTTGCAGCCTTCCGGCACGTGCCTGGGTTGCATGTGGCTGTGCGGCTGTTTGCTGTGGCTGACGTGACTGATTGGCGCGTTGCGCCATGTTTCCAAAATTGACACAAGTTTGACGGGCCAGGCAATCCTTTTGGCTGCCCAAGGTGAGGATCATAGAGCGAAACGTTGAGGGTGTGCACTCAGTCCTTGCACGCGTCATTCGACGAGCTCCGCGTGCTTCCATCAGCTACTTGAGTCTGGAAGTGCGCTTTGGCCTTTTGCTGACAGCTGTGCTGCGCGAACCGGCAGCGACCTGCCTGCCCTGGTGTCCTTTTTTGAAGAGAGGTCCCGTGGACAATTCAGTTTCTTGTTTGTGTCGTGCTTCATTTATGTGAGCATGTGAACTTGTAATTGCCCTATGTCAGGATTTGAAGATGATGTTCCAAGAATGCTCTGGCATTGAGACGCTTCGCGGGTTCAGGCAATGCGTGCTCAACATGCTCTGCCTCCAGCCATCGACCTATCTGGATTCTTTGGAGTCCCGGGGCCTAGCCCGGCTGATCTACAGGGACAACTTGAAGCAGAAACATTCCAAGCGAGAAGCGCTGTCTGCAGATTTGCAAGAAAAACAATCCAAGGCAGGGCGTATCAAACATCCCCCGCGCTCAGTGAGCGCGATATGAGGGGCCTGCGCAAACTGTGGTGACTTGCTTGATTGGCTTGTTTTGGGTTGAGGAAATTGTGTTGCAACTTGCATTGCGCGTCTGGCTCTGTTGCCTGGCCCGGCCCTCAGCAGGCTGATGAACACGACGCAGAGATGAACAAGCAAGCTCTTCGGGTGACCAACCCGCTTGCAGACATCAAGAAGATCCACTTCACCAAGCTGTTGTTGGACTACTTGAAGAAGGCTGGGCGCTTTGTTTGACCGAGGAACACTGCCTTACGGAGCGCTGAATGTTGACAAGCCTCGTGAATAAACATTCGGGTTTGGAATTTGGAAGCGCCCGGCGCCAACCAAGATTCAAGCTTGAGCCTGAGCCTTGTTTGTTGTCGCCTGCAGGTGTCAGCTGCAGATAAGGGCATGGTTCTTTCCATTGCCAAGCCTTTGTTGACACCGCAGAATCTGCGGACGTTGGCTCCATCGCCAAAAGGCTGCGCTTGTCGCGTGTTGATTTGTTTGTTTGTGTGTTTGTTTGTTTGTTTGTTTGTTTGTTTGTTGCGTTTGTGTGTGTGTCCCCCATTTGGTATGTTGTGCCTGTGGCGCCAAAATCATTGCAGGATCATCGTTGATGATGGCATCGCCTCCTGCAGGCTGCCAAGCTGTCTCTCCACCCACCCTGAAGCGCGTGCTGCAACTTCCATCAGGGAAACCGCTGCAGATGTGTGACGAGTCGGACTCTTCGGATTTGGAACTCGCTCAGCGGGATGAGACGCAGCAGCAGCTTTGCCTACAGGATGAAAACGCTGCCGCAAAGCGCTTGCAGATGGTAGAGGCCATGTCGAACTTTGCTGGGAGCTCTGCCGCTGTTACATTGTCGAACGCGCAAGTTGACTCCAGTTTTGCCGCCGTCCCGCCCACCACTGCTGGGTCAGACTCTGGATCGAAAGCTCTGGTTTTTTTCCGAGTTGCGGATGGCAACATGGCTCATCACACATTGCAGGGACCAAGGCCGCAATATGATTTTGTGATGCAGCGCATGGGGGTGGTGGCTGTCGCTGAAGACAGATTGTGGCTGGACCTGCACCCATCTGGGTTGCCGGCTGTCTGCGAGCTTGCCCATCTGGAGTGGCAAGATCTGGCCCAAAAGCTGGCTGTGTGGCCGGTGGATTCCGTCAGGGTCATTCCCGGCCCATGCGTGTCCAGCTGGCGCCATGTCTGATACTAAGTGGATGTGCGTTTGATCTTGAGTTGCTTCAAGTTTCTTGCACTCAGCGCCGGTCTAAGGCCACCAGGTGCTGCTACGCTGGCTGTCGACATTGCAGCGATGCGGGC
This sequence comes from Effrenium voratum, assembly GCA_963377175.1. NCBI lineage: Eukaryota > Dinophyceae > Suessiales > Symbiodiniaceae > Effrenium > Effrenium voratum. The sequence continues at coordinate 23,246 of CAUJNA010002294.1, read as the reverse complement.
AGTGGAGAGCAGGTTTGGCTTGGCGAAAAACACGTACTTTGCCCCGGAGCTTGTGGATGAGTTGCGCTTTCTTTTGTCACGTGGCTTTGTCAGGCACGTTGGCGACTGCAAGTATGTTCTGACGCAAGCTGGATGCTCCCAGCTTATGCCTACTGAGCGCATCTTGCAAGCAAAGGGGCAAAGCCTTGTTGCGTATGTTCGCGAGCAGACGTCTCAGTCTCAGGCTGGGCCTGGGCCTGGGCAGGATTTTTTCGACCTTGGCCCCTTCGAGCTCATGCTGCTTGCAATTGACAAGGGGTGGAAACAATTTACTCGCAGTGACAGCGGCAGCGAGTCCAACTCCAGATGTCCTCCATACAGTGCTGGCGCGCAAAAGTGGTTTGCTGTGGCCAAAGAGACGGACTGCAACCCATGGTTTTTGCAGTGTCTGAGTCTGGCAGACGATCTTTTGCAACACGGGTTAACAGCTTTGCATTGGTTCCAGCCAGTCGCGTACTACAAGCTGCTCGCTCAATACACGCGAAACCTTCCAGACATGATTGCGAAGGGCATGCGGCTGAGTTTTGCTCGCCCAGGCCTTGCAGCAAAACAGTACAAGTTGGATCTCTTATCGGCAGTGGCGGCAGGGGCCAACTCCCAGCCACATGGCCGTGGCCAACAGCAGCTTCGTGCTGCTGAGACGCCTGGCCTGCACGGAGCTGGCGACTTGGACGAGGATGAGCCAAGTCTGAGTCTCAGCTTCCATCAGGTCGACATGATTCCCCAAGACACATTGCATTTTCAATCATCCCCAAAAATGGACATTGGCTTCGGACACTCAAATACAATTGAGATTTCGATCGCACTACCGTCACTACCTCCCACCACTACTCCTGTTTGCCTGCCTTCTGGCCAAACACGCAGAACACAGCGGGTGCCGCTGCGCAAACATGTAGGTGTTTGGCAGTGAAGGAGATGTTTGCGGTTTGAAGATCTAAAACTTGGCGTGTGAGAAGTGAGAAGTCACAGGACGCGTGTCACACCGAATGATGGTGTTATTTTGTGATAGTGTCAGTGTGACAACCTTGCAGCAAATACATATTTTGACATTGAGGTCTGTTGGGCCTGTCGAATCGCCCAACTCCAACGCCCAAGCCAGTGACAAAGCGAAGCCGATTGGCCGGTGGTGGTGTCCGCAGCAGAAGAAGTCCTGAGGAAGGGAATAATGCCCCCATGCAGCTGCTTGAGGTGAAAGATGCGCCCCCGGCCCCAGCCCCAGCTGTTGCAGCAAGCGAAGTGCCTGCAGATGCAGATGCAGAGCGTGCTGCGCCAACAAACGCAAGCCAAGCCGTCGGTGAGGAACATCAGCCCGCCATTGTGGCAGAGCCTGAACTGCCTGCAAAGGTGGATGCGCTGCTCAGCAAGCAGACCCACGAGACCAGATGCAACGCACTTGTACCCCCCGTGGCCCCTCATGATGATTTTGACGATGATCTTAGCATGGCCGACCTGCTTTTGCTTCCTGCGAAGGCCAAGCCAAGAAGCGTGCCTGCGACCGCTGCGGCCCCTGCGCCAGCCAGCGCGGCTGTTGCTGGGCCCAAAAGGCAACCAGCTCCAGAGCCGGCTCGGTTGCAAGCGTCGAGCGTGTATGATGATTCCACGGTGTGGGCTGCCGGAATCCCTATGGTGAAGAGGTTTGACAAGAAGATCCCAACCTTCTACGTTCATTGCCGGGCCCACCAAGGTGGAAGAAGGGCTTGCACAAAGAGCATGCAAATCAATAGGCCTGATGAGCAAACCGTCATCAAGAGGTTGAAATGGTGGCTTCTGAGTGGCTACACCATGGTGAAGGATTCAGGCCCAGCGGGTCAGTGTTTGCCCCGCACGTAAATCACGCTTCATGGTGTGTGTGCGCGTTTTGCAGATGTCAGAGTCGCAGGCGAGTCTGGCGAAGATGCTCGGCGACGCCACGTGGCTATGGAGCCACCAGTGACAGAGGCAGAGCTGGACGACGTCGATTTTGATGCCCTCCTTGAGCAACAAATAGCGTTGCGTGGGACAAGCTGATCTTCTGTTACCAGCAGGGTGCTCAGTTCAGCGCGGCGTGTGCTTTTCATCTCCCCATGAAGACTTGAATTCTTTGCACGGGTTGCTTGATTGGGCCTTGGAATTTCAACGCAAGAAGTCAGCAAGCAGATTGTGGCTCAAGCTTCGTCACGAAAAGGCCGTCCATGAAGAGACCCTCCTCGGCCATGGCAAGGCCCGCGTCTCTCATTCATGGCAAGGCCGCTGAAGGAGCAAGAGCCTTGCGAACTCAGCATCGCCAACTTCGGTGAGTTCAGTGACAAGTGAGAAGTGTACAGTGACAGCTCAGATTTGCTTGCTCGCTTGAGGAGTGTCCGGCTCCGGCAAGGCAGGAGGCGGCGCAGATGGTGCTTGTTCAGGGTGATTGCCAACGAGAGTTGCGCGCCTTGAAAGTGATGCTGGGCTTGGCGCGCAAGACATTTCAAGTTGCTGCTGGGCGCAAAGAGCACGCCTGCAGCTTTTGTTCACATTGAAGTGTGTCTGCGCGTCTCTAGAAAGGCTGAGGCCTGCCCCAATTGTTTGAAGCAGGGCATGTGTTGGGGAAAAAGGAAGTCGATCTTGCCCATGCTACCGTGTGATGCTTGTCAGTGGGCTGCAAAGCAAAGCCGGATGTTTGGCTTGCGCTGAGGTTGTGAGACTTGGTGCAGTGTGAGCCGTCAGGCCAGTGAGCCAGGTGCCGTTTCAGTGGCAACTTGCGGTTGAATGTTTGCACGAGGTTCACACTGTGGTGGAATTATGAGTCCTGAGCTGAGTGTTGTTGAGTCTGACTCCCCGCATAAATATCGCGTGAGAGAAACGGGCGTGAGACAAATCACAAGACATTAAGACAAGTGAGACGCTGACGCGCTCAGGCCAGCTTCTTCAAGCATTCCCTGTCGCACCCTGAGTATGACCAGTTGAGGAAAGGTTCAGGTGTGGTTTGGATTTTACAGGTGTGGTCTGGATTTCACAGGGCTTCCAATCCAGCCAATCCTCAGCATCAACAGCTCAGAAAGGCGTGTTTTCAAGCGGGCTCTTTACACTCCAGCCCAACATCCTCAACAGCGCTATGGGAAAGGCGTGTTTTCAAGCGGGCTCTTTACAGGGGTTTGACTGTGGGCCAACAGCCTCAGCATCACCAGCTTTGGGAAAGGCGTGTTTTCAAGCGGGCTCTTTACACGGCTAGCGTCACCAGCTTGGGAAAGGCGTGTTTCCAAGCGGGCTCTTTACAGGGCTTTCACCCCGGCCCAACATCCTCAGCAGCCAGCTTGGGAAAGGCGTGTTTTCAAGCGGGCTCTTTACAGGGGTTTGACTGTGGGCCAACAGCCTCAGCATCACCAGCTTAGGGAAAAGCGTGTTTTCAAGCGGGGTCTTTACACGGCTAGCATCACCAGCTTGGGAAAGGCGTGTTTTCACTTTACAGACTCCGGCCCAACATCCTCAGCATCACCAGCTAGGGAAAGGCGGGCTCTTTACAGGGCTTGACTCCGGGCTAACATCCTTATCATCACCGGAAAGGCGTGTTTCCAATCGGGCTCTTTACAGGGCTTTGACTCCGGGCCAACATCCTTTCAGCAGGCTTGGGGTGTTGAAAACAGGGGTGGGGGAAAAAGATCTTTTTCCCGTACCCTTCCAATCTTGCTCAGTTGGCTGTTCAAGAGTGCGCCTGGCTTTAAGGGAATAAAGGGCTTTGACTCCGGGCTAACATTCTTAGCATCTTGGGAAAGGCGTGTGTTTTTAAGCGGGCTCTTTACAGGGCTTTCATTCTGATCCAACATCCGCAGCATCACCAGCTTGGGAAAGGGCGGGCTCTTTACAGGGCTTTGGCTCCGGGCTAACATCCTTAGCGTCACCAGCTTGGGAAAGGCGTGTTTTCACGCGGGCTCTTTACAGGGCAGCAACTTGGGAAAGGCTCTTGGTTCTGCTCTTCACAAGGCTTTGGCTCCTCAGCATCACCAGCTTGGGAAAGGCGGGCTCTTTACAGGGCTTCAGCAGCGCCAGCTTGGGAAAGGCTCTTTGCGTTTGCCAGCATCGTCGCATCTTGATGCTGGCTGCAAAACATTGAAGGGGGCGATCGCGCTGGGGAAACTTTTTAAACCCGAACTTCAACGGAGACTTTTGACTTTCTGGCCGTTATTTCAGGTAACTTAGATGGGTTCGTTCTCTGGCTGGCAGGTTGGGCAATGCCTTTGCCTCAGCCTCAGGTAACTTTTTGCTGGCCGGCCTGCGGCGGCAGTGACATTCCGTCGCATCCTCAGTCTTTTGTGCAGGGAAGGGAGACAGGCGAGAGAGGGTGTTGTGTCTGTAAGTGTCTCAGAGCTCTGTTGTTGAGGCGACGAAATTGTTCAAAAAACAAGAACTTTTTCTGTCCAGTGCCAGATGGCGCCGGAAAAATCTTATAGCTCCAAAGAAACACCTGGAGCATATAGTTCGAAGAAAATGGAACTCCAACTTCCCCAATGGTTCCGTCGAGGCTGGACGAAACTGACAGTTCCAAAAAATAATGAACTATAACTGTCCCGACGCCTCCGCCAAGGTTGGAACAAACTTATAGTTCCAAAAAAAAAGGAACTATAACGAGGCTGGAAGCAGCTTAAGTTCCAAAAAGTTCAAACAACAGGAACTATAACTGTCCCGACGGCTCCGCTGAGGCTGGAAGAAGCTTATAGTTCCAAAAAAAAAGGAACTATAACTCAACTACAATTGTCTCGGTGGCTCTGTCAAGGCAGGCGTATTTTTTTGAAATTTGCACTAAGTACAAGGAAAAATTCAATTCTTGTCACAACCCACACTCTCCGTCTCCACCCACCCCCCGCTCCACCCGCCCCCCACCCTCCCACCCCCCCTGCGCCCCACCCCCCTCCACCCCCCTCAAACAAAAAACCAACCGCGCCAATTCTGGCATGCTGGCAGACAAACAACCCAAACCCCAACTCAAAAGATAAAACGTGCTGCAACCTTGTTTAAAAAAACACAATGATGAAAAAAGTTATGACCCCCCAAAAAAATGAAAGTTCCTTGCAGTTCCTTTTCAAAAGGAACTTTAAGCTTCTGACCTGCCGCACACGCCTGAGATGTTTTGATTTTTGATCAAAGCGAGCATGTTTTGGCATTCTTTGAGCGTAGAAATCTTCAAATTTCACAACTATGCACGCTTGAAACTTGTAAAAATCTTCTTGGTTTAGGCAGAAAGCGAAACATTCCAGGCGTGCGCGGGGGTTCAGAAACTTAGAGTTCCTTCTGAAAAGGAACTGTAAGGAACTTTCAGTTTTTTCGGGATCATAGATTTTTTCGGGCGTTTTTTTAACCAAAGCTTTTTCAGGGTCTGTTCAGGAGAAGGGCTAACGATTCCTGGCCGGCTAACGATTCCTGGCCAGCCATGACTTCGATCCTCGACACACCCAACCGGAATTGTTTTTGTACTTAGTGCAAATCTTGAAAAGATGCGTCTGCCTGCCTGGAGCGCCGCCGGGACAGTTACAGTTTCATTTTTTTGGGACTTTAAGTTGCTTACAGCCTTGGCGGAGCCGCGGGGGTAATTACAGTTCCTTTTTTTTTGGAACTATAAGTTTCTTCCAGCCTTGGCGGAACCATCGGGGCAGCTTCTTCCAGTCTTGGCGCAGCCACCAGGGCAGATATAGTTCTCTGTCTGTTGAGACTGTAAGTTTGTTGCAGCGAACAGTTGTTGTTCTTTTAGCCTCGACGGTAGAAATATAAGTTGCTTGGAACTACAAGTTTCTTGGAACAACTTTAAATTTCTTGCAGTTTCGTGCAGCCTTGGCAGAGCTGAGCCAAGGCTGGTGTCAGGGCGAATGTGATGGCTCCATCGGGCAGAAAGTGCGACGGAGAGGTTGCAGAAACAAGTCAAGAGCAGTGATAACATGTTTTTTGAATGGATGCATATTGGATATGGTGTTTTGTTAGAAGACATAGCGCACAGATAGAATATCTATATTGACTTGCCTCCGGACCGGACACTAATTTCAATCGGCGTCTCACGCAAGGTGCTGTTTGAGCGACAGACGTGTGGGGCACTTTTTGGGTTAGGGACTGAGAGAAATGTCTTGTTTTTGATGACTGCTGGGGTTCGCGGTGACCCCTGTGGTCAGATCGAATGAGTTGCTCGCCAGATCGAATGAGTTGCTCGCCGCAAGCGCATGAACTTTTACCAGCGTGGCGTGTCTCTAATAATAGTTCTGATCCGAGGCCGGAGCTGTAAAAAAATGGACGGTTGATTGATTGTGAAGATGAGGCATTGGCAGTGGTACTTGTGCATTGTGCAGGGAAGTCATTGACATGCGTGGTTTCTCCAGAGCGGCTGGAGAATAGATGATGGAAAAAGCAAGCGTAAGAGGGTGACAGAACAAGTTGACTAGACCAAGCATAAGCGCATGAACAAAGTTAGGGAAATCCTGCGACGCAAGTTTGTGAAGCGAACGCTGCCATGAAGCGGCCGGATCTGGATGTTGCGGATGGAGATGCTGGGCCTGCCAAGAGGCAGCGTGATACTCGCAGCGTGGGCGATGCTACTTAGATGCCATTGTTTTGCATGTATCCTCGGATCAAAAAATGCAGCGTGTTGCACGATCTGAGGATGAGGCGCATGAGGACCAACATCCTGAAGATCTTCCTGATCAGGACCGCTGTTGAGAGTTTCAACAAACTCGCCCTGACAGGCTTTGCCCGCTGGAAACAAACGTGTGACAGTGGCAGGATCCAGCGTGCAGCTTTTACAGATGGTTTGCAGATGTTTTTGCTCAACCCTGCCGGCCCCTGTCTAGCTATAGCTGCCATGTCATCTGCGGAGGCGAATGCTGACGTTTTTGAAAGGAGGACCGCAGAAGCTGCAGAATCTGATGATGCTGTCGGTGCTGAGGAGGTTGCCCTCAAGGTGTGCGGCTGTCTCATTCTAGCCGGCGCCACGGTCGGCCAGGCAGGCCGGGCATCAGGCCCTATAGAATGGTTGCGGAACACGCTCCTCGCCGTGGCGGCTGCGCCGCGCCAAAGCGATCAAGCAAAGGTTTGGGTGTTGTTTGCCGCGGACTGCCTCTTCCTGGTGTCCTGCAAGTTGCGCGGTTTCTTGCCTGCGCACACTCCTTGTGTTCATTATTGTTTCTGTTTGCAGACAAGGTTCGGTTCAGTGTTTTCAAGCAACTTTGCTTGCGGATGCTCAGGCATGCCCGTGAAGGTCCACGCCAAGATGCCTGGGGACGCCTGGCCAGAGAAAGTGCAGATTCCAAGTCCCGCATCATCATCAGATTTGGACTTGAGCCGCGCCTGTTGGATGTTGGCCTGGCCATGCTTCCAAGATGATTTCTGGAAGGTTTTGTGCCAGAAGCTGCACAGTGCGATGTGTCCTACGTAAGAATCTGACTATTGACAGAACGACGCGCGCAAAAATGTGTGGCAACTGCAATGCAGGTATTGCTTTGCTTTGGGGCGGCAGTTAAGGCAGATGTACGTTTGGTGTCGTGATCAATAGTGCGTCGCCAGGAGGATGAAGAGGAAGATGGAGCCGTCGGAGTCGGAGCCGGCGGAGCCGGAGCTGGCGCGCCGGGGCCGCAGTCTTTGCCCGAGCTCTTCCGGTGGCCTGCGCGGTATGCTCGACGGCTGCTGCTCGATGTCGCGCGTCCAGGTGTCTGTGACCACAAGCCAGCTGACTGCCTCCAGGGCTTCGCGAAGCTGATCCGTCACTGCGACTTTGAGCTGTATGAAGCTTATTCCGGTGCTGGCACAGCCGGAATAACGCTGAAGCAGGTTGTTCGAGAGATGACGGCTGTGGTTCGCGCTGCCTCCCCGGAAGTTCCCTGGCCCTTGCCGTGCGTCAAGACGGTGTCAGCTTGCGATCACAATCCGAACTGCCGCGTCTTTTTGACCTCGCTTCATGAGGATAGCCGGGCAGCCCGGCAGCCCGTGTTCTGTTCGACGCCTTTAAAGCCTTTAAAACTTTGATGCGCAAGAACGTGCAGGTGTCCGTTGTTTTTTTTGGCCTGTTTTGGCACATATTCTGAGAACGTTGAAAGGCGCAGACACTCATAAGAAAAACATGTCTCATACGCAAGTAACAAGGCGACCATTTGGTTTCAATCGGCGTGCAGTGTAGCGGTGGAAAGTGTCCGCGCAACCAGTCCTTCGTGTAGCAGGCAAGCGCTTTTGCAGCGCAGCGCGTGGCATGGATCCCTTGTTGAGATCTGTCAGTGCTGGTGGATTTCGCCCCAAAGCTTGTCCATTGCCAATCATCCTGCGTTGTTTGTTTCTTGTCGCAGCTCGCCGTCGTTGGCGTTTGCAGCTAAAGAGACAGAGAAAACAACAACGTTGAGACGTTGCGCGGCGCGCGCGCCTGGGACTCCTGGGGCTGCCGTTATTTCCTCTTCTATAGCATTCAACTGCCTTGACGTTTGGGTCCTGTGATTCTGACCATCAGTGCGTTTGTCGCGTCTCGTCTGGTTACTTGGAGGAGAGACGCCGCAGCCCGGAGATTGGAAAACAGCTCAAACATGTGTTCTTTTAAACTATCGTCCGAAGTAAAAGAGCTGCGCTTCTTTTGGTCGCCCGCAGGAACAGGTGACGCTGGTAGGCAATGCTGAGGGTGTTGCTGGTGATGTTGGTGGTGCGTGGCTGTTTCGCGGTCTCTCAAACGGCACCTATCTTTAGGTGCCGTTTGGGAAGGCTTGTCAGAGGCTTGTCAAAGCAGGTGTTGCTGGCAATGCTGAGGGTGTTGCTGGTGATGCTGGTGGTGCGTGGCTGTTTCGCGGTCTCTCAAACGGCACCTATCTTTAGGTGCCGTTTGGGAAGGCTTGTCAGAGGCTTGTCAAAGCAGGTGTTGCTGGCAATGCTGAGGGTGTTGCTGGTGATGCTGGTGATGTTCTTTTACAGTCTTGCGCCCGAAGTAAAAGAACGGCATTACTACGCCTTCTTGTCGTCAGTTGTCTTGCGTTGCGCTGCTTCGTTCCCGCGTGTTAGGAAGGTAAGGGAGGGGGCTTGCAGTGCCACTTGTGTTTGATTGTGTCATGGGGAATAGTCGAAGATGTTGTGAGACGCTGCGAGACGCTGTCATGCCTTCGCGCCGCAGGACTTCCGCCCGCTCCATGTGCATGGGGCGCTGGAGGACCGTATCTCTTCAGAGGCTCGCGTGGCTTTGGACAGGGTGTTCATCTCGGAGCAGTACAACTACAACATGGCGCTGAGAGCCCCGGCTGCTGAGTCGATGAATTTGGTGTTTTGCACATTGGCAATTCCTTGCTTCATCAGTCTACCATGCGTTGCGCTTTGGCTTGAAAACGGGCAGTTTGGGAACGGGAAAGAGACACAAGCTCTAGTGCTGAGACCCGCAGGCGAAGGGGACGACAGCGTCATGCCTGAGCAGCTGAAAGCGCAGTGCGGCCGGAAGATTTTGAAGAGTTATATGGATGTGCTGTCCAAGCCCGGGGTCTTCAAAGCCCGCGCTGTGTGCCACAGCCCTGGGCATGAGGCCAGATTCGGATTGCCCACGTGTTATGGCTGTGACTTTGCACTCCATCCTGCGCCAAAAAATCATTCCCGTTTCACAAGTCACAGTTGATCGGATTGGTTTATGCCATCACGGTCACGCAGGAGTGCTTGACGCCGTACGGGGCGGCTTTGGAGCACTTTGAGGGCTTCCAGCAGGCATCTGCAAGTGGCAGGGGTGCAGAGTGTGGAGGCAGTGGCCACGGCAAAGGCCAACGGCGTGTCATTCGCATGGCGGCAGGAGGAAGCACGTGCACAGACGTCAGTGCCTTCGGGGCTTTGGCCGGGCTCACTGGCGAGTCCACCAGGGGGCTGTCCATCTGGATGTCCGAAAGACGCTTGTGCAAGGAACAGCTCATCGTGCACGAATGCACAAGCCGCTTCCCAAGCTGGGTGCTCAGCACCTTCATGCCGGAGTGGGAGTGGCACGCGCTGCTGCGGCCAGATGGGCCAGAAGAGGCGTGGAGCGGCGTCGCTGGCAGCGGCAGTGCCAACCCTAACGTGCCAAAGGCAGCGTCCACGTGCTGTGGGCGATATTCGCGGGAGACGGTCATCAGCCAGCGCAATTTTGGGTGGCCTGAGAGCCGGCCAAGGCTTTACCACGTGGGGGTGCTGAAGGCTGATGGCTTCTTGCGCGCCCCCGGCTTGCAGCTCCTCAACCAACTTCGGGAACGCGTGGAGCTGGATGTCACTTGTCTCTTCACTGCGCCGGAGGAACCAATGTGCCTTTTTCCTTGAGTTGGTTTGATATTGTTTTCTCGTGCCGTTTTCTTCCTTGGTGGTTGTTTTAAGCAAGTTCAACTATGATTGCCAGTCCAGGAGGATGTTGACGACGAGAGAAGATCGGAAGCCAAGCGGCTCAGCATGCCAAAGAACAGCAAGTTCATAGATCTCCTGCGAGGTGCGCGTTGTATGTTCGTTGTGTTCTACAATCCCACGATGTCCTGGTCTTGAGCACGAGTCGCTGGAACACTTCCCAAAAGTTTCATTGAGCGCATGTCAAGAATTTTCCGGTGTCAACAGTTTGTAGGCAGGTTGTGCAGTAAGCGTGCGTGCGGTCGCCCTTGCCAGGTGCCAAGCCAAAATGGCTGAGTGGATATCGCGCGCTTCCAAAAGTGCAGGAAGCTTTTGGGAAAGGACAGGGGCTGCTGGGTGTTCTCAGACCAGGCAACCAATTGATAGACAATCGCTGACTGACAAGTGGTTGGCTTGGCCCCTGCCAGGAGCTGTTGCGGTTTGTTGCAACTTGCAACAAAATCCTCTTCGAATGCCCGTGGTCGGCAAGTTGCTACCGACCCTGATGAGGTCTGGCTGCATGTGGATCATGGGCAAGCAAGAACCATCAGGTTCTGAGGACTCGGAGAGCGTTTTTGAGGAAAGGTACCTCCTTCCAAAAGCTTCTCAGCTGGTTCGGCAGATTGTTGTCACCGCCACCGTCAAAGAGTTTTGTCGGCCCGACTTGCAAATGTACCGTTAGTTGAGTGTGAGTTGTTGCTGTTGTCGTTGGACGTCGTTGTTGTTCTTGCTGTTGTGCGTCTTTCAATGATAGTAGCGCTGGAGCCTGCCTGCCTGCCCAGGAACACCTCGCAGCCATGGGCTTCTGGACATGGCCTCATTTGTCTCCACAGGAGCCATTTCCATTGTGGGGAGGCCATGTCCCTAAAACTGCAATGAAATCCATAGCTGGAAACGCGCCTTGGCGCAAAGTTCACACTTTCTGTTTTGTCTTAATGACGATCTTGCCCAAACCGTGTTGACTCAACATTTGCTTCTTGGCTCTGGTCATGTTCCGGCTGACGCGCGAGGCTATGCATTGCAGTGTGATTGGCGCTGTGTGGGCCGCAAGTCTGGCAACATATGAGTCATGTGCAATGCATCGTGCCTGAAAGTGACACCGGAGCCGACGTCCATAACGCCTTGAGATGGAGCTGAAAACGCGCTGTGTGTTTGGTTGCCTGAGCTTGATGCTTGCGTCGGTGAACCCAATCCGATGCCATTGAACATTAGCTTGTCAGACAATGCGGACGCAGCGTGTGTCGTGTTTGACTTGACCTAACGTCCTCGACTAGCGCCTGCCATTGATCGTTGGTCCTGGGCTCGCAGCACCCAGCGCCCGACAAGCGTTTTTTTTCTATTTAAATGAACGTTATGGCCGTGCACGGGTCTCAACCTCAACAAAATTGGGCATGTTGCAGACAAGTTCAGACAAGTTTGTGAAATTCGGGCTTGCGCTCATGCTGGCAGCGTCGGGCAAAAGCTTGGCCGGCTTGAGCCAAGGGCCATGCGCAGTGTGCGGCACGGCAGCGTCAAGGAATGCAAGGTCTCGGGTTACCTTGCTCTGCGGAAGTTGCCTTCCCAACAGGGAGGCAATGTATCTGCAGGCCGCCAAGACATCCAAGACAGGTGAGCTGAGAGAACGCTTGCAACACATGGAAGCATCTCAAGACCCAGAACAGCACGCCGAGTTCATCCGCCTCCTCAAACAGTTCAATGAAAAGCAGCTTGACTTGTCAGACTGTCAAACTTGTTCATGTTTCGTGCTTGTCACCAGGAACTAGCCCTTCGCAGCTGAGGAGCCCAGCCCCTGGCCGGGGAAAGCAGAGGAAGCCATTTGACTTCAGCCAGGTGAACATCAGCAGCAAGTCCGGGCATCGCCAGGACAAAATGTGCAAGACGCAGCCCCTGACCCGTGAACAGTACTTGAAGTGGTACACCGAGAGTTGCCCTGAACACAAGAGTGCCTCAGGTTGCAGTCAGTGGAAAACATTGTCAAAACAGAATCTGCGTTTTAGGGATTGGGGTGAGGGACCTAGGCCCCCCCGTCCAAAGGGCGTCTCATGTTTTGGGTGACAAGCGTTTTGATACTTTTTAGGGTTGGTTTTGTAACCGGGCGTTTTTGTGGACAGGGAGGCTTGTCAGCGCTGCCACGAACAGCAAGTTAGTGGCTGCGAAACCTGAGGATTGAGCTTGCCAGCAGCGAAGAAGAAGTGGGATCGAGATCTCAAAGATGAGAAGGGTGTGCTCCTGACACGGTTGCTGCCAGACCTTCTTTTTCGTTCCTTGTTGTCATGATGTCATGCGACACGCTTCGGTCAAGATCAAGACTCAAGACAGAGACATGTCGGGTGCAGTTTCAGTTTCAGACACACAGCCAGACAAACGTGCTTGCCAGGTGTTCCGTGACCAAGTCGACGCTAATGATTTGGAAGGCAACCCCGCCGGGAAGGCGGCTCATTGCATGTGCTTTTGTGTGTGCGCGGATTTGTTTGTGTGTGCGTTTTGTGGTGCGTGCCAGGTGTGGCGCTTGTGGATCCCGGTGGAAGACTATGCCGTCAAGGGGACATTTCAGGCGACGGCAACAAAACAGACAAAACTCTTTTTCTGAGTCCTGCAAACTCCGGCCTTCACCTGTGCGGCAGGAGAACTCGACAGAGAAGGTGTCTGGCTTTGATGTTCGCAACCCGGGCGAGAAGCAGGAAACGGAACTCTCCCAACTCCGAGAAGCGTTGAAAGAAGATGTGGAGGAGGAGGCAGGGGTTGAGCGCCTTAAACGCACTGGCAGATTTGAGACAACAAACTGAGTGTGACTGGGATTTACTGGACAGGTGAGTTTGGCCGACTGCAAGTTCAGGGCCTCCAGCAGCGTTGGCCCCGACGCTAGTGGTCTTCGGGCTGCGCCAAAGGTGGGCAACAAGAAGGGCAAGGGTGCCACAGGCGCTGGCGCGGACGGCGGCGCCAACCTGACTGGGGAGTTTGCTTCTTGGGCGCGGCTCTCTGGCGCAGCTTGTGCGTCAAAGGCTCGAGCGCGCACCATGAGGGAGTACAACGAAGCGCAGAGCGCCCTCGCGTCGGCCTGGAAAACCCTTCAGGAGGTTGGGAACGCAGCAGCTGCTCCTGAGGTCATCGCAGCAGACAGCCTTCTTTGTAGGATCAAGACAAGGACAAGGGTTAACGCATAAAAAGGCATTCATCAGCCGTTTCGTGGTTTACAGCTAGGCCAAATGGTTTATCAAAAAAAGGATCCCATGCAAGCCTTCATTTTTTTGGCAGGGCCGAAGCGCTTCTGGAGATCAGCGGGCGTGACTATATGTCGTCTGTGCCTGGGCTGGACACTGTCATTGGGCAGCACTTGCACAGCTACAAGGCCAAGGAGAGCAAGGAGTGCAAGGAGACCAAAGAGGACGAGGGCATTCAAGCAGCCTTGCTTGCAGATGAATATTTTGCCGAAGTTTTGGGCTCCGAGCAGGGGATCTTGAGTATGAGCCGGATCTCCAACGTCAGGGCAGTTGAGATGAGCCTTTTGTCCGACGCAGGAAAGGTCATCAGCTTGATGGGTCGTCAGCAGGCCTCGCTCTTCATCATCAAGGCAGTGGCCAAGGCAGTTGCGCAAGACTCTGGGCAGTGGAAAGCGAATTTGGAGGCAGAGACGAAGGCCTGGTTCAAGCTCATCATTTGTACTGTGAGTCTTCCCGTTTCTAACGGCTCACCCTTCAACTTCTAGATCGTTTTTAGTCTTGGGGGTCTTTAGGGTTTGGGGTGGCCGGAAGTTGGAAGATCGGAGTGGTTGGGCGGTTGCTCAGCGACCAGCGCCAGGCCCGCGTGGAGGAGGAGAAAATTGCCAAGCGCGAGCAGGAGAGAATCGCAAAGGCCGAGGCGCTCAAGCTCAAGAGGGAGCAGACCAAGAGGGACAAAGAGCTTGCCAGCCAGGCAAGGGCGCAAGCCAAGGTGGCCGCCGCCAAAGCAAAAGCCGCCGACGATGCTCAGGTGGAAGATGGCGACAGGAGAAAGAGAAGACGGAAGGGAGGCGAAGCCGATGATGTGGAAGGACGGCGGCGACGCGTGCCAGGTCTTCAGCAGCTGACAGAGAGCGATCCGGCAGTGCTACGCAACTTGGCAAAGTTGCCTGCTGTGCACGCAGCGCCTGTCCAGACAAGCGTGGACGCTTTTGCCTTGTCCGCATTGTGTGGCCGCCCGGTCATAGCGCGCCTGAAGAAGGGTGCGGTGAAGAAGTTGATGAGCGCGTGCCCCAATCGGCTCACCAAGGAGGCGGTGAATGAAGCCTGTCGCTTCCTGAACAAGGCTGGTGGCTTGGAACTGGAGTTTGTGGACTTGCTTGGAGTTGGCTGCTCCTTCAATCAACTTAACTTGGCTTGATCAGCAGGTGATGTTGTTTGATGATTTGCCTTCCAGAACAACTCTGGCTTCCCTGAGGCGATGTCTGACTTCAAGCAGGACGTTCAGGAGAAGCAACGCAGCGCGGGAAAAACCCGTGCTTTGCGGATGGACGTCCCCGCAGATGTGCTGGGCATGGACTTTCACTTCTTGGACGCACTTTGCGCTGCTCAAGAAGATGACGGCTTCAAGAGCAGCATGACTGAGCACCACCGCAAGATTGTCGACGGCTCTTGGGTGTTCAACAGGGAGCGCTAAGGCAAAGAGCAGCTCCGCTTGCAAACTTGCAAGACTTGTGTTTGCGTGTGACTGTTACAGTGTCCTTGTTGCCCATGTACTAGCGCATACTTCTGGTGTCGCGCAGTGGCAAGAACAGGTGCCTGGACATCCTGTTGTCCGAGTACAAGGCCATGAACCCGACTGCAGAGGCTCCAGATTCGGCAGAAGAAGTTAGTGACGACAAGCCGGTCCCTGCCGACGTGCGCGCGAACTTGTTGAAGGTGGTGGGGGTTGCTTTGGCTTCGTTTTTGGACGGCGCAGTGTACGCAGGTCACATGCCAGGCACGGGTGCGGTTTGGCAGGAATGTTGATGCGTGTCAATGCGTGTTTTGCAACTTGAATTCGGCCACGGCTCTCGCAATCGCCCAGCTTGGCCACGCGTTTCCAACCCCAGGCTTTTTGCCGACCATTTGCTACCAGATGGATGGCTCTAGGATCTTTGCAAGTATGGACTTGAAGGAGGCCTTGGCGGGCGCGGAGCGCAAGTTGCAGGCGGAAGCAGCCAAAGCAGAAGGTGCTCCAGCCGCTGAACCCCCATCTCTGGCAGACGCAGTGCAGTTCTTGATGGAGTGCCCTCAGGGCTTGGACCTCGAGAACTCAACCCTGATGACTGGTTGTTTGTACCCCGGAGACATTGCAATCCTTCCTGCAGGGGTGTTGCTCGTCGAGCGTGCTCTGGGCGACTGCTGCGCCATCCGCGTCACCAGCGGGCTTTCTTCTGGACACGCGCTGGAGGCCTTGGAGCTGGCGTCCAATTACAGCTCGCCGCTTGGCTTGATGGTTGGTTGTCTTGTCCACCTGCGAGCACCTTGAGGCAATCCGTAGAGGTGTTTCTTTCCCGCCGACAAACAGCAAAAGCGCTTGGTTTTTGTCACTACCTTACTTGTGGTTTCCACGCCACGACAAATTAGTGCAGTGACCTTCAGTTACACTTCAGGTACTTCGTTTTCATTGTTTTGCAAGGAAACACAATCAACTCACAGATGTTCATGCGCTGCGCAAGGACAGCCCTCAGTGATGCAATGATCACATGCGGAGCGAATGCTCAACACAACCAAGCAAGCCATTGCAGACTGAGTGCTGCCACCTTGGTCGCGAACTTGGCTGATGGTGAGAACAGCGGGGCGGAAGATGGTTCTGACACAGACGTGAGTGACGCTGACGAAGCTTCTGGTGATGGTGTTGGCCAGGCCGGGTCGTGGCCAGGTCATGTACACGTTTGCTCTTGTTAGATGATGGTCAGTGTTGCTCAGTGTTCAGATGTTTGACCAGTCAGTCAGTCATCCTTGTTGATTTGGAGCAATTTGGACGCCCGCTGTATGTCGCGTGTCAGGCAGACTGCAAGAAGCAGAAGCATGCACAAAGACGGGGGCAGAAGCGAGCTGGTCCAAACCTTGAGACGACCCCTGCCTGCAAGAAGATTTGTGCTGCAGAGCAGGCAGCGGCTGCGGAGCCTGATGCTGAGAGCGCCAAGGAGGAGAGGGAGAAGGCTGCGCTGGCTGAGGCTGGGCAGCAGGCAGCTGGTGATGCTATCAAGCCCGCCGCTGTAGGTGAGGAGGAGAAGGCAGAAGAGGAAGCAGCCCCGGCCACACCTGAAACAAAAGCGGGCTTGGCTGTGGAGAAGGCTGTTTTTCAGAAGAAGGAGAAGGCCTTGGCCGCAGCCAAGGGTGCTGATGCTGACTTTGAAGAAAAGGCTGCGGCTGCGGTTGAGAACAAGGTTGACTTGGTTCCGGGTGCTGACATGCAGAGTGCTGCAAACGTGGATGCTTCGCCGGCCACAACCAAGGGTGCTGATGCTGCCTGCGCGCAGAAGGCTGCGGCTGAGGTCGAGCTGGCGGCTGCTGATGCGGAGGAGGCTGCAAGGGTGGCGCCGGCCACAATCAAGAGTGCCGATGCTGTGGCTGCTGATGTGGAGAAGGTTGCAAGGGCGGCGCCGGCGCCGGCTACAATCAAGCGTTTTGCAGAGAAGGCTGCGGCTGTGGAGGTTGAGTCAACGGTTGAGCCGGGTGAGCTGGTGGCTGCTGATGCGGAGAAGGCTGACGCTGCTTTTGCGCAGAAGGCTGCGGCTGCGGAGCAACTGGCGGCTGATGCGGAGAAGGCTGCAGTGACGCCGGCGTCTGATGCTGCTTTTGCTGAGAAGGCTGCGGCTGCGGAGGAGCTGGCGGCTGCTGATGCGGAGAAGGCTGATGCTGCTCTTGCAGAAAAGGCTGCAGCTGCGGAGGTGACGCCGGCGCCTGATGCTGCTTTTGCAGAGAATCAGGCTGCGGAGGAGTTGGCGGCTGCTGATGCGGAGAAGGCGGTGATGCCGGCGCCTGATGCTTCTTTTGCAGAGAAGGCTGTGGCTGCGGAGGAGTTGGCGGCTGCTGATGCGGAGAAGGCGATGCCGGCGCGTGATGCTGCTTTTGCAGAGAAGGCTGTGGCTGCGGAGGAGCTGGCGGCTGCTGATGTGGAGAAGGCGGCGCCTGATGCTGCTTTTGCAGAGAAGGCTGTGGCTGAGGAGCTGGCGGCTGCCGCGGAGGAGCTGGCGGCTGCTGATGCGGAGAAGGCTGCAAAGGTGACGCCGGCGCCTGATGCTTTTGCAGAGAAGGCTGCGGCTGTGGAGGAGCTGGCGGCTGCTGATGCGGAGAAGGCTGCAAAGGTGGCGCCGGCGCCTGCGGCGGCTGCGGTTGCCGATGCTGAGGTTGACTCTGCGCAGTCAGAGCTGCTTCAGCTCACTGAGACCGAGACTGGGAGGGACAACCTCGAGACGCTTCTGGAGGAGGCTATGGATGCAGAGGTAGACGCAGCGGCAGAGGCAGAGGCCGCGCAGCGTGGCAGGGGCGGCAAGGGCAAAGGCAAGGACAAGGGGGCAAGGAAAGGTAAGGGCCGAGGCCGAGGCCAAGGACGAAGTGCTCGTGGCCAGCCGCTTGTGCAGGTGGAGCGTTGGGCAAAGCCGAAGCCACAGCCAAAACGCAATCAGTCGCGGCTGAGGTTTGGCTAGTTTTTTTCAGAGCCGCAGGCTTGAGCTTGATTTTTTGCTTGATTTTTTGGACTTGGGCGGAGCCCGGAGATGAGACGTGTGGAAAAGAGCGCCTATGATTGAATCATTACACATTCTATAAAAACTTATTTAAACAAATATAAATATATTTTTTTATATATTACATCAGATAAAGAAATATGTGTGTGTAGAATGTGTTTTTTTAGAAGGTTGCTTGAAGAAGTGGGACGCCTTAAGAACTCGGGCTGCGCTCAGCAAACCAGCGTTTGATTGCAGTAAGCGCAAAACAAGACGGAAGTAGGAAGAGGCCATCGTGGCCTGAGAAGCGCTTGGCGTCCATTCTCTGGCTGCAAATCCTGTTTATTTCCTCCAGTCCTACATCGTGTTGCAATCCTGAAATCCTGATAGGGTTGGTGGTGACGGGCCTGGAGCTGGTTAAAGTTGCCAGCGCGGCGCCAGGTGTATTTTTCCAAACATGCCCATAGCGCCAGACGCAGTTTGGAACTCAGCGTTCCTGGCACCTGGAAACGTATAATCCTTAAATGAATTGGGGAACATTTATAAACCCCTATTTAAAAAATTTAGCACTCTAGTGTGAATTCTGAACGCTTTTGTCTAACTCCCTCGCCGCCGGATCTCTAGATCTCTGACGTGATTTCTGAACGGTTTTGTCTAACTCATTTGCCGTTGGATCTCTATAGCTCTAGTGTGAATTCTGAACGCTTTTGTCTAACTCCCTCGCCGCCGGATCTCTAGATCTCTGATGTGATTTCTGAACGGTTTTGTCTAACTCATTTGCCGTTGGATCTCTATAGCTCTAGTGTGAATTCTGAACGCTTTTGTCTAACTCCCTCGCCGCCGGATCTCTAGATCTCTGATGTGATTTCTGAACGGTTTTGTCTAACTCATTTGCCGTTGGATCTCTATAGCTCTAGTGTGAATTCTGAACGCTTTTGTCTAACTCCCTCGCCGCCGGATCTCTAGATCTCTGATGTGATTTCTGAACGGTTTTGTCTAACTCATTTGCCGTTGGATCTCTATAGCTCTAGTGTGAATTCTGAACGCTTTTGTCTAACTCCCTCGCCGCCGGATCTCTAGATCTCTGACGTGATTTCTGAACGGTTTTGTCTAACTCATTTGCCGTTGGATCTCTATAGCTCTAGTGTGAATTCTGAACGCTTTTGTCTAACTCCTCGCCGCCGGATCTCTAGATCTCTGACGTGATTTCTGAACGGTTTTGTCTAACTCATTTGCCGTTGGATCTCTATAGCTCTAGTGTGAATTCTGAACGCTTTTGTCTAACTCCCTCGCCGCCGGATCTCTAGATCTCTGATGTGATTTCTGAACGGTTTTGTCTAACTCATTTGCCGTTGGATCTCTATAGCTCTAGTGTGAATTCTGAACGCTTTTGTCTAACTCCCTCGCCGCCGGATCTCTAGATCTCTGACGTGATTTCTGAACGGTTTTGTCTAACTCATTTGCCGTTGGATCTCTATAGCTCTAGTGTGAATTCTGAACGCTTTTGTCTAACTCCCTCGCCGCCGGATCTCTAGATCTCTGATGTGATTTCTGAACGGTTTTGTCTAACTCATTTGCCGTTGGATCTCTATAGCTCTAGTGTGAATTCTGAACGCTTTTGTCTAACTCCCTCGCCGCCGGATCTCTAGATCTCTGATGTGATTTCTGAACGGTTTTGTCTAACTCATTTGCCGTTGGATCTCTATAGCTCTAGTGTGAATTCTGAACGCTTTTGTCTAACTCCCTCGCCGCCGGATCTCTAGATCTCTGACGTGATTTCTGAACGGTTTTGTCTAACTCATTTGCCGTTGGATCTCTATAGCTCTAGTGTGAATTCTGAACGCTTTTGTCTAACTCCCTCGCCGCCGGATCTCTAGATCTCTGATGTGATTTCTGAACGGTTTTGTCTAACTCATTTGCCGTTGGATCTCTATAGCTCTAGTGTGAATTCTGAACGCTTTTGTCTAACTCCCTCGCCGCCGGATCTCTAGATCTCTGATGTGATTTCTGAACGGTTTTGTCTAACTCATTTGCCGTTGGATCTCTATAGCTCTAGTGTGAATTCTGAACGCTTTTGTCTAACTCCCTCGCCGCCGGATCTCTAGATCTCTGACGTGATTTCTGAACGGTTTGTCTAACTCATTTGCCGTTGGATCTCTATAGCTCTAGTGTGAATTCTGAACGCTTTTGTCTAACTCCCTCGCCGCCGGATCTCTAGATCTCTGATGTGATTTCTGAACGGTTTTGTCTAACTCATTTGCCGTTGGATCTCTATAGCTCTAGTGTGAATTCTGAACGCTTTTGTCTAACTCCCTCGCCGCCGGATCTCTAGATCTCTGATGTGATTTCTGAACGGCTTTGTCTAATCTCTTTTGCCGTTGGATCTCTATAGCTCTAGTGTGAATTCTGAACGCTTTTGTCTAACTCCCTCGCCGCCGGATCTCTAGATCTCTGATGTGATTTCTGAACGGTTTTGTCTAACTCATTTGCCGTTGGATCTCTATAGCTCTAGTGTGAATTCTGAACGCTTTTGTCTAACTCCCTCGCCGCCGGATCTCTAGATCTCTGATGTGATTTCTGAACGGCTTTGTCTAACTCATTTGCCGTTGGATCTCTATAGCTCTAGTGTGAATTCTGAACGCTTTTGTCTAACTCCCTCGCCGCCGGATCTCTAGATCTCTGATGTGATTTCTGAACGGTTTTGTCTAACTCATTTGCCGTTGGATCTCTATAGCTCTAGTGTGAATTCTGAACGCTTTTGTCTAACTCCCTCGCCGCCGGATCTCTAGATCTCTGATGTGATTTCTGAACGGTTTTGTCTAACTCATTTGCCGTTGGATCTCTATAGCTCTAGTGTGAATTCTGAACGCTTTTGTCTAACTCCCTCGCCGCCGGATCTCTAGATCTCTGACGTGATTTCTGAACGGTTTTGTCTAACTCATTTGCCGTTGGATCTCTATAGCTCTAGTGTGAATTCTGAACGCTTTTGTCTAACTCCCTCGCCGCCGGATCTCTAGATCTCTGATGTGATTTCTGAACGGTTTTGTCTAACTCATTTGCCGTTGGATCTCTATAGCTCTAGTGTGAATTCTGAACGCTTTTGTCTAACTCCCTCGCCGCCGGATCTCTAGATCTCTGATGTGATTTCTGAACGGTTTTGTCTAACTCATTTGCCGTTGGATCTCTATAGCTCTAGTGTGAATTCTGAACGCTTTTGTCTAACTCCCTCGCCGCCGGATCTCTAGATCTCTGACGTGATTTCTGAACGGTTTTGTCTAACTCATTTGCCGTTGGATCTCTATAGCTCTTGTGTGAATTCTGAACGCTTTTGTCTAACTCCCTCGCCGCCGGATCTCTAGATCTCTGACGTGATTTCTGAACGGTTTTGTCTAACTCATTTGCCGTTGGATCTCTATAGCTCTAGTGTGAATTCTGAACGCTTTTGTCTAACTCCCTCGCCGCCGGATCTCTAGATCTCTGATGTGATTTCTGAACGGTTTTGTCTAACTCATTTGCCGTTGGATCTCTATAGCTCTAGTGTGAATTCTGAACGCTTTTGTCTAACTCCCTCGCCGCCGGATCTCTAGATCTCTGACGTGATTTCTGAACGGTTTTGTCTAACTCATTTGCCGTTGGATCTCTATAGCTCTAGTGTGAATTCTGAACGCTTTTGTCTAACTCCCTCGCCGCCGGATCTCTAGATCTCTGACGTGATTTCTGAACGGTTTTGTCTAACTCATTTGCCGTTGGATCTCTATAGCTCTAGTGTGAATTCTGAACGCTTTTGTCTAACTCCCTCGCCGCCGGATCTCTAGATCTCTGATGTGATTTCTGAACGGTTTTGTCTAACTCATTTGCCGTTGGATCTCTATAGCTCTAGTGTAAATTCTGAACGCTTTTGTCTAACTCCCTCGCCGCCGGATCTCTAGATCTCTGATGTGATTTCTGAACGGTTTTGTCTAACTCATTTGCCGTTGGATCTCTATAGCTCTAGTGTGAATTCTGAACGCTTTTGTCTAACTCCCTCGCCGCCGGATATATAGATCTCTGATGTGATTTCTGAACGGTTTTGTCTAACTCATTTGCCGTTGGATCTCTATAGCTCTAGTGTGAATTCTGAACGCTTTTGTCTAACTCCCTCGCCGCCGGATCTCAAGATCTCTGATGTGATTTCTGAACGGTTTTGTCTAACTCATTTGCCGTTGGATCTCTATAGCTCTAGTGTGAATTCTGAACGCTTTTGTCTAACTCCCTCGCCGCCGGATCTCTAGATCTCTGATGTGATTCCTGAACGGTTTTGTCTAACTCATTTGCCGTTGGATCTCTATAGCTCTAGTGTGAATTCTGAACGATTTGGTCTAACTCCCTCGCCGCCGGATCTCTAGATCTCTGACGTGATTTCTGAACGGTTTTGTCTAACTCATTTGCCGTTGGATCTCTATAGCTCTAGTGTGAATTCTGAACGCTTTTGTCTAACTCCCTCGCCGCCGGATCTCTAGGTTTGTGATGTGATTTCTGAACGGTTTTGTCTAACTCATTTGCCGTTGGATCTCTATAGCTCTAGTGTGAATTCTGAACGCTTTTGTCTAACCCCTCGCCGCCGGATCTCTAGATCTCTGACGTGAGTTCTGAACGGTTTTGTCTAACTCATTTGCCGTTGGATCTCTATAGCTCTAGTGTGAATTCTGAACGCTTTTGTCTAACTCCCCCGCCGCCGGATCTCTAGATCTCCGATGTGGTTTCTGAACGGTTTTGTCTAACTCATTTGCCGTTGGATCTCTATAGCTCTAGTGTGAATTCTGAACGCTTTTGTCTAACACCCTCGCCGCCGGATCTCTAGATCTCTGATGTGATTTCTGAACGGTTTTGTCTAACTCATTTGCCGTTGGGTCTCTATAGCTCTAGTGTGAATTCTGAACGCTTTTGTCTAACTCCCTCTCCGCCGGATCTCTAGATCTCTGACGTGATTTCTGAACGGTTTTGTCTAACTCATTTGCCGTTGGATCTCTATAGCTCTAGTGTGAATTCTGAACGCTTTTGTCTAACTCCCTCGCCGCCGGATCCCTAGATCTCTGATGTGATTTCTGAACGGTTTTGTCTAACTCATTTGCCGTTGGATCTCTACCGCTCTAGTGTGAATTCTGAACGCTTTTGTCTAACTCCCTCGCCGCCGGATCTCTAGATCTCTGATGTGATTTCTGAACGGTTTTGTCTAACTCATTTGCCGTTGGATCTCTATAGCTCTAGTGTGAATTCTGAACGCTTT
>CAUJNA010002293.1:0-38165 GCA_963377175.1 Effrenium voratum | reverse complement strand
GACGCGAGCAAGGCGGGCTGAAGGAGGGCCGGGGCGAGCTCACGCACGAGCAAGGCTGCAGGGCTCCACCGGCCCCCAACCCATGGCAAGGGTAGGTGCGCTCCTTCCGGCGCCGGCCTCACGGTAAGCCTGAGCGGCCGCTCAGCCGTGCGGACGCTGCGCCCCGGCGATGGGAAGTGAGTCGGAGCCGCCGAAGGGCAAACGTACGGAACAAGTGCGAAGGGACCAACAAGTGAGGGGAGACCGGAAGGGCCGTTTCAGCTCGCCCTTTCCATATGTGCCGGCACCGAAGCTCTCGCACACGCCCTTTAGGCCGCCACGGAAGCAGATCATGATGCCACAATCCTGTCCGTGGATGGGGTCGGACTTTTGACACCGTCAGCCGCCTGGCAATGCTCAGCGGTCTTTCCCGCGTGCCCGGTGCTACAGGCAAACGACAAAGTCATGCCCAAGTCACTCCTTTATCTGTGTGGCCATGTGTTCCCCCATGTAAACGCCGATTCCAAGAAGTCACTCCTAAGTCACGCCTCGGCAACAATCCCCATGGAACGCTTGACATCACCGAGCTGGTCATGCTACAAAAAGACAGGTGTCAACACTGAAACACAATGGAACGCTACTGATGGCAAAGCATGTTTTCCAGCCCCGCGAGGCGTCTGCAGGAACATGAAAACCAATGGATCGCCAAGCATACGATAGGTTGTTGCAGGAGAGTTTAGTAAAACGTCACACAATGGGTGGGCTTTGCAGGCCCTTGCACCGTGTTTTTCCACGTCCTGGAGTTCTTTCTCTGGAAGGCAGGCAGGCAGGCACATATGCAATGCACCCTGGTAAAAAAACGAGATCAAAACGAGATAAAACCGAGAGATCAAAACGAGATCACCGATCGTCCGTTCAAGAGTTTGGGATATTTTGGGCCCACATGTGCCGAACCCGCGCCCACAAGTTCACTCACTTCTGCACCCGCTCCCATCAACCCACTTCCGCACCCACTTTTCGACTCAATTTCGCACCTGCGGACGCCAGCCGCTCAAGCGCGCCTGCTCAGCCCTCGCACACACGCCAGCCAAATGGTAAGCACCCCCGCTCAAGCACACCCGCTCAGCGCTGCACAGGCGCCAGCCAAATAATAAGCACCCCCTCAAGCGCACCCGCTCAGCCCTGCAAACACGCCAGGTTAGTCCAGGTGAGAGGAAAAGCAAGGTGCCGACTCGAACCAGCTGTAGCAAAAGAGACGTCAAGTCTCAAGATTGCGAAACACACTGTAAACGCTCCTAGGCGGATAAGATAGAACATGCCTAAACCATCCTAAACCCCACGGAATAACCATTTCAACTGCACTGCCTCCCAAAAGCCTATCCCTTCAAACATGCAGAGTTCCTATGCGTTTTGGAACGAGGCACGACTTCTTCGAAGCCCTCTCCCCCATGGAATTTAAGCAATGCCTCAAACGGAGGCACGACTTTGTCAAATCCCTGTAGCGCCTGTCTCCCTTTCGTGCGGCAGTTTTACGCGGCACCCTCTCGGTTTGTGTAGAATGATGCTGCAGGTCGGCCGCGCGCGATCGACCAGGCAAGGCACCGACGACCCGCTCATGCCAGCACGCTATGCATTGGGCCAGCACCCGGCCCTGGTAGAATTCCAGGATGACATTTATGCCATCGTCCCCTCAGCCCGCGCCCGTGTGGTTTTCCGTACTGTCCTTGGAACGCCGCCGGCCTCGAGCCGCCAGGCATTCGCGAGCTTGGCTCCACTGACGCGGCTGTCGCCGCCTGCCTTGCGGATTTGTTGGGGGCCGGCCCGCTCCCGGAACCACCAACCGTCCGCTCCCTTTCCAGCAAGGTGGCCTCAACCTGCGGTCTGCGGTTGCCCTCGCTCCGGCCGCCTATTCGGCCTCGTGGGCCGACACTCTTCCCGCGCTGCGCCGTCCCGCGCTTCGCCGCCGACGTTGTCGCCAGGCTGTGGACGCATCAGAACGCCCTGCCTAGTGTGCTCCAAGCAGTAGGAAAACCATAAGCTGTTCGCGCCAGCTGGCATGTCTGCACCACGGGGTCACGGGCCTGGCCAAGGTGGAAGACGGTGGTGGGTGGGAGCTGCGGTTCCGGCACTAGCGGTTGCGTCCTGTTGCAATGGCTGCGGCAACTGCTGAAGATGGCAGGGGCAACTGGTCCAACGTGTCCATGTACTGCACATGGTGCCTCCGGCACTTGACGCAGCATCGGGTGTGCCTGTCAAACATTCGGGTTGCCACTCCTTGCCCCTGAGCGGGCTCGTTCTGCTTGGTGTTTCATTGCGCCAACCACGCCGGCCTGCTCCAGCGCATCCGTGGGCTCGAAGATTTGCAGGTTTCGTGGCTCCTCTTGTTTTTCAGCGCGACCCCTCCGTGCAACCATGTGCTGCGCTGGCCTCACCGCGGATTTCGCTGTTGTTTGCTGGACTGTTTGTCGGACTTGTTGCAGCGCGGCCCTTTGCCAGCTCTCCCCCGCTCGTGCCGCGCAGCTTCCCTTGCGCCTGGGGGGTCTCGGCCTGCGTTCTGCTGCTGCTTCAGCCCCTGCCTTTCTGGGCTGACATTTCGTTTTCCAACGCTACCTCCCTGCGTTGCTCGAAGTAACCCCTCCCCACCTCGAAGCTGGCGTCAGCCCCGCCTTGTGCTTGCAGGCTGCAGTCTCTGTCTACCGGGCCGGCAGCCGCGACGCCCCAAGGGAAGATGGGCACGCAGCGAGAAGGTCACCAAGTCCGAGCAAAGCCGATCAAGGTTTCTCAGGCCAGGGGCGGGCAAGGAAGTTAGGCTGTCAGCGAAGGCGAGCGAAGCTGTGGACAGAAGCGCTCCACGGGCAGGGCGAGGGGCCTCCGGCGCGGCTCGGGCTCCAGCACGCGCGAGGAGGCGGAGAAAAAATTCGGCCTCTGACCCCCAGCAGCCGCCGACCTCTACACCGATCACAGGCAGGCGGCGGAGCTCGGGGTATGTTCCTTGCGGCGCCGAGCCTCAAGAAGGGTCACGGGTCGGGCCTGGCTGCGCCGAGCACGGGCAGCGCTTGCTGAACCCGGGTTTGACTTGCCCACACCGTGATCCTCGGTGCCCAAGCCCCCACCAGTCCAACGAGCCAGGCCACCACTTGCCCGAACCCGGCGCGCGAGGCTGGCAGGCGCCAGCTGCGGCCGCAGTCGCCGCGCATCTCCAGTTGGAGATGCCCTCGCAGGCCCTTCTGTTTTCCGAGACTTGCCCATTCAGCAGTCGGCCTTTCACCAGTTCCGACCTGCCCTGAGCTCACCTTCCCCTCCGAACCCGATCGCCCTGATGCTCGGAGCGCTCTGTCACACTGACTGCACTTGCTCCTAACTCGATTTCTTGGCCTTCTGAGTCACTAGCCGATGTCGACGACGAGCGGCGTGCAAGCCAACCGCACATTGGAGGTTCAACAAAGATCCATCAGTTGTCCACCGCCTCGGGGGGTCAGCCGCCTCGGGACCAACCCCGTCGCCAGCGGTCCGCTGCCGCAAGGGACTGGCCTTGTTGGCACCACACTTCGCAGCCGCGCGGACATGGGGCCGCAGGCAGCCCGACGGTCGGAGGCAGCTCCCGGCACGCGAAAGAAGCCTTTGCGCGCGAGGGACGCTGCCAGGCGGCGATGCCATCGCTGTTGCGCCCGTCGCCGTCGTTGTTGGGGCGCTGCTGTTCTGGTTGTGCCAGTGACCACTGCCGCGGCTGCGACATTTGCAGCCGCTGCCGCTGCGCCTGCGGCCGCTGTCGCTCCTGTCGCTGTTGCTGCGTGGCGGGGCTGGGTTGGATGGTGTGCGCTGGGGCGCATATAGGGCTAGCTGCGGACGCGGACCGCCCGAAGAAGCACAAAAACACAGCTTCCTGCGCGGGGGCTCACTGAATTTGGAACTGACTGTTGACGACGGCGTCGGTCCCCCCGTTTTTTTGTTTGGTTTGTTTGTTTGTTTTTTTTCCGGGCTTCATTTTTGATTTTATGTTTATTAATTTTTCGCCCGGCTTTTGGGAAGGTTTTGCTCAAGTGCTGTTTTTCCTTGCCTGTGTTCGTATTCGCGCCCGCTCCGTGCCAGAAGTGCTTCAGTCGTGCATGGCTGGGCGAAGAGCCTCAGGACCCAGCTTCGCCTGAAGTTTCGCGGGTGCCAGCCCGGTAGCAGCAGCGTGCAGGCAGCCTTGTTGCACCGCGTGGGTTGCACCGCGTAGGCAGGCACATTTCTTGTTAAAAAAAAAACAAAACAAAAACGCCGTCAGTGCCGACACTGCCTCGCCCAAATCGGGTTCTTGCCGGCCTGGCTCCAAGCGCGGCAAGCTGGATGGCTAGCGCGGCAAGCTATCGATTGCTGTAAACATGAGTTCTGCGTGCGCGGGAGGGCGCAGACGCCTGGCCGGGCTGCGTCGCAGAGGAATGCGTAAGCGCCGCAAAAGCACGACCCGGAATGCTGCAGTTCGACCAGCTGACGCCGGGTCTGAAGCATTGCTGCGCTTGTTTACAGGCCAAGCACGGCGAAAACCTGGCTGCTCCTGAATCGCCCGCAGCAATGCGAACGTGCCGAAAGGTTTGTCTGCGCCGGCCCCTTTAGCCCCGTGCTTGCGCGCATGGCGCCATGCGTCGGACAAACGCCTGGAACAAACGTATTAACGGGGGACAAGCTGGTGTCTAGCACCCGCGCTGCGTGCTGTTGGGCGAGGCGGGCGGATGTGGCGCAGCGTCCGCCTGCTGCGCAAGTCCAGCAGCCAGGCTAATGGTGGCCTTGGGGCTCCCGAGACCGGCGGGGGGATGCCGAAGCATGCGCTGCTGTACCGTCACAGGCCGCGAAAGTCCAGCAGAATCCGCCGCAATGGCAGCAGGATCCCGGGCACAGGGCGGGCGAGGCGTGCAGCCTCACGGTCGCCCAGGACAACTTGGAGCAAGGCTTCCTGAGCGGAAGCAGGGGTGCAGCTTACAACCAGCGGCCTGGACAGGCTAGAACAAAGGCGAACTGCAGCCAGGACAGGCAGCAGGTCCACGCAGCTAGGCCGCAAAGCCGCGAAGTGAGCATCAGAGCGCCACTGCGAATCGGTCGCCTTAGATACAAGGTGAAAGCCAATCAAAAGGGCGTTCATCCAGAGCGCTGGCCTGGCGAAGCGAGTGTGCAGGAAACAGCACACCCTCCCCCCCCCCCCGAGCCTGCCGGCGCGGAGGGCTGGCGACATACGTGAGCTTGCCAGCTGTGAAGGCGAGC
Organism: Effrenium voratum; assembly: GCA_963377175.1. Classification (NCBI taxonomy): domain Eukaryota; class Dinophyceae; order Suessiales; family Symbiodiniaceae; genus Effrenium; species Effrenium voratum. Next base: position 32,948 of record CAUJNA010002293.1, on the reverse strand, counting down.
GCGGCGCTTCCCCGGAGCACAGCAGAGAGTGAGACACACTCTGCTGGCAAGTTGGGGCAGGGAAGCCGAAAAAAGCAAGTGCAGCAGAAGCTGCCGAGTACGCGGCCAACAACACAGGCGCCAGCCTTTTCGCAGCGAAACCTGCGAGCGCGGCGGCCTCTTGGCCACGACGCCAGGCGGGTCGGGGCACGCGTGGTTGGCTGATTTCGGGAGTAATACTCAGACCATGGCAGGACCTTCGGATGAGTTTGCAAGTGATGTGTCGGGTTGGTCTTGTCAGGCTTCGTTGGATGGCTGCCTGTGCCAGCAGCACTGTCGGAACCGGAGATCGGAACCGGAGTTGGCATTCCAACAACTGCAGGTAGCGATCCGGGAAATTCCAACCATGAGTCTACAGAGACCACTCAAATCTTGACCACTTCCTTCACGGAAATTCTCGTCACTTTCCAACGTCAACCGTCAACCAGCGCGAATTGGACGGAGGGAAAGGCGGCAAAGCCGACTGTGGGACAGGGATGGTTCCCACGCGCCGGGCGAGTTGCACCCGAATTTTCTGCATGGGGGCTTCCTGTGTGGTTATTCGATGTTTCCGTGTGTACATGTGGTCTTTATCTGGGGTACTTTCTACAGTACGTGGTTAGGCGCTTAGACAGTACCCACCTTCATTTGAGCAGCGTCAGCGACGGATGCGGCCCGCAAAATCATCCAAACAAGTCTCCAAAACTACATCTAAGAAGTCAGCTGGATCATTTGATTTTGAGCAGCTTCCATCGGCTTCCTTTTGTGAAAGTCTGTTGGTACACTCTGCGAATGTTCGGAACTTCCGAACCAGTGGCAGCACAATCCTGATGGGAATAATAGGCAAGCCCTAGAAACGGGAACAGCCAAACTGAATTAAAGAACAAACCCATCGAAAGGTTGCATTAAATCAGCTGAATCGAACGTGGGCATTAAGCATCCTTCAGCATCATTAGGCAGTAAGCTCCTTGCTTGGAGTTGCTTCCCTTCGGCGTAGCTTTTCGAGTTTGAGTAGCCAGGTTTTGCTGCGCCGGGACAAGCAAATGGTGCATGCGACACGCAAGGCACAGGACTTGGCAATTGCAGCAGGGAATATGTGCAGAGATGTTGGGGTGTCAAGCAGTTGCCACTTGAGCAAAAGCAGGAAGCAGGAATGCTCCGTGTGAATGCGATTCCTTCTTGAGTTCATCCATGCAATGGAGCGTCCAACACGTGTGTCTAAGCAAAACACACCAACACCAACAAACACACTTACCCAAACTATGGCAAACAGCAACCTCTGGAAGCTGCGTTCAAGCCGCGCAACACCTCTCTGTAGTCGCACATGGTTGTGGCAAGTCTCCCCTTCTCTGATCAACCATGATGTCGCAACCCTCTTCCTTTCATTGTTGCAAGTGCTCCGCGCTCGCAACTCTGTAGGGCACTAACACCGCACACCGCATGTCAAAAACGGTGCGAAGCATCGCTCACTGCCTGGTCACCGGCAGAGACCTCAGCAGCCCTACGCTTGCCGAATGGAAGCTGGCATCGCGTTTGCTGGCTGCGCGACTGTTGCAGTAAGCAGGTGATGTGTCCAACGTGTGCCTTCCACGTGCGTTCAAAGACCGCAAAGAGAGCACCGACCTAAGACTCGTCACCCGAGTCGACATCTTTGACTCAAGGTCCAGTCGCGGATGTCGCGATCAATGCGTTGCAATGTCGATCACACACATGCGCCACGACGCTGCAAGCAATACACTACGTTGCAAGCTGAACATGTGGTGACTCTTGCTCCAGCTTCCCCAGTGCCGCTAGCCAACCCGAAGCCAAAAGAAAGCACGGACTTTTCCTCAGCGCTTCCGCGCTGTCAGGACGTGTGAAATTCCGAACCTGCGACTTCCGGCCAGTCGCAAGCGGGCGGAGACTTTGCCTTGGCTGCTCTCACTGACTGCACCAAGTTGTCATTTTTGGATGGGAGGGTTAGTGGCAACATAAGTCATCTGTCAAAAAGGCAGGGCCAAACTTACACCCCATTCAAACAGCCAACATTTGGTAGGTTCAAAGGACACGTGAAACCCAAGTGCAAACGGGCAAAAGGGTTCGGTCTGGCCTCAGAAAGAAGTCCTGGGGTCTCTTCGGAAGTTGCAATGTGAGGTGTTGAGCGCATCCGGAGCGTCGTGTTGATTTTTGGCTCACAAAATCACAAGACCCCTCAAATGGTGACAGTCACGCTTTTTTGTTGCATCCCCCCCCAAAAAAAAAAAACTGGAACAGGAAGCGCGCGTTCCGGAAAGAAGCAAACAAAAAAACAGACACAGACCGCCCACGCGTTTACCGAGCTGGCGCCAAGCCGCCGCCCTAGGAAGTGGCCAGGATCTCCATCGCCTTCTGGAGGGACTCGATCTCCTCTTGCCGCTGCTTCTCGCGCTCCTCCGATTCATCCGGAGCCCATTCCGCGGAGGAGCAGGCGGGGTTTTAGCCGAGAAGGGAAAAAACCGCCTGACTGAAGGGTGCCCTATATTTCCCCTCTAAACAGCACACCAAAGGGAGACTCACTCAAAATGGCCCCCCAAAAGCTGTTCCAACCATCCTGGAGGACCCCTGCACCCTGCTGAAGTGGTTCTTTCGTTTCTTGCAGGCGCAGGGCGCCCTTTCTAAAATCGACCGGCCAAAAAAGCCACGCGCCCCTTTCCTCTTTTTCTTCTTCTTTTTCATTTTTTTTGGGGGAACGAGTGGAAGCCCCCGCGTCACCCAGGAAAAAACAGGGCGTCACAGACCTAGCTCCAAAAAAACGCCCCTGGCTTGGTTTGGCCCAAACCTCGGGCCTGGAGGTCTTGGAAGGCGGCTCACAATTCAAACCCTGTGAAGGGCTCTGCTTACATACAAGTACATGTATATATATATATATATATGTATATATAGTAGTATGTATATATATATAGTAGCAAGTATGTATATATATAGTAGTATTATACACATGTATCAAATATAACTTTCAGGAGCCTTTGCCCAACCACGAAAAGCGGCACACTACAAGCATCTAGTTCCACAAAGAGTGGATCTGGCTGTTGTGAAGCACAAGGACACGAGCTGGGCGCACCCGGATTCTCATCACTGCTGAAAACATCTTAAGCCCGCTTGCTCGGCCAACATTGATGCAACCCTTCGAGGGAACTCGCAACCTCTCTTTTGTAGGGTATCATGTCATTGGTTGACCTTGGAAGCGGAGCAAGAATTTAAATTTTAGCAGTGAAGTTGTTGTTTTTCCACTAAACCACAATGTTTCCCAACAACCACCATAGATTAAAACCCAGTTCAAAAAAAGAAAAGAACATACGTGTTCAAGACCCGTAGTAGCGTTTTCCCGAAGTGGCACAAATCAAAAAGTGCCAAATGAAAACATATTTGATTGGTCTCAAATAGGGGACCTGAAATATTCCTAGTTTTTCGGTGGTTCTCCCTGTTAAAACACCTAAGAAGGGCACCCTCAACAAAAAAGACACACTTGGAAGTAAAATTGTCTTGGGGGTGGCTAAAAGATCGGGGCCCAAAACATGGAACCCACTCATGAGCGTCCAACGTCGGACGACTGAATCCGAAGTAATCCACGGGTTGCCGTGGGGAGACTTAACAAACCGATATCGGCAATGTATACCACAATGCCAAAACCAGACATCAGGAATCTTCAGGGAACTTCATCATGGGTTCCTCATGTTGTCTCCGCGGCGAGGTCGAATCCTATGAAAAAGGACACCAAGAGGGGACACCAAGAGGGGACACCAAGAGGGGACACCAAGAGTGTGACACCTCGGTCCATTTGGGTATGTCAAACTAGGTCACAGGGATTTGGACCGCCGAAAAATGGTGGTTGTTCTTTTCATGCTTAAAAAGGGTAATTACCAACTCCAAAACTGCTTGTTTTCTATAGTACCGCTGTCTCGCCAGAAAATGGTCGATGCAATTCGCAACGGCATTTTGGGTTGCATTGCCTCCACGAGGACTTCAGGAGCGAACATCTCTATGCATTGCCCGTCTCAAAATAAGAAAACCAAGAAGAACATGGGTACCAACTCGGAGAATAGCGAAAACAGGCCCTGTCCAAATTTGAGTCGTTATGTGAACCGTGGAAGGTGCTGCTAAAGCCATGGGGTCAACAAATTTCCATCTGTGCCATCTAGTGGTTGGGGAGCTCAGCCCCGTTCCGGGAACAAAAGGAGCAACGCCCAAAAAAACAAAACAAGGGGCCGGCCCCTCCCAAACAAGAAGGGAGAATTGTTCTAATGGACTGGTTTTCCAGCCCGCGCCACAGTTTCCCTTGCATGATCATTTTCTTTGTTGCCTCAAATATCAGGGGATCATGATCATGTGTTTGTTGCATCCATTTGGAATTTGGGATTTCCATTTCAACGGCTCAGTTCGGCCGGCGGAAACGAAGCGGAGCGAAACAATTGGCCTCCCAGGCGGCCCCGCCCTTCACACAGGGCGGCCTCGGAGCTCGGAGCGGGAAAAGGGGGGGGGAGAATCTCACTGGCAGGTCAGCGAATGAAGGATTTTTTCTGAAATGACGCCGAAACTAGGTTTGAATCCCTGATTTCATGAATCAAATGACCACATGAAGCCATGTTCAGGACCACTGAAGGACCATACCTGGCAGTTTCCTTCAAAATCCAGAGGTTCATTCCCAAACCCCTTGTGACTGAATGAATGACCCACTCTGTTGTAGCTTGGGTTCATTCCCATACCCTGGGTTGACTCCCGAAGAACCAGCCAGCAAAATGGTGGTCGAAAAATCCCTACAAGTCCATGAGCAACCTACCAGACCAGCCCCAAGCACTCGGTCCTTTGCCCATTGAACGTACACCATAATAAGGTAAGTAATTAGGGTACACTCAACATATTTGTTCAGATTTTGCTTATTTCGTCAACCACATACAAAAGTATTTGCTGAGACCTCAACAAATCCAAAGTGGTTGATTCCGCATGTCTGTTCCGCCCAAAGCTTCTGTCATTGATGGGATTCTGAACGTTGTGGCTTGGTGTCCAAACTAAGCACCTGTAACCTTCACCATCCGCACGTCATTGAACATCTAAGACATCTGCGGATCAAGTTACTACTTCCTGGTTGCGAAGCGCCTGTGTTCCCATGTGCGGGGGGCCCAAACCGCACCGGAACCACGATTTGGCAACCGGGAACCACAAGCCAAACCGGCCAGAAGATGTCACCTCAGTCATGGGAAAGAAAGGGGAACCCTTTCGTTTGATTTTCTTCCTTCTCTTCGAAGAATTCCGGAAAGAGGCAGGGCGGTTGCATGGCGGTTGCATGTTGTCTATGAAAAGCTGGATGTCAATCAAGGTCCTTGAACACGCACACACTGACAGGGAAAACCATGGACGTTATCTCGTCTCGAACGACCACTCCAATCTTTAGTTGACTGCTCAAGACCCAAGTGCGGAAACTTGGTGTGATTCAGGTTTGCACACAACGTAGTGTCCCAAGGTTGCTGAATAGCTCGTGATAAGAGCCCATTTTGCAACTGCATGTTTTACTCGCCGCGGGCTGTCTTGGCACAAGTATTGATTTCGCTGCGGCGGAACAAAGAGTGCATATCTTGAAGCTCTGGCGCGACAAAAGGCTGAGCGATGCGCCAGCCTTATAGAGATTGACAAATCAATCCGCGCCAGGCTTTTGGTTTACAAAGGAAGGCAGCAGGGTGACCCAAACTGATTGGCAGAGAGGCGGTCTGGGGTCCGACAAGATGACATCAGGTACGCTCAACAGTCCTTGTTCCCCCAAAAGGGCATGGAATATCCGCCGACACTGTTCGGCGTGTCGGACGCCTAAGAGAGGATAGAGGATAATTACCCCGCTGAGAGAGCAATGTTGGTGAACTGAGCCGGAGATCTAAATAGTGAGTCCCTTATGTCCCTACCAAATGAACTATAGACTGATGGAAGTTATGACTAAACCTCATGACAAACAGCTTGCGCCGATGTGACGAAGCGCTTGAGCAGCGCTTACACTCTTGAAAATGTGTACTGTCAACATGTGGAAAAACAATCTCTTGCAGCAGAATCCCTTTTGGGATCAAGAGAGTAGACGGCCACGGCCCATGGCAGTAGCAAAGGAAAAAAAAAAACAGTGCTCATCGCTCAGCCCGTGTTGGCAAGCCAAGCTTTGCGAACTTGCGCTCGCACGCTGACACCTTGGAGCTGTAGCAGTCATCCTCATAGCCGGGCTCGCCGTAGCGGGGCATCCAGCCCATTGCCTCGCGGATGCCGTCCTGCACAACTCGGGCGAAAGGAACCCAACCTCAGCTGCCCTTTGGCACCAAGCAACAGCTTCCTCTCGGAAGATAGTCTGGAACCAACACACCCTTTAATTGCCCCTTTTTGGGGCTCTATGTTGTGGGGAGTGGCCCTAAAAGTGGCTGCCAAACGTGAACAACATGAACCGACAAGTCAGGCTGGATTTGGGCGACTGAGTGGCGCAGCACGATGGGCAAACTTGGATGGACCCAGGTGTACTGCCCAAAGTGCCGAAATAATTCAAGTGCAGGTTGTGCCCGAAGGCTGGCCGTGACATCCGACCACCTGCAGCTGTTCATGAAGACCAGCCCCGTCTCTGGGTCCGGGATATTCCTCACTTTGTGCCAATACCATGATGGGTTCACATAGACGTCGCCGGGGTTCAACGCCACTTCACGGACCGGCAGCCGATCCCAGGTGCTCTTGCCCTTTAAGGAGTTAAAGCCAGTGCTGAAGGGATCGACGACCATTTCAACCCCCAAGAAGACCGAGTACTTGCCATCTAGGACGTCCCAGATCTTGGTGCCCCGGTACATGCCCACCAGGTTCACGTTGTTGGCGTTGTGCCACTGCAGCCCCTTTCCACCTCCGTTGATAAAAAGCGCCAATGCCCTGCACCCTTGGGGCACCCCGATGCGCTCCAGGCCCATGTCCTCCGCGATGTCGGGGTAGCGAGTCACCATCTCATCCAGGCCGTTGGTGTAGCGATAGATCCCTTGGCGGATGGCCTCCACGTACTCCGAGAACTTCACGTCACGGTAGGTGTACGCGAACTTGAAGTCGTCCCGGGGAACGGCCTCGATCATGTCGAAGTCTCCTCGGCTGGTCAGGGAAAGGCTTCGAGTGTCTTGAAATCTCGAAAGGAAGCACACTCCGAAAGAGTGTGAAGGGGGTGGCACTAGGCAACTGGGAAAAGCAGAAAGGGCCCAAGACTGATGCAGCTCCGGCATGCCAATCATGCAAGCAACACGGGCTTCTCGTTGGGGGTAAGTGGAATGTCAGCATCTCAGCACTTCAAAAGAACCAGGTGTGCATCCACATAAATGAACCAACTGTTGCCAACCGAGAGGGCCCCTCCCATTCGAAGAAAGAAAAAATGACCACTTTTGTGAGTTACCTAAGAAAAAGCCCGCAGGGCCGGTCGGCTGCGGGAGCGAGCCGGTGTCTTTGTCGTTTTCTTCTCCTCAGCGCCACAAAAATGTTCGGTCGAGTTGCCGTGGGACTCCACCCACTGAGGCGAGAGGAAGTTCTGGGAGCCTCTGGTGTCGTTCAAAAGGCCCCGGACCTCAGCGAGACGCTGAAACCGCCGACGCTTCACGGCCTCCCATGGAAGGAATCTGAAGGAGACCAAGAAGACCATTTAGGTTTCAGGGAATCTTTGCTTTTTTGCTCTTAACGAAGCATTGTAGATGTTTTCATGCGTGATTGGAAGATGTAGATGACTTTGTGATTGAAAGAAACGGATTGCTCATTCTGTGGACATGGCAGTGCATCCAGTTGGACCCCTCCGAACACGTTGCCATGATGATTTCCCTTTCAACTGACAAGGGGCCCTGCTTTGACATATCCCCAACTCTTTTCCGCCGGTCTAGATTAGATGTTAAGCTTATTTCACACACCATCTAAACATGTCAACTCGAAAATCCATTTTGCGTCCATCACAGTGCCTGTCATCTGCCAAAGATATACACTCCAAACTCTGACACAAGAACCCGCACTCACCCGCCCGCCCTAAAAGGATCCTTCATGGAGGACCCGCGCTGTTTGTCCGACGCCTTCGCTGTCAATTCAATCCCCAAAAAGATATTGTGTATGCAACGCGAGTTGAACCCCCTTTTCAACTCGTGGCAAAAGGAAATCGACATGAGTTAAACGAGTGCAAAAAGACCCTTGTGGGGAAACGGTAGATGCCGTTTCAGAAAACCGCAACACCATTTTGCATCTGAATGGGAAAAAACTGTCTGGCAGTGCATGTCTTTCATTTCCCTCAATGACGGACTCCTTCACATCTGATCTCACCAGAAAGGAGACACTCATAGGGGGGAGTCCTCAACTCAACCTGGAGAATGACCCCCTTCGGGTTGTTCAAGGGAAACCACAAGTTGTGTTTTTCCAGGAAACTACTTCGGGGAACTGCTGGAAAGGATAACCATTTCCGGAAATCTTCTGGAAGCCTGTAGGAATTCGGCAAACCTCAAACGAAAACCACTTTTAGCAATCTTCAAAGGGAAACCACCCTGGAATCATTGCAAACAAACAAATCCTCTTGAAACCTTTGAAGGCACCTCTTGGAACGGAACTAAAAAAAACTGCAGACAAGAGAAACTGTTGCGCATCATATGGGGGTGTCTACCAAAAAGGACAAGGACCTGTCACTTTTTTAGCACTCTTGTTCCAACCAAAAACACTTTTAACAGGATACATTCATTTTCGGACGCACAACCACCCGCCCTTTTCTGAAAACGAGTCGCCACGATGGGCTTGCGGAATCCCTCCGACAAACGCTCCATCTTCTCCTTAACCGTCCCGTTGAGGCTCGACCGGTGGGCAAGGAGAAGAAAAAAACGAAAAGGGGCAGCTGCCATGGGCCGACTCAATGCCAAGATGTAACGAGGTGGCCAATGTTGGCCCCATAGCAATCAACCCTCATAGGGAGGCAGTTTTTGGCGCCTCCAAAAGTGGTCTGATTCCCAACATTTCACCCAGGGACAGCCCCCCATGAAAAAACAGGGGTTGATTAACATGGGGTCAACATTACCAATACGAGACATTCCCAACTCCCGAATCTTCCGGGAACCTTCCGGAAACTGGGGAACCGGTCCGCTGGAACCTTGCGCCTCTCGCAAAGACCCTTCCGGCACATCCAACCAGTCACAGATCAATGGGAACCTTCGGAAAAACAAACCCCAATTTTCCAAATACTGTGGATGGACGAAATCCTGCACCACCTGAGAAACCCTGGAGTGACGATTCCCTTGTAAATACCAACAACACTAGCTTCCCATGGTTTCAAAGTGGTGCGAACGGAGAGCGTCCATTCACAGTATGGCTGAGAACATCGCGAAGGCCCTGGCCCCAACTGCGGCAAGGCGCGGAAATGGCGTCCTTTCTGTGATACTAAGGTGGGATTCCCGTCCCGACCGGGCATGCTTCACTGTTCGTGCTTCGCTGATTGGTGTCAAGGGTTCGGGAAGATGGGAGCCTTGGTGTTTGACCAAGGAAAAATCAAAACCGCACCCGAATGCGGACATCACCTGTTCAAGCTCAAGAATCCCAGGAGTAGTCTGCGACGTGCATCTCTGCAACTTCTCCTTCTTTGAAGTTCTCCGGATTCCTGGCCGAGCGGAGAGTGGAAACTGCCATGCAAGCCATTTCCCAAAGGTGCCAAAAGTCAAGGGACAAAAATCACACGACACATGATGCTTCGGGGCAGAGACTCCACCACATCTCCAAGTCCAAATAGCTGTCCAGCCAAGGCTGCACGAATTCTGCATCTCGGAAGGGCAGGTACACGAAAAGGACAGCCTTCCACCGCAGGTCAGGAATGCCCATGCAAGCCAGCGCAGCTGCTGCACAAGCCACCTGGATGGATAAGCATGCCGTTGAGCGATGTTTTGCAGCCATGGCGACAACAAGCAAATTGTGCTCCGAGAGAATAGCACTCGCAAGACAATGGCTGCGCATGCCCAGCGGTATCTATGGTCTTCTCAGCGCATGAGTACGTGAGAGAAGTGGACCAACAGCCGCCAAATAAAATCCAAGGGGGTCCCTCGACCAGGGACCCAATTTTATGTCTCCCCGAAAGCATCATCCCCATCAAAGGGACTGAGCGGGTTTGAGGGCGAAATAACTAAACCCTGTGATACCAAAGTGGTCTTCATGGCCGACCGCTGTGCTACCTTCGAGGCAATGCTCTTGGCGCAGAAACCACCCAGTCTGATGGCCTTTGTAAGCTGCCGCTTGTGGGTTATGGCCGACGACTTTGACAACAGATAGAACTGCACATCACTCACATCACCCTCAAATTCTGGCTTCTAAACCCATCAGCTCCTTGAGGTTTGGGCCCAAAGGTTTGGGCCCTAGACCGAGGAGAAAGGACCTCCTGTCCGATGGCAGGCTTCGTGACAGGAAGGTTGCACAGGTTAGATTACGTGATCATAAGGAATCAGAACGGATGCAGCTAGGTTTATGAGCCTCTGAACACACCGCAAACCCCTTTGGAAACCAATCTCAAGGCCCCTCCCGACTCTAGCTTGGGTCGTACCAAAAAGCCTATGACTAGTTATCATCCTGAAGCGGATGCCCTCAATATCACAAACAGTGGCCCTAAAACCATACTTCCTGAGTGGATTGACCAGGAGTCCGAACTGTTTGACCAACATCCCCACAAGTGACTAAGGTCCACCTCCAGTCTCTGGTGATTCCCTTCTCATATCACAAAGGTGGGCCGGCGGGCCCCAGACCGAAAGAAGAAGAAAAAAGCGAGTGCCCATACACCCCAAGGTTCCGGGGGGGGGGGGAGAAGCACTGCAGCGCCGCCGCCAGCTCCTGCTCCCCGGTCTGCAGCTCGGAGCCTCGCGGCGCCAAAGAAGAGGATCTGGGCTCGGCGAAGCGCCCAAACCCCCCCAAAAAGAAAAACGCCCACCAGGGCCCAAGGGGAGAGCTTCCCGTAAAGCCACCTAAAAGCAGGGCAAAGGAATTGATTTGATCTGCACTCTAAACCTCTGAGGCGGAGGTAGGGAGTGGGAATAGGAAAAAACGTGGGCTTCAGCTCTTCGATTGTTGACGGTGCCCACATTCTGTGCAGGAAGCAGCAAAACACCTGAGGGCCGCACCCGCCCCTTCTCAGTAGACACCGAATGTGTAAATGTCGCATGGCAAAAAGGGCTTCCACGTTTCTCTCCGGTGACGGCCAGAAAGTCTCACGGGCAACTTTAGGGAAGAGGAGCAAAGGGAAACAAAACTCAGGGCAGTCCGGGGTCTAAGCCTTCCCATCCGAAATTCGGTGCGGATGTATGTCCGCCAAACATTTGGTTGGATCGTGTGATACGGGGGACTCCCCCCCCCAAAAAAAAAACAAAAACATGCAAGCTACCATCCAAGTTGTGGAAATCACGCAGATCTGTGGAATCTGCAGGCTACCAATAGAAGGAGTCTCAGGCACAACATGAAAAACGTGTCCTCCTTCGCCCGCAGGAGGTTTTGCGTCAAGTGCAATCCCCCCAAAAAAGTATTTAGAAAAATACAAAAGGTCCCCCACAAGAAAACCACTGCTTGGTACGGCTCCGAACATGCGCCTGAATTGCTCCCACCGCCTATGATGCCCAGCTGAACCCTGCGAGTGGCTAGTGCCATTCCCACCACTTTGCAGGTGCACCCCTACCCCCATACACAGGCCCATTAAAACAGCGGCCGCTCCTGCAAAGGAAGGTGGCTGCCGGGCCCCTTCACGTTGCTGGAGGAGGGCTTGGCTGCGAACCAAAAACATGCGCTTGTGCGTACTTTGCAATTTCAGACGGGGGAAGCAGGTGATTGCAGCGCGGGCTACAGCAGAACAGCAGAAGCAACCACGAAGCCTGCAGATCGTCAGGGGCGGGCCACAGTTGGGCTGCACAACCGTACGCGCATCATCCAAGAAGGCAACAAACAAGCCGCGTCAGCAGGGTAGAACAAGGGCAAGCATTGGTTTGCACCGGGACCCGGAGAAGCCCTTGCGGCTCATGGTGTCAAAGGCGCCAATGCCATCAACAGAAACGAGCGTGCTACCGGGATCCAGCTCAAGGGCAGCTGTGAGCAGGCGAGCAACACTCCGGGTGGACAAGGCAAACTGCAAAGGAGAGCACGCTGCCGCCTCCTCGCGCGTGCCAGAGCCCGAGCCGCGCCGGAGGCCCTTCGCCCTGCCCTTCGAAGTGCTTATGTCCACCGATGGTCCGGCTTGTTGTGCGCTGCAGCTTCGCTTGCCTTTGCTGACAGCCTCACTTCCTTGCCCTCCCCTGGCCTGAGCAACCTTGATGGGCCTTGCCCGGACTTGAGTGACCTTCTCGCGGCGTGCCCATCTTCCCCTGGGGCGTCGCGGCTGCCGGCCCGGTAGCCGTCGTGTGCACGCGAGGACGCTGCCCTCCGTAAAAACAGCGTGCAGGTGAGGAAGCTGGCCTCCGAAAAAACAGCTTGCAGAACCCTAGTGCCCGGGGCCCCCCTTGAGTGCGACAGAGACGCTGCGGAAAAAGGCGCGACCAAAAAAAAAATGGAAGGCATCGGCTTTCTGCTGGGCAAACCATCGTGCTACCACCACAATGCCTCGGACTCGGCCGTTCGGCTTCTGGAGGGCAACGGTGCCCCATGGGCCAAGCGCTCGCCCTGCATCCCGAGGCAAGTCCGCTCGTGCGACAAGCTGCAAGACGCAGGAAAACAGGTCCGTTTGTTTTTTTGCAGGTCTTTACGCGAGCAACTCGAGCACCTTCTTTGAGAAAGGGGTCCATATGGTTCGGTAGCCTCGAGGCGGGCCGGGCCAGGCTGGGGTGCCAGGCCCAGCGACCTTCATGGCAAGCCGTAATCCACCCATGCTCGGGCAACATGAGGGGCTGAAAGCCATCAGAGTCCGTCGGCCTGGCCCGCAGCGGCTGGTCGTCCTTGCTTGCGGGGCAGGCGGGCGGGAGCCCGAGGCGTGCGTCTTGGCTGATCGCTTGGTGCGCCTCCGGGCACTCCGCGCACCTCAGGCCGTTCGCCGCACTCCCCGTGTGGCCAGCTGCTGAAGGCGAACCCGACCTCGCCGATGTCCTTGCTTTGGCTGGCCCGGACTTGTTGCGCTTCTTTGCGGCGTGGTGATTTTTTTTTTTTGGTAACGGGCGTCGCCATCACGTTGGACTGGCCGTGCCGAGGAAGAGGGACTCTGCGAAGGCCTGGTGGGCGGCAGACGCGAGCAAGGCGGGCTGAAGGAGGGCCGGGGCGAGCTCACGCACGAGCGAGGCTGCAGGGCTCCACCGGCCCCCAACCCATGGCAAGGGTAGGTGCGCTCCTTCCGGCGCCGGCCTCACGGTAAGCCTGAGCGGCCGCTCAGCCGTGCGGACGCTGCGCCCCGGCGATGGGAAGTGAGTCGGAGCCGCCGAAGGGCAAACGTACGGAACAAGTGCGAAGGGACCAACAAGTGAGGGGAGACCGGAAGGGCCGTTTCAGCTCGCCCTTTCCATATGTGCCGGCACCGAAGCTCTCGCACACGCCCTTTAGGCCGCCACGGAAGCAGATCATGATGCCACAATCCTGTCCGTGGATGGGGTCGGACTTTTGACACCGTCAGCCGCCTGGCAATGCTCAGCGGTCTTTCCCGCGTGCCCGGTGCTACAGGCAAACGACAAAGTCATGCCCAAGTCACTCCTGTGTTCCCCCATGTAAACGCCGATTCCAAGAAGTCACTCCTAAGTCACGCCTCGGCAACAATCCCCATGGAACGCTTGACATCATGCTACAAAAAAAAAGGTGTCAACACTGAAACACAATGGAACGCTACTGATGGCAAAGCATGTTTTCCAGCCCCGCGAGGCGTCTGCAGGAACATGAAAACCAATGGATCGCCAAGCATACGATAGGTTGTTGCAGGAGAGTTTAGTAAAACGTCACACAATGGGTGGGCTTTGCAGGCCCTTGCACCGTGTTTTTCCACGTCCTGGAGTTCTTTCTCTGGAAGGCAGGCAGGCAGGCACATATGCAATGCACCCTGGTAAAAAAACGAGATCAAAACGAGATAAAACCGAGAGATCAAAACGAGATCACCGATCGTCCGTTCAAGAGTTTGGGATATTTTGGGCCCACATGTGCCGAACCCGCGCCCACAAGTTCACTCACTTCTGCACCCGCTCCCATCAACCCACTTCCGCACCCACTTTTCGACTCAATTTCGCACCTGCGGACGCCAGCCGCTCAAGCGCGCCTGCTCAGCCCTCGCACACACGCCAGCCAAATGGTAAGCACCCCCGCTCAAGCACACCCGCTCAGCGCTGCACAGGCGCCAGCCAAATAATAAGCACCCCCTCAAGCGCACCCGCTCAGCCCTGCAAACACGCCAGGTTAGTCCAGGTGAGAGGAAAAGCAAGGTGCCGACTCGAACCAGCTGTAGCAAAAGAGACGTCAAGTCTCAAGATTGCGAAACACACTGTAAACGCTCCTAGGCGGATAAGATAGAACATGCCTAAACCATCCTAAACCCCACGGAATAACCATTTCAACTGCACTGCCTCCCAAAAGCCTATCCCTTCAAACATGCAGAGTTCCTATGCGTTTTGGAACGAGGCACGACTTCTTCGAAGCCCTCTCCCCCATGGAATTTAAGCAATGCCTCAAACGGAGGCACGACTTTGTCAAATCCCTGTAGCGCCTGTCTCCCTTTCGTGCGGCAGTTTTACGCGGCACCCTCTCGGTTTGTGTAGAATGATGCTGCAGGTCGGCCGCGCGCGATCGACCAGGCAAGGCACCGACGACCCGCTCATGCCAGCACGCTATGCATTGGGCCAGCACCCGGCCCTGGTAGAATTCCAGGATGTCATTTATGCCATCGTCCCCTCAGCCCGCGCCCGTGTGGTTTTCCGTACTGTCCTTGGAACGCCGCCGGCCTCGAGCCGCCAGGCATTCGCGAGCTTGGCTCCACTGACGCGGCTGTCGCCGCCTGCCTGGGGGCCGGCCCGCTCCCGGACCACGCGCTCCGCTCCCTTTCCAGCAAGGTGGCCTCAACCTGCGGTCTGCGGTTGCCCTCGCTCCGGCCGCCTATTCGGCCTCGTGGGCCGACACTCTTCCCGCGCTGCGCCGTCCCGCGCTTCGCCGCCGACGTTGTCGCCAGGCTGTGGACGCATCAGAACGCCCTGCCTAGTGTGCTCCAAGCAGTAGGAAAACCATAAGCTGTTCGCGCCAGCTGGCATGTCTGCACCACGGGGTCACGGGCCTGGCCAAGGTGGAAGACGGTGGTGGGTGGGAGCTGCGGTTCCGGCACTAGCGGTTGCGTCCTGTTGCAATGGCTGCGGCAACTGCTGAAGATGGCAGGGGCAACTGGTCCAACGTGTCCATGTACTGCACATGGTGCCTCCGGCACTTGACGCAGCATCGGGTGTGCCTGTCAAACATTCGGGTTGCCACTCCTTGCCCCTGAGCGGGCTCGTTCTGCTTGGTGTTTCATTGCGCCAACCACGCCGGCCTGCTCCAGCGCATCCGTGGGCTCGAAGATTTGCAGGTTTCGTGGCTCCTCTTGTTTTTCAGCGCGACCCCTCCGTGCAACCATGTGCTGCGCTGGCCTCACCGCGGATTTCGCTGTTGTTTGCTGGACTGTTTGTCGGACTTGTTGCAGCGCGGCCCTTTGCCAGCTCTCCCCCGCTCGTGCCGCGCAGCTTCCCTTGCGCCTGGGGGGTCTCGGCCTGCGTTCTGCTGCTGCTTCAGCCCCTGCCTTTCTGGGCTGACATTTCGTTTTCCAACGCTACCTCCCTGCGTTGCTCGAAGTAACCCCTCCCCACCTCGAAGCTGGCGTCAGCCCCGCCTTGTGCTTGCAGGCTGCAGTCTCTGTCTACCGGGCCGGCAGCCGCGACGCCCCAAGGGAAGATGGGCACGCAGCGAGAAGGTCACCAAGTCCGAGCAAAGCCGATCAAGGTTTCTCAGGCCAGGGGCGGGCAAGGAAGTTAGGCTGTCAGCGAAGGCGAGCGAAGCTGTGGACAGAAGCGCTCCACGGGCAGGGCACACGCGCGAGCAGGCGGAGAAAAAATTCGGCCTCGTAGACCCCCAGCAAGCCCGCCGACCATCAACACCGGATCACCAAAGGCAGGGCGGCGAGCTCGGGGTAAAGTTCCTTGCGGCGCCGACGCCTCAAGAAGGTCACGGGTCGGGCCTGTCTGCCGCCGAGCACGGGCAGACGCTTGCTGAACCCGGGGTTTGACTTCCCACACCGTGAGCCTCGGTGCCCAAGCCCCCCACCAGATCCAACGAGCCAGCCACCACTTGCCGAACCCAGCGGCCAGGCGCCAGCTGCGGCCGCAGTCGCCGCGCATCTCCAGTTGGAGATGCCCTCGCAGGCCCTTCTGTTTTCCGAGACTTGCCCATTCAGCAGTCGGCCTTTCACCAGTTCCGACCTGCCCTGAGCTCACCTTCCCCTCCGAACCCGATCGCCCTGATGCTCGGAGCGCTCTGTCACACTGACTGCACTTGCTCCTAACTCGATTTCTTGGCCTTCTGAGTCACTAGCCGATGTCGACGACGAGCGGCGTGCAAGCCAACCGCACATTGGAGGTTCAACAAAGATCCATCAGTTGTCCACCGCCTCGGGGGGTCAGCCGCCTCGGGACCAACCCCGTCGCCAGCGGTCCGCTGCCGCAAGGGACTGGCCTTGTTGGCACCACACTTCGCAGCCGCGCGCACATGGGGCCGCAGGCAGCCCGACGGTCGGAGGCAGCTCCCGGCACGCGAAAGAAGCCTCGTCGCCGTCGTTGTTGGGGCGCTGCTGTTCTGGTTGTGCCAGTGACCACTGCCGCGGCTGCGACATTTGCAGCCGTTGCCGCTGCGCCTGCGGCCGCTGTCGCTCCTGTCGCTGTTGCTGCGTGGCGGGGCTGGGTTGGATGGTGTGCGCTGGGGCGCATATAGGGCTAGCTGCGGACGCGGACCGCCCGAAGAAGCACAAAAACACAGCTTCCTGCGCGGGGGCTCACTGAATTTGGAACTGACTGTTGACGACGGCGTCGGTCCCCCCGTTTTTTTGTTTGGTTTGTTTGTTTTTTTTCCGGGCTTCATTTTTGATTTTATGTTTATTAATTTTTCGCCCGGCTTTTGGGGAGGTTTTGCTCAAGTGCTGTTTTTCCTTGCCTGTGTTCGTATTCGCGCCCGCTCCGTGCCAGAAGTGCTTCAGTCGTGCATGGCTGGGCGAAGAGCCTCAGGACCCAGCTTCGCCTGAAGCTTCGCGGGTGCCAGCCCGGTAGCAGCAGCGTGCAGGCAGCCTTGTTGCACCGCGTGGGTTGCACCGCGTAGGCAGGCACATTTCTTGTTAAAAAAAAAAAAACAAAAAAAACGCCGTCAGTGCCGACACTGCCTCGCCCAAATCGGGTTCTTGCCGGCCTGGCTCCAAGCGCGGCAAGCTGGATGGCTAGCGCGGCAAGCTATCGATTGCTGTAAACATGAGTTCTGCGTGCGCGGGAGGGCGCAGACGCCTGGCCGGGCTGCGTCGCAGAGGAATGCGTAAGCGCCGCAAAAGCACGACCCGGAATGCTGCAGTTCGACCAGCTGACGCCGGGTCTGAAGCATTGCTGCGCTTGTTTACAGGCCAAGCACGGCGAAAACCTGGCTGCTCCTGAATCGCCCGCAGCAATGCGAACGTGCCGAAAGGTTTGTCTGCGCCGGCCCCTTTAGCCCCGTGCTTGCGCGCATGGCGCCATGCGTCGGACAAACGCCTGGAACAAACGTATTAACGGGGGACAAGCTGGTGTCTAGCACCCGCGCTGCGTGCTGTTGGGCGAGGCGGGCGGATGTGGCGCAGCGTCCGCCTGCTGCGCAAGTCCAGCAGCCAGGCTAATGGTGGCCTTGGGGCTCCCGAGACCGGCGGGGGGATGCCGAAGCATGCGCTGCTGTACCGTCACAGGCCGCGAAAGTCCAGCAGAATCCGCCGCAATGGCAGCAGGATCCCGGGCACAGGGCGGGCGAGGCGTGCAGCCTCACGGTCGCCCAGGACAACTTGGAGCAAGGCTTCCTGAGCGGAAGCAGGGGTGCAGCTTACAACCAGCGGCCTGGACAGGCTAGAACAAAGGCGAACTGCAGCCAGGACAGGCAGCAGGTCCACGCAGCTAGGCCGCAAAGCCGCGAAGTGAGCATCAGAGCGCCACTGCGAATCGGTCGCCTTAGATACAAGGTGAAAGCCAATCAAAAGGGCGTTCATCCAGAGCGCTGGCCTGGCGAAGCGAGTGTGCAGGAAACAGCACACCCTCCCCCCCCCCCGAGCCTGCCGGCGCGGAGGGCTGGCGACATACGTGAGCTTGCCAGCTGTGAAGGCGAGCGCGGCGCTTCCCCGGAGCACAGCAGAGAGTGAGACACACTCTGCTGGCAAGTTGGGGCAGGGAAGCCGAAAAAAGCAAGTGCAGCAGAAGCTGCCGAGTACGCGGCCAACAACACAGGCGCCAGCCTTTTCGCAGCGAAACCTGCGAGCGCGGCGGCCTCTTGGCCACGACGCCAGGCGGGTCGGGGCACGCGTGGTTGGCTGATTTCGGGAGTAATACTCAGACCATGGCAGGACCTTCGGATGAGTTTGCAAGTGATGTGTCGGGTTGGTCTTGTCAGGCTTCGTTGGATGGCTGCCTGTGCCAGCAGCACTGTCGGAACCGGAGATCGGAACCGGAGTTGGCATTCCAACAACTGCAGGTAGCGATGCGGGAAATTCCAACCATGAGTCTACAGAGACCACTCAAATCTTGACCACTTCCTTCACGGAAATTCTCGTCACTTTCCAACGTCAACCGTCAACCAGCGCGAATTGGACGGAGGGAAAGGCGGCAAAGCCGACTGTGGGACAGGGATGGTTCCCACGCGCCGGGCGAGTTGCACCCGAATTTTCTGCATGGGGGCTTCCTGTGTGGTTATTCGATGTTTCCGTGTGTACATGTGGTCTTTATCTGGGGTACTTTCTACAGTACGTGGTTAGGCGCTTAGACAGTACCCACCTTCATTTGAGCAGCGTCAGCGACGGATGCGGCCCGCAAAATCATCCAAACAAGTCTCCAAAACTACATCTAAGAAGTCAGCTGGATCATTTGATTTTGAGCAGCTTCCATCGGCTTCCTTTTGTGAAAGTCTGTTGGTACACTCTGCGAATGTTCGGAACTTCCGAACCAGTGGCAGCACAATCCTGATGGGAATAATAGGCAAGCCCTAGAAACGGGAACAGCCAAACTGAATTAAAGAACAAACCCATCGAAAGGTTGCATTAAATCAGCTGAATCGAACGTGGGCATTAAGCATCCTTCAGCATCATTAGGCAGTAAGCTCCTTGCTTGGAGTTGCTTCCCTTCGGCGTAGCTTTTCGAGTTTGAGTAGCCAGGTTTTGCTGCGCCGGGACAAGCAAATGGTGCATGCGACACGCAAGGCACAGGACTTGGCAATTGCAGCAGGGAATATGTGCAGAGATGTTGGGGTGTCAAGCAGTTGCCACTTGAGCAAAAGCAGGAAGCAGGAATGCTCCGTGTGAATGCGATTCCTTCTTGAGTTCATCCATGCAATGGAGCGTCCAACACGTGTGTCTAAGCAAAACACACCAACACCAACAAACACACTTACCCAAACTATGGCAAACAGCAACCTCTGGAAGCTGCGTTCAAGCCGCGCAACACCTCTCTGTAGTCGCACATGGTTGTGGCAAGTCTCCCCTTCTCTGATCAACCATGATGTCGCAACCCTCTTCCTTTCATTGTTGCAAGTGCTCCGCGCTCGCAACTCTGTAGGGCACTAACACCGCACACCGCATGTCAAAAACGGTGCGAAGCATCGCTCACTGCCTGGTCACCGGCAGAGACCTCAGCAGCCCTACGCTTGCCGAATGGAAGCTGGCATCGCGTTTGCTGGCTGCGCGACTGTTGCAGTAAGCAGGTGATGTGTCCAACGTGTGCCTTCCACGTGCGTTCAAAGACCGCAAAGAGAGCACCGACCTAAGACTCGTCACCCGAGTCGACATCTTTGACTCAAGGTCCAGTCGCGGATGTCGCGATCAATGCGTTGCAATGTCGATCACACACATGCGCCACGACGCTGCAAGCAATACACTACGTTGCAAGCTGAACATGTGGTGACTCTTGCTCCAGCTTCCCCAGTGCCGCTAGCCAACCCGAAGCCAAAAGAAAGCACGGACTTTTCCTCAGCGCTTCCGCGCTGTCAGGACGTGTGAAATTCCGAACCTGCGACTTCCGGCCAGTCGCAAGCGGGCGGAGACTTTGCCTTGGCTGCTCTCACTGACTGCACCAAGTTGTCATTTTTGGATGGGAGGGTTAGTGGCAACATAAGTCATCTGTCAAAAAGGCAGGGCCAAACTTACACCCCATTCAAACAGCCAACATTTGGTAGGTTCAAAGGACACGTGAAACCCAAGTGCAAACGGGCAAAAGGGTTCGGTCTGGCCTCAGAAAGAAGTCCTGGGGTCTCTTCGGAAGTTACAATGTGAGGTGTTGAGCGCATCCGGAGCGTCGTGTTGATTTTTGGCTCACAAAATCACAAGACCCCTCAAATGGTGACAGTCACGCTTTTTTGTTGCATCCCCCCCCCCAAAAAAAAAAACTGGAACAGGAAGCGCGCGTTCCGGAAAGAAGCAAACAAAAAAACAGACACAGACCGCCCACGCGTTTACCGAGCTGGCGCCAAGCCGCCGCCCTAGGAAGTGGCCAGGATCTCCATCGCCTTCTGGAGGGACTCGATCTCCTCTTGCCGCTGCTTCTCGCGCTCCTCCGATTCATCCGGAGCCCATTCCGCGGAGGAGCAGGCGGGGTTTTAGCCGAGAAGGGAAAAAACCGCCTGACTGAAGGGTGCCCTATATTTCCCCTCTAAACAGCACACCAAAGGGAGACTCACTCAAAATGGCCCCCCAAAAGCTGTTCCAACCATCCTGGAGGACCCCTGCACCCTGCTGAAGTGGTTCTTTCGTTTCTTGCAGGCGCAGGGCGCCCTTTCTAAAATCGACCGGCCAAAAAAGCCACGCGCCCCGTTCCTCTTTTTCTTCTTCTTTTTCATTTTTTTTGGGGGAACGAGTGGAAGCCCCCGCGTCACCCAGGAAAAAACAGGGCGTCACAGACCTAGCTCCAAAAAAACGCCCCCTGGCTTGGTTTGGCCCAAACCTCGGGCCTGGAGGTCTTGGAAGGCGGCTCACAATTCAAACCCTGTGAAGGGCTCTGCTTACATACAAGTACATGTATATATATATATATATATGTATATATAGTAGTATGTATATATATATAGTAGCAAGTATGTATATATATAGTAGTATTATACACATGTATCAAATATAACTTTCAGGAGCCTTTGCCCAACCACGAAAAGCGGCACACTACAAGCATCTAGTTCCACAAAGAGTGGATCTGGCTGTTGTGAAGCACAAGGACACGAGCTGGGCGCACCCGGATTCTCATCACTGCTGAAAACATCTTAAGCCCGCTTGCTCGGCCAACATTGATGCAACCCTTCGAGGGAACTCGCAACCTCTCTTTTGTAGGGTATCATGTCATTGGTTGACCTTGGAAGCGGAGCAAGAATTTAAATTTTAGCAGTGAAGTTGTTGTTTTTCCACTAAACCACAATGTTTCCCAACAACCACCATAGATTAAAACCCAGTTCAAAAAAAGAAAAGAACATACGTGTTCAAGACCCGTAGTAGCGTTTTCCCGAAGTGGCACAAATCAAAAAGTGCCAAATGAAAACATATTTGATTGGTCTCAAATAGGGGACCTGAAATATTCCTAGTTTTTCGGTGGTTCTCCCTGTTAAAACACCTAAGAAGGGCACCCTCAACAAAAAAGACACACTTGGAAGTAAAATTGTCTTGGGGGTGGCTAAAAGATCGGGGCCCAAAACATGGAACCCACTCATGAGCGTCCAACGTCGGACGACTGAATCCGAAGTAATCCACGGGTTGCCGTGGGGAGACTTAACAAACCGATATCGGCAATGTATACCACAATGCCAAAACCAGACATCAGGAATCTTCAGGGAACTTCATCATGGGTTCCTCATGTTGTCTCCGCGGCGAGGTCGAATCCTATGAAAAAGGACACCAAGAGGGGACACCAAGAGGGGACACCAAGAGGGGACACCAAGAGTGTGACACCTCGGTCCATTTGGGTATGTCAAACTAGGTCACAGGGATTTGGACCGCCGAAAAATGGTGGTTGTTCTTTTCATGCTTAAAAAGGGTAATTACCAACTCCAAAACTGCTTGTTTTCTATAGTACCGCTGTCTCGCCAGAAAATGGTCGATGCAATTCGCAACGGCATTTTGGGTTGCATTGCCTCCACGAGGACTTCAGGAGCGAACATCTCTATGCATTGCCCGTCTCAAAATAAGAAAACCAAGAAGAACATGGGTACCAACTCGGAGAATAGCGAAAACAGGCCCTGTCCAAATTTGAGTCGTTATGTGAACCGTGGAAGGTGCTGCTAAAGCCATGGGGTCAACAAATTTCCATCTGTGCCATCTAGTGGTTGGGGAGCTCAGCCCCGTTCCGGGAACAAAAGGAGCAACGCCCAAAAAAACAAAACAAGGGGCCGGCCCCTCCCAAACAAGAAGGGAGAATTGTTCTAATGGACTGGTTTTCCAGCCCGCGCCACAGTTTCCCTTGCATGATCATTTTCTTTGTTGCCTCAAATATCAGGGGATCATGATCATGTGTTTGTTGCATCCATTTGGAATTTGGGATTTCCATTTCAACGGCTCAGTTCGGCCGGCGGAAACGAAGCGGAGCGAAACAATTGGCCTCCCAGGCGGCCCCGCCCTTCACACAGGGCGGCCTCGGAGCTCGGAGCGGGAAAAGGGGGGGGGAGAATCTCACTGGCAGGTCAGCGAATGAAGGATTTTTTTCTGAAATGACGCCGAAACTAGGTTTGAATCCCTGATTTCATGAATCAAATGACCACATGAAGCCATGTTCAGGACCACTGAAGGACCATACCTGGCAGTTTCCTTCAAAATCCAGAGGTTCATCCCCAAACCCCTTGTGACTGAATGAATGACCCACTCTGTTGTAGCTTGGGTTCATTCCCATACCCTGGGTTGACTCCCGAAGAACCAGCCAGCAAATCATACGGCCTGGCTTTCCATGTTAGGAAGAACATGTGGTTCATTTGTTTGAGTTGGTAAACCAGCCAGCAAAATGGTGGTCGAAAAATCCCTACAAGTCCATGAGCAACCTACCAGACCAGCCCCAAGCACTCGGTCCTTTGCCCATTGAACGTACACCATAATAAGGTAAGTAATTAGGGTACACTCAACATATTTGTTCAGATTTTGCTTATTTCGTCAACCACATACAAAAGTATTTGCTGAGACCTCAACAAATCCAAAGTGGTTGATTCCGCATGTCTGTTCCGCCCAAAGCTTCTGTCATTGATGGGATTCTGAACGTTGTGGCTTGGTGTCCAAACTAAGCACCTGTAACCTTCACCATCCGCACGTCATTGAACATCTAAGACATCTGCGGATCAAGTTACTACTTCCTGGTTGCGAAGCGCCTGTGTTCCCATGTGCGGGGGGCCCAAACCGCACCGGAACCACGATTTGGCAACCGGGAACCACAAGCCAAACCGGCCAGAAGATGTCACCTCAGTCATGGGAAAGAAAGGGGAACCCTTTCGTTTGATTTTCTTCCTTCTCTTCGAAGAATTCCGGAAAGAGGCAGGGCGGTTGCATGGCGGTTGCATGTTGTCTATGAAAAGCTGGATGTCAATCAAGGTCCTTGAACACGCACACACTGACAGGGAAAGCCATGGACGTTATCTCGTCTCGAACGACCACTCCAATCTTTAGTTGACTGCTCAAGACCCAAGTGCGGAAACTTGGTGTGATTCAGGTTTGCACACAACGTAGTGTCCCAAGTTTGCTGAATAGCTCGTGATAAGAGCCCATTTTGCAACTGCATGTTTTACTCGCCGCGGGCTGTCTTGGCACAAGTATTGATTTCGCTGCGGCGGAACAAAGAGTGCATATCTTGAAGCTCTGGCGCGACAAAAGGCTGAGCGATGCGCCAGCCTTATAGAGATTGACAAATCAATCCGCGCCAGGCTTTTGGTTTACAAAGGAAGGCAGCAGGGTGACCCAAACTGATTGGCAGAGAGGCGGTCTGGGGTCCGACAAGATGACATCAGGTACGCTCAACAGTCCTTGTTCCCCCAAAAGGGCATGGAATATCCGCCGACACTGTTCGGCGTGTCGGACGCCTAAGAGAGGATAGAGGATAATTACCCCGCTGAGAGAGCAATGTTGGTGAACTGAGCCGGACGATCTAAATAGTGAGTCCCTTATGTCCCTACCAAATGAACTATAGACTGATGGAAGTTATGACTAAACCTCATGACAAACAGCTTGCGCCGATGTGACGAAGCGCTTGAGCAGCGCTTACACTCTTGAAAATGTGTACTGTCAACATGTGGAAAAACAATCTCTTGCAGCAGAATCCCTTTTGGGATCAAGAGAGTAGACGGCCACGGCCCATGGCAGTAGCAAAGGAAAAAAGAAACAGTGCTCATCGCTCAGCCCGTGTTGGCAAGCCAAGCTTTGCGAACTTGCGCTCGCACGCTGACACCTTGGAGCTGTAGCAGTCATCCTCATAGCCGGGCTCGCCGTAGCGGGGCATCCAGCCCATTGCCTCGCGGATGCCGTCCTGCACAACTCGGGCGAAAGGAACCCAACCTCAGCTGCCCTTTGGCACCAAGCAACAGCTTCCTCTCGGAAGATAGTCTGGAACCAACACACCCTTTAATTGCCCCTTTTTGGGGCTCTATGTTGTGGGGAGTGGCCCTAAAAGTGGCTGCCAAACGTGAACAACATGAACCGACAAGTCAGGCTGGATTTGGGCGACTGAGTGGCGCAGCACGGTGGGCAAACTTGGATGGACCCAGGTGTACTGCCCAAAGTGCCGAAATAATTCAAGTGCAGGTTGTGCCCGAAGGCTGGCCGTGACATCCGACCACCTGCAGCTGTTCATGAAGACCAGCCCCGTCTCTGGGTCCGGGATATTCCTCACTTTGTGCCAATACCATGATGGGTTCACATAGACGTCGCCGGGGTTCAACGCCACTTCACGGACCGGCAGCCGATCCCAGGTGCTCTTGCCCTTTAAGGAGTTAAAGCCAGTGCTGAAGGGATCGACGACCATTTCAACCCCCAAGAAGACCGAGTACTTGCCATCTAGGACGTCCCAGATCTTGGTGCCCCGGTACATGCCCACCAGGTTCACGTTGTTGGCGTTGTGCCACTGCAGCCCCTTTCCACCTCCGTTGATAAAAAGCGCCAATGCCCTGCACCCTTGGGGCACCCCGATGCGCTCCAGGCCCATGTCCTCCGCGATGTCGGGGTAGCGAGTCACCATCTCATCCAGGCCGTTGGTGTAGCGATAGATCCCTTGGCGGATGGCCTCCACGTACTCCGAGAACTTCACGTCACGGTAGGTGTACGCGAACTTGAAGTCGTCCCGGGGAACGGCCTCGATCATGTCGAAGTCTCCTCGGCTGGTCAGGGAAAGGCTTCGAGTGTCTTGAAATCTCGAAAGGAAGCACACTCCGAAAGAGTGTGAAGGGGGTGGCACTAGGCAACTGGGAAAAGCAGAAAGGGCCCAAGACTGATGCAGCTCCGGCATGCCAATCATGCAAGCAACACGGGCTTCTCGTTGGGGGTAAGTGGAATGTCAGCATCTCAGCACTTCAAAAGAACCAGGTGTGCATCCACATAAATGAACCAACTGTTGCCAACCGAGAGGGCCCCTCCCATTCGAAGAAAGAAAAAATGACCACTTTTGTGAGTTACCTAAGAAAAAGCCCGCAGGGCCGGTCGGCTGCGGGAGCGAGCCGGTGTCTTTGTCGTTTTCTTCTCCTCAGCGCCACAAAAATGTTCGGTCGAGTTGCCGTGGGACTCCACCCACTGAGGCGAGAGGAAGTTCTGGGAGCCTCTGGTGTCGTTCAAAAGGCCCCGGACCTCAGCGAGACGCTGAAACCGCCGACGCTTCACGGCCTCCCATGGAAGGAATCTGAAGGAGACCAAGAAGACCATTTAGGTTTCAGGGAATCTTTGCTTTTTTGCTCTTAACGAAGCATTGTAGATGTTTTCATGCGTGATTGGAAGATGTAGATGACTTTGTGATTGAAAGAAACGGATTGCTCATTCTGTGGACATGGCAGTGCATCCAGTTGGACCCCTCCGAACACGTTGCCATGATGATTTCCCTTTCAACTGACAAGGGGCCCTGCTTTGACATATCCCCAACTCTTTTCCGCCGGTCTAGATTAGATGTTAAGCTTATTTCACACACCATCTAAACATGTCAACTCGAAAATCCATTTTGCGTCCATCACAGTGCCTGTCATCTGCCAAAGATATACACTCCAAACTCTGACACAAGAACCCGCACTCACCCGCCCGCCCTAAAAGGATCCTTCATGGAGGACCCGCGCTGTTTGTCCGACGCCTTCGCTGTCAATTCAATCCCCAAAAAGATATTGTGTATGCAACGCGAGTTGAACCCCCTTTTCAACTCGTGGCAAAAGGAAATCGACATGAGTTAAACGAGTGCAAAAAGACCCTTGTGGGGAAACGGTAGATGCCGTTTCAGAAAACCGCAACACCATTTTGCATCTGAATGGGAAAAAACTGTCTGGCAGTGCATGTCTTTCATTTCCCTCAATGACGGACTCCTTCACATCTGATCTCACCAGAAAGGAGACACTCATAGGGGGGAGTCCTCAACTCAACCTGGAGAATGACCCCCTTCGGGTTGTTCAAGGGAAACCACAAGTTGTGTTTTTCCAGGAAACTACTTCGGGGAACTGCTGGAAAGGATAACCATTTCCGGAAATCTTCTGGAAGCCTGTAGGAATTCGGCAAACCTCAAACGAAAACCACTTTTAGCAATCTTCAAAGGGAAACCACCCTGGAATCATTGCAAACAAACAAATCCTCTTGAAACCTTTGAAGGCACCTCTTGGAACGGAACTAAAAAAAACTGCAGACAAGAGAAACTGTTGCGCATCATATGGGGGTGTCTACCAAAAAGGACAAGGACCTGTCACTTTTTTAGCACTCTTGTTCCAACCAAAAACACTTTTAACAGGATACATTCATTTTCGGACGCACAACCACCCGCCCTTTTCTGAAAACGAGTCGCCACGATGGGCTTGCGGAATCCCTCCGACAAACGCTCCATCTTCTCCTTAACCGTCCCGTTGAGGCTCGACCGGTGGGCAAGGAGAAGAAAAAAACGAAAAGGGGCAGCTGCCATGGGCCGACTCAATGCCAAGATGTAACGAGGTGGCCAATGTTGGCCCCATAGCAATCAACCCTCATAGGGAGGCAGTTTTTGGCGCCTCCAAAAGTGGTCTGATTCCCAACATTTCACCCAGGGACAGCCCCCCATGAAAAAACAGGGGTTGATTAACATGGGGTCAACATTACCAATACGAGACATTCCCAACTCCCGAATCTTCCGGGAACCTTCCGGAAACTGGGGAACCGGTCCGCTGGAACCTTGCGCCTCTCGCAAAGACCCTTCCGGCACATCCAACCAGTCACAGATCAATGGGAACCTTCGGAAAAACAAACCCCAATTTTCCAAATACTGTGGATGGACGAAATCCTGCACCACCTGAGAAACCCTGGAGTGACGATTCCCTTGTAAATACCAACAACACTAGCTTCCCATGGTTTCAAAGTGGTGCGAACGGAGAGCGTCCATTCACAGTATGGCTGAGAACATCGCGAAGGCCCTGGCCCCAACTGCGGCAAGGCGCGGAAATGGCGTCCTTTCTGTGATACTAAGGTGGGATTCCCGTCCCGACCGGGCATGCTTCACTGTTCGTGCTTCGCTGATTGGTGTCAAGGGTTCGGGAAGATGGGAGCCTTGGTGTTTGACCAAGGAAAAATCAAAACCGCACCCGAATGCGGACATCACCTGTTCAAGCTCAAGAATCCCAGGAGTAGTCTGCGACGTGCATCTCTGCAACTTCTCCTTCTTTGAAGTTCTCCGGATTCCTGGCCGAGCGGAGAGTGGAAACTGCCATGCAAGCCATTTCCCAAAGGTGCCAAAAGTCAAGGGACAAAAATCACACGACACATGATGCTTCGGGGCAGAGACTCCACCACATCTCCAAGTCCAAATAGCTGTCCAGCCAAGGCTGCACGAATTCTGCATCTCGGAAGGGCAGGTACACGAAAAGGACAGCCTTCCACCGCAGGTCAGGAATGCCCATGCAAGCCAGCGCAGCTGCTGCACAAGCCACCTGGATGGATAAGCATGCCGTTGAGCGATGTTTTGCAGCCATGGCGACAACAAGCAAATTGTGCTCCGAGAGAATAGCACTCGCAAGACAATGGCTGCGCATGCCCAGCGGTATCTATGGTCTTCTCAGCGCATGAGTACGTGAGAGAAGTGGACCAACAGCCGCCAAATAAAATCCAAGGGGGTCCCTCGACCAGGGACCCAATTTTATGTCTCCCCGAAAGCATCATCCCCATCAAAGGGACTGAGCGGGTTTGAGGGCGAAATAACTAAACCCTGTGATACCAAAGTGGTCTTCATGGCCGACCGCTGTGCTACCTTCGAGGCAATGCTCTTGGCGCAGAAACCACCCAGTCTGATGGCCTTTGTAAGCTGCCGCTTGTGGGTTATGGCCGACGACTTTGACAACAGATAGAACTGCACATCACTCACATCACCCTCAAATTCTGGCTTCTAAACCCATCAGCTCCTTGAGGTTTGGGCCCAAAGGTTTGGGCCCTAGACCGAGGAGAAAGGACCTCCTGTCCGATGGCAGGCTTCGTGACAGGAAGGTTGCACAGGTTAGATTACGTGATCATAAGGAATCAGAACGGATGCAGCTAGGTTATGGTCTGAACCACGCAAAACCCTTTGGAAAAAATCCTCAAAGGGTGCCTCCTCCCGACTCTTAGCTGGGTCGTACCAAAATAGCCTATGACTAGTTTTCATCCTGGAAGCGGATGCCCTCCAATTACACAAACAGTGGCCCTAAAACCACCCAAGAACCTATTTTTTATTTTTCCTGAGTGGATGACCAAGGAGTCCGAACTGTTTGACCAACTCCCACAAGTGACTAAGGTCCACCTCCAGTCTCTGGTGATTCCCTTCTCATATCACAAAGGTGGGCCGGCGGGCCCCAGACCGAAAGAAGAAGAAAAAAGCGAGTGCCCATACACCCCAAGGTTCCGGGGGGGGGGGAGAAGCACTGCAGCGCCGCCGCCAGCTCCTGCTCCCCGGTCTGCAGCTCGGAGCCTCGCGGCGCCAAAGAAGAGGATCTGGGCTCGGCGAAGCGCCCAAACCCCCCCAAAAAGAAAAACGCACCAGGGCCCAAGGGGAGAGCTTCCCGTAAAGCCACCTAAAAGCAGGGCAAAGGAATTGATTTGATCTGCACTCTAAACCTCTGAGGCGGAGGTAGGGAGTGGGAATAGGAAAAAACGTGGGCTTCAGCTCTTCGATTGTTGACGGTGCCCACATTCTGTGCAGGAAGCAGCAAAACACCTGAGGGCCGCACCCGCCCCTTCTCAGTAGACACCGAATGTGTAAATGTCGCATGGCAAAAAGGGCTTCCACGTTTCTCTCCGGTGACGGCCAGAAAGTCTCACGGGCAACTTTAGGGAAGAGGAGCAAAGGGAAACAAAACTCAGGGCAGTCCGGGGTCTAAGCCTTCCCATCCGAAATTCGGTGCGGATGTATGTCCGCCAAACATTTGGTTGGATCGTGTGATACGGGGGACTCCCCCCCCCAAAAAAAAAACAAAAACATGCAAGCTACCATCCAAGTTGTGGAAATCACGCAGATCTGTGGAATCTGCAGGCTACCAATAGAAGGAGTCTCAGGCACAACATGAAAAACGTGTCCTCCTTCGCCCGCAGGAGGTTTTGCGTCAAGTGCAATCCCCCCAAAAAAGTATTTAGAAAAATACAAAAGGTCCCCCACAAGAAAACCACTGCTTGGTACGGCTCCGAACATGCGCCTGAATTGCTCCCACCGCCTATGATGCCCAGCTGAACCCTGCGAGTGGCTAGTGCCATTCCCACCACTTTGCAGGTGCACCCCTACCCCCATACACAGGCCCATTAAAACAGCGGCCGCTCCTGCAAAGGAAGGTGGCTGCCGGGCCCCTTCACGTTGCTGGAGGAGGGCTTGGCTGCGAACCAAAAACATGCGCTTGTGCGTACTTTGCAATTTCAGACGGGGGAAGCAGGTGATTGCAGCGCGGGCTACAGCAGAACAGCAGAAGCAACCACGAAGCCTGCAGATCGTCAGGGGCGGGCCACAGTTGGGCTGCACAACCGTACGCGCATCATCCAAGAAGGCAACAAACAAGCCGCGTCAGCAGGGTAGAACAAGGGCAAGCATTGGTTTGCACCGGGACCCGGAGAAGCCCTTGCGGCTCATGGTGTCAAAGGCGCCAATGCCATCAACAGAAACGAGCGTGCTACCGGGATCCAGCTCAAGGGCAGCTGTGAGCAGGCGAGCAACACTCCGGGTGGACAAGGCAAACTGCAAAGGAGAGCACGCTGCCGCCTCCTCGCGCGTGCCAGAGCCCGAGCCGCGCCGGAGGCCCTTCGCCCTGCCCTTCGAAGTGCTTATGTCCACCGATGGTCCGGCTTGTTGTGCGCTGCAGCTTCGCTTGCCTTTGCTGACAGCCTCACTTCTTTGCCCTCCCCTGGCCTGAGCAACCTTGATGGGCCTTGCCCGGACTTGAGTGACCTTCTCGCGGCGTGCCCATCTTCCCCTGGGGCGTCGCGGCTGCCGGCCCGGTAGCCGTCGTGTGCACGCGAGGACGCTGCCCTCCGTAAAAACAGCGTGCAGGTGAGGAAGCTGGCCTCCGAAAAAACAGCTTGCAGAACCCTAGTGCCCGGGGCCCCCCTTGAGTGCGACAGAGACGCTGCGGAAAAAGGCGCGACCAAAAAAAAAATGGAAGGCATCGGCTTTCTGCTGGGCAAACCATCGTGCTACCACCACAATGCCTCGGACTCGGCCGTTCGGCTTCTGGAGGGCAACGGTGCCCCATGGGCCAAGCGCTCGCCCTGCATCCCGAGGCAAGTCCGCTCGTGCGACAAGCTGCAAGACGCAGGAAAACAGGTCCGTTTGTTTTTTTGCAGGTCTTTACGCGAGCAACTCGAGCACCTTCTTTGAGAAAGGGGTCCATATGGTTCGGTAGCCTCGAGGCGGGCCGGGCCAGGCTGGGGTGCCAGGCCCAGCGACCTTCATGGCAAGCCGTAATCCACCCATGCTCGGGCAACATGAGGGGCTGAAAGCCATCAGAGTCCGTCGGCCTGGCCCGCAGCGGCTGGTCGTCCTTGCTTGCGGGGCAGGCGGGCGGGAGCCCGAGGCGTGCGTCTTGGCTGATCGCTTGGTGCGCCTCCGGGCACTCCGCGCACCTCAGGCCGTTCGCCGCACTCCCCGTGTGGCCAGCTGCTGAAGGCGAACCCGACCTCGCCGATGTCCTTGCTTTGGCTGGCCCGGACTTGTTGCGCTTCTTTGCGGCGTGGTGATTTTTTTTTTTTTGGTAACGGGCGTCGCCATCACGTTGGACTGGCCGTGCCGAGGAAGAGGGACTCTGCGAAGGCCTGGTGGGCGGCAGACGCGAGCAAGGCGGGCTGAAGGAGGGCCGGGGCGAGCTCACGCACGAGCCCGAGGTGCAGGGCTCCACCGGCCCCCAACCATGGCAAGGGTAGGTTGCGCTCCCGGCGCCGGCCTCACGGTAAGCCTGAGCGGCCGCTCAGCCTGCCGGACGCTGCGCCCCGGCCGATGGTAGTGAGTCGGAGCGCCGAAGGGAAAACGTACGGAACAAGTGCGAAGGGACCAACAAGTGAGGGGAGACCGGAAGGGCCGTATTTCAGTTCGCCCTTTCCACACGTGCCGGCACCGAAGCTCCCGCGCACGCCCTCCAGGCCGCCACGGAGGCGGATCCTGATCTGTGGATGGGGTCGGCTTTTGACACCGTCAGCCGCCTGGCAATGCTCAGCGGTCTTTCCCGCGTGCCCCCCGTGCTACAGGCAAACGCAAAGTCATGCCCAAGGTCATTCCTTGTTGTTCCCCCATGTAAACGCCGATTCCAAGAAGTCACTCCTAAGTCACGCCTCGGCAACAATCCCCATGGAACGCTTGACATCATGCTACAAAAAAAAAGGTGTCAACACTGAAACACAATGGAACGCTACTGATGGCAAAGCATGTTTTCCAGCCCCGCGAGGCGTCTGCAGGAACATGAAAACCAATGGATCGCCAAGCATACGATAGGTTGTTGCAGGAGAGTTTAGTAAAACGTCACACAATGGGTGGGCTTTGCAGGCCCTTGCACCGTGTTTTTCCACGTCCTGGAGTTCTTTCTCTGGAAGGCAGGCAGGCAGGCACATATGCAATGCACCCTGGTAAAAAAACGAGATCAAAACGAGATAAAACCGAGAGATCAAAACGAGATCACCGATCGTCCGTTCAAGAGTTTGGGATATTTTGGGCCCACATGTGCCGAACCCGCGCCCACAAGTTCACTCACTTCTGCACCCGCTCCCATCAACCCACTTCCGCACCCACTTTTCGACTCAATTTCGCACCTGCGGACGCCAGCCGCTCAAGCGCGCCTGCTCAGCCCTCGCACACACGCCAGCCAAATGGTAAGCACCCCCGCTCAAGCACACCCGCTCAGCGCTGCACAGGCGCCAGCCAAATAATAAGCACCCCCTCAAGCGCACCCGCTCAGCCCTGCAAACACGCCAGGTTAGTCCAGGTGAGAGGAAAAGCAAGGTGCCGACTCGAACCAGCTGTAGCAAAAGAGACGTCAAGTCTCAAGATTGCGAAACACACTGTAAACGCTCCTAGGCGGATAAGATAGAACATGCCTAAACCATCCTAAACCCCACGGAATAACCATTTCAACTGCACTGCCTCCCAAAAGCCTATCCCTTCAAA
>CAUJNA010002292.1:0-38167 GCA_963377175.1 Effrenium voratum | reverse complement strand
GTGTGTGTGTGTGTGTGTGTGTGTGTGTGTGTGTGTGTGTGTGTGTGTGTGTGTGTGTGTGTGTGTGTGTGTGTGTGTGTGTGTGTGTGTGTGTGTGTGTGTGTGTGTGTGTGTGTGTGTGTGTGTGTGTGGTGTGGGGGGGCTTGTACATACAAAGGCCACATCCAGGCAAGGCAACCAAGCAAACAAGCGTCCAATGTGCCAAATCACTTCAAGGCCGTACATGCCATTTGGAGCGCTAGCAATGATTGCCTGCTGGCTACTGTGCTCAGCTTCGTCGTCGCATCTGGCAATAGTAAGGCTGTTTGTTGAGTTGCATGCAACCTATGCCGCACAGTGCCTTCTGCACGAACATCACCAGCACCGCTGCCGCCGCAATTGAAATGCCCAGCCCAAAAGCTACTCTCATCTGACAAGTGTCACCAGACTAGCACACAACAAGCAATAAATGTCCCCACCTGCGATGAGCTCCGTGCCTACCAAAGAAACACAAACAAGAACCATTGAGCATGCTGCTACAATGCCTCTCTCATCAAGGACTTGGGCAGGTCATTCAAGGGCTGCATCTTTGCATGCGCTGGATGTGCCGAACCTGGTGACGCAAACGTGGCACTTCTGCTAGCAAATGTCCTGAGCTGCCGGCCGGCTTTAAACAAAGCCTGGCAACTGGGCGGTTTGTGTAAACTGCAAACAGAGTAAAAGGACTGCTCTGAAAATTATCTTTGAACGCGCCTGGAGCAAGGCTTCAGCAATCTGTGAGCGCGGAGCTGGCTTCCCCGTCCAGATCCTTGCTCTCACCCCTCTCTCCTCTCCCCCCTCCTCCTCTTCCACCTTTCGCCCTGGAATGCCTGTTCTCCGAGTCATCTCGATGGCTTGCACTCAGGCCAGCTCTCGCATTGAGCGCAGCCTTGCTCGAAGAGCATTTCTATACCCTCCACAACCTGCATCGGCCAAGTTTGCAAAACGTGCAGCAAGGCATTGACCGCATCTGCCTGGCAGCCTGCGGCCAGAGCTTGTTTGAGGAAGGACGTCCGCCGCGGAATATACGCCTGGATAAGGCAGTGGCAGTGCCATGAGATTGCTGCCTATGCTCCCTCAGGAAAGCGCAGCTTCCAAAACGACTGGTCGACACCTGCAATGGGAACTTCGCCCAACACGGTTTAGGGCCCTAAACCGTGTCATGAAACACACGTCGCCTCTTGAGTACGCATGCTTCTTCCGGAAGCACAAACTCTGTGTTGCCTGGCCTCAGAACATTCACACTTGATCGAGACTGCCACTCCAAGAGCTTTGATAAGTCATCAGGCAATCAGGCACTGTGGCTCAGGCAATGTGTTGACGACGACATGCAAGCGGTCCAAGGATTTAAGACTCGCCAGGTTTGTACATGCCTCACCCGAGAATCCAGCGAGTGGAAAACATCACTTGAGCCATCAAAACTTGGCTTTTTGCACTCACATCCATGTACAGAATCAAAGGCTACGATTGTCTGTCATTCAAGCATCCTTATCAAAATTCATCCGAGCAATCATTTCGCACTTTCAGTGGCTGAATGGCACACGCTGCAGCTGGCCTCGAAGCCAAACTCGTCAGCGAGTTCTTTCGCACGCGAAGCCTATGTGAGCAAACAGTATTCGTCCAAAGAGAATCGAAAAACTGGTTGGGTCGCAGAATCGTCTTATTGCAAATATGTCTTACAGACTAGTACCTTATTAGACGAATCATGGGCGTAGTTTGAGTAAAAAAGAGCACGGGGGTAGAGTCAAAGCAAAAGCTGTGCAAGCCGGACAAAGACAATCTCGTTCCAGAGTTTTCAGGCAAACTCAGTTAGCCAAACAGCCCACGCATCCAAGCTCGCAGTTATGGCAATTCGCGCAATGCTCGCCCAAATGAACGTCGCATGGGCCGTTCAAGCGACAGCTGGGGTCCGAGCAGTTCTGTTGTAGATCAAGACTCTGGTGGCACCCATTTGCCTTGAGTTCGGCTACAAGGAGTCAAAGCAAGAATGCCTGGCTAAGCTGCAGACTTGAATGCATACGCAGCCGCGCGAGCAGTGCCACCAGCTCCACACAGCAGACCTCGAGTTGAAGCGTCATATTGCCTGCTGGCAATGACCATGATTGATGGAAACTACAAGACCAAGGGCTAAGCAGCAGAGCGTGCGAGGACCTCACGCCCACTCGCAGCGAAGGCTCAAAAAGCTTGTGCACCCTCTCTCTCACACACACAAGTCCGCGTGACTGTGTGTGCAGCATCCCAGTCGCATCTCCAGCTGCTGCTTGATACCAATCCAATCCTAAAAGTCCAAGAGCTGACTCACAGATTGTGCATTGCGCACCAGAGTCTTCTCAAAGTCCGAGGTACAGACAGTGTTATCTCCGATGAATCGGCCCTCCCTCTTTGTCACCTCTTGGCGACCACACATGTAACAACGTATGCAGCCTGTTGATCTTTGACACCTTCGCTAAGCTTCAACATGAGTATTCGGAGAACATCTACAACGAGGCAAGAAAGCTTGTGACCACACCGCATCCACGAGGCACATGCGCCGTAGACGAGACACTAATAGGTCATGCAGGGCGGACCGTATTCACCGCTCCGATGATGCGAGCCGACTCCGTAAGGTCGTCCATGTATTGCTTGATTGACTCCTCTCGGTCCCAATGCACTTGGCATGAGAAGCTAGCTTGATCGCAATCATAATTTTGAGGAAACAGAGGTGAACAAACGTGTGTTGCTTGAATGTGTTCTGCGATACACTCGGTACAGCTCAGTCTCCTTGTGGGGAATTGTCACCTCGGCAGCAGTGCCATCAACATGCATTGCGACAAATGTATAAAAGGTCGCTTTCTATCCCATCAAGGTACTGAACCGCCGCCACAGTCGGTCGACTTCAGCTTCTTCATAACCTGCAGTGCAAGTGTTTTATGAACGTTTCCCCAGTGCTCATCACCTCTTCCACGTTCGGCGTGTCAAAGCGGCTGTACGTGTGCGGACCTGAGTCTCGGAGTGGTTCCTTGAAGCCTGGAGCATCGTGCAGTTCATTGAGATGCTGGGGGTCCAACTGCCGTTTATCCTGAAGCCAGTTCCATGGATGTCCGGAGAAGGAGACATAGTGACAGGATTGCCTGGCTAACAAGGCCCACTGCCACCTCACCAGTGAGCAAATCAAACATACTGGCAAAGCCGAATATGAAAAACTCAAGGGCTTCTTGGCGCGCCATTGCACGATCAATTGAGTGGCAACAGCTTCCAATGGCTGGTCAAATGGCTGTCGCAGCTGTCGCCTACACCTACAAGTGCGCAATGAGTTGCGTATGTCGTGTAGTTCTTGGAGACTGACTGCGCACATCGGCAAGCCATATTCCATGTCAAGCATCATGCATGCATTGCTCAGAAAGTGTCAATTCATTCTAATAAGCAAGTCTAATCACATGGATGAGAATAAGCCTATCATTT
This sequence comes from Effrenium voratum, assembly GCA_963377175.1. NCBI lineage: Eukaryota > Dinophyceae > Suessiales > Symbiodiniaceae > Effrenium > Effrenium voratum. The sequence continues at coordinate 34,708 of CAUJNA010002292.1, read as the reverse complement.
TTTTCCGCGAGAGCGCTTTCCCTTTGGACTCTGACTCAAAGGCTGTTCAACCGTCCTTGCACCGCTATCATCTGCAAGTATCACCACACCAGGCACCCTCCTCTTCTTGCTCTGCAGCTGCAGTCCATCCTTGCGAGTGGCGCCAGCTGACCCTTCCATGGAGATGCACGCGGTAACTTGCAGATTCACCGAGTTTCTTGCCTCAGTCCCAAGAAGGTCCTGGACTGCAAATACACGGGTGAGTGTGAAGGCCACGGGCTAAATGGCGCAAACTCTCCTGCAGTGGTGGACCTCTGCTGGGAGTCAGCTTTAGTTCCTGTCACTTGGAAAATTGTGTGGCTTGAGGTTGCACTGCATTACCTCCATTAGTTGCCTTGCGCAGGACGGAGCTGGCATACGCAACTGACCTCAGCGCAGCTCAGCTTCTCAATGGCGTCTGCCGTGTGCAGACTGGTGCCAAGCTAGATTCTCTAATGTCCAGCTAACGAAAATCCTTTGAGAACTCAACTCAACGCTCAAAGAATTTGAAAATGCTGATTGTTTTCTCACGAGCAGTATGTAAGCTGGCCGCAGGTATCTGACAATTGGATATTGGACAGCTCAAGTAGTGTACAGGGACATCTGGACTGGGGGCAGTCTGAATGTGAACACTGATCACTGCACGTAGGGCAAACAATGCCAACACTTTGTGATCATACTCTAGATTTCTCATCTGTGTCCCTGTCAGCCAGATAAAGCTTCCACGATGGTGTCAAAGTGACACTTCCACCAATCAACCACGGGTCCCGCCAACCACAAGCTACTGCATGCTCACAAAACAATGAGACAAACAATGGCACGAAGACTCTCAATACGAGGAAAAAACAACAGGCAACAATCCGAAAACTCAGCATCAGCACCAGCTGGAAAAGCTAGGCCTCCAGCACCGCATCCTGAAAGCAGTGAGAATCAGCTACATCGTGACCTGAGCATTCACCTATCGTTGAACAACGCTTCAGACTGCCAACGCAAAGGCTGCAGCCATTCACTTGCAAGAAGTGCTGCAGCGTAGAGCTGTGCTCTTTATCCTTGCGCCGCAACGCATGTTTCGAGCAGAGCCAGAAATACGCAGGTAAGCAATTGCTGACAGCCACCAGCGTGTCTCGCACGTCCCGCTCAAAGTAAAGCGTGCGTGCCACACAACTTCTGCAAGCCTGTCCTTCTCGAAACAAAACTTGTTGATCAATCCACGCCTCGTTCGGGTACTAAAGAAATAAGTGATGTTCAATCTTTCTCAGGGTCGAGCAAGTCGCGAATCTCGGCACAGACCTTGCATATCAACCTGCCTCGGCTTGCAGCTCTGATTTGTTCACAAACCACGCAACTGGGTTCCCGACATTTCCTTGGTTTGATGCGGCGCTTGGTGATTTCTGCCTGGCGGAAGACAACTGATCATCCCAGGTTCAAGCCAACTTTGAAGCCAGCACCTCCCAGTCGACATCCCAAGTTTGTGCAGCCATTTCGCCACCACAAAGAGGACAAAAGGCCTGTTTCATACGGGTGACATTGGGAGTTGTGCGCAAAGGTGCAGGCGGAGCCTCCTGGTAGTTCTTCAATTTTGCTTTGAGGCCCTCTCCCTCATAGAGTCTATCTAGAACCTGTAAGGGCGTGTTGCGTTGTGCAATCACTTGGCACGTACCGTACAGGCCTCCAGTGCATCTTCAGGCAGCACCGTTGAGCAGTTTGGCGCCAACTTCGGAGCCAACCTTACAGCACGACCAGTGTTTTGGCAGCGGCACTTGATCACAACTGAGCAAGTGGGTTTCTGAGGCCCCACGTAGTCAAAGCATCATTCAGTTGTTGCAGCCTCACCACAAGAACAACACTGATAAAATGATGGCGATGTCTTGCCAAAAGATCAAGCTGCGAACGCCGTGCAACGCCAACATCAAGTACCCAGAAATCGGACTGACACAATCTGAGTGCACAATCAACATCCCTCCAATTGCAGCTCAGCCAAGTTCACCGCCCTTCAAGGTTGGTGGCCATCGCGCAATGCCCGCAATAAAGGAGTTGCTTCCCAAGTTGACTCACAAGGAGCAAAACATTTTGTTTTCAAATAACATTGCATACGTATGTCGTGCCAAACGCACATGGAAAGAACTGAAAGATGCGCCATGGAATTGCACATGTTGGACACACTACAATTTGCAGTGGTTTGGACCAGATCTTTGCTTGCAACTGCGCGGAGTTTAGTCTACCACGTTCAACCTGCAATTTAATTGAAAAAACAGCTTCAACACAGTTCTCTTCGCAAAGAAACATCCACTTGTTCAGACATGTTTATGGACTTGCTCCCACGAAGCAACTGTTTAACGTGTGTGAGTTCCAGAAATAACAAATACCAAAAACATTGAACAAATTATTCGTAACTTCTTGCGCCTATCACGAACAAAACTTGACGACTTACAACCGTCTGCGTGGCCCGGCCCTACAGCTTTCTTTCTTTGAAGAGAACAAAAAGAAAACTTCGGGCCTTACCAGTCCAGGCTCAGAACCCGGAAAAGGACAACGATGCCTGAAAGCGCAAACCCGGCCATCAAGCTTTGCCTTCATAAGATTTGTTTGATCGTGTGCCAAGACGTACCAGCGACATCCGCACCTGTTGAGCCTTTTCTAGAGCCTCCAATGCGGTGAATGCACATGTGATCTAAATGCGCAGATGGCTGTTGCTGTCGGGGCTCCCTGGTGTTCAGCTAGACCGCAGTGCACCCAGCAGTCCACCGTGCCAGCGGGCGTGGCGGAGCACAACGTCACAGCACTTCCATCCTCAGCGTGCTTGCGGGGACCTACGACGACACGGTGCGCGACATCGGCGTCCGCCGCTCGGGCTGCCTGCGCCACCCGACCGAGCACGTGCTCGATGGCGACCTGGCGCGCTTCACCTTCAAGGGGATGGATAGCACGATGACGGACGTGTTCGTCCACCTGGTATCCTACCAGCGGGTGACTCCGGTCTTGGCGCTGGAAAAATTAATGGCACTCATACCTTGACTGACCCGGTGACCGCCGCCTGAGACGGATCTATTGACATCTAGCCCGCTGACCGCCTCTCTAGGAGCCTGGATGGGCGCTGGTCCGGAGCGTGGGAGTTTTCCGAAGTGTCGGATGTCGACTTCAAAACTAGAAGATGGGTGGCCCGAAAGCATTAGCAGCGGCGGCAAGTTCTCCTAGTAATCCTAGCAAGTTCTCCGCGCAGTTGCGCGTCGGAGCAAGTTGTTGGCGCGAGTTCCTCTGAGCAAGTTTTGAAAGCAAGTTCTCTGTGCAAGTTGCTCTGAGCAAATTGTTGGCGCAAGTTCCTCTGAGCAAGTTCTTCAAGCAAGTTCTCTGCGCAAGTTGCTCTGAGCAAGTTGTCGGCGGGCGCAGGATCAAAAAATAATTATTTACGGGATCAAAAAGAAATTATCGACACCCGGATCAAAAACAAATTATTTACAGGATCAAAAACAAATTATCTCGCCTGGGGGTGCCAAAGCGCTGTAATTTACATCATTTTCGGGCAACAGCGCGCGCATTTTACGGCTCCAGCTGTAAAATAGACACTTTCCAATACAAGCGCAGTACGCGAAGGTCACTTTGGCAGCTCCAGTTCGAACATCACAACTTTTCAGATACAAGCGCAGTTCTATCAACGAATCTAGCATCGGTTAAATGCCTGTAGGGTTAATGTAGGTTGGGTTTCGGGTGGGTTTGGGGTGGGTTCAGGCTTGGTTTAGGGACGGTTTAGGGTTGGTTTAGGGTTGGTTTAGGCTGGGTTTAGGGTTGGCTTAAGGTTGCGTAGGGTTGGTTTCAAGGTGGGTTTGGGGTTGGCTTAGCTTGGTTTAGGGTTGGTTTAGGGTTGGTTTAGGTTGGGTTTAGGGTGGTTCTTCGGGTAGGTTTAGGGTGGGTTTAGGGTTGGTTTGCGGGTTTAGGGTGGGTTTAGGGTTGGTTTAGGGTTTAGGGTCGGTTGAAGGTCAGTAGTTTAGGGTGGGTTTAGGGTTGGATGAGGTTTGGTTAGGGTTGCTTTAGGGTTGGTTTAGGGATGGTTCAGGCTGGGCTAAGGCTTGGTTTAGGGTGGGTTTAGGTTTGGTTTGGGGCTTGAAAGTTGTTTAGGGTTTTTAGGGATAATTTAGGGTTGGTTTCGGGCAGGCTTAGGGCGGGTTTAGGGTTGGCTTAGGTTGGTTTTGGGTCTGTTTAGTGTAGCTTTCGGGTGGGCTTAGGCTGGGTTTAGTGCCGGTTTACGTGGCTTAGGGTTGGTTTAGGGTTGGGTTAAGGGATGGTTTAGGCTAAGTTTACGGTGGTTTGGGGTAAGTGTAGGGTAGGGTTAGGGCAGGTTTAGGGTTGGTTTAGGGTTGGTTTAGGCTGGGTTTAGGGTTGGCTTAAGGTTGTGTCGGGTTGGTTTCAAGGTTGGTTTAGGGTTAATTTTGGTTGGGTTTCGGGTGGGTTTGGGGTTTCGGGTGGGTTTGGGGTTGGTTTAGGATTGGTTTAGGGTGGGTTTAGGTTTAGTTTAGGGTCTGTTTAGGGTGGGTTTAGGGTGGGTTTAGGGAGGGTTTTGGGTTTGTTTGTGGTGGGTGGATTTTGGTTGGTTTAGGGTAGGTTTAGGTTGGGTTTCGGATTGTTTTAGGTTGGCTGAGGGTAGGTTTAGGGTAGGTTTAGGGTGGGTTTAGGACTGGTTTAGGGTTGGTTTAGGGCGGGTGTAGGGTTGGTTTAAAAGTTGCGCAGGGTCGGTTTCAAGGTTGGTTTGTAGGTTGGTTTTGGGTTGGTTTAGGGTGGGTGTAGTTTGGTTTAGGGTCGGTTTCGGGTAGGAGAGCAGGCCAGGAGACCAGCAGACCAGGAGACCAAGAGACCAAGAGACCAGGAGACCAGGAGACCAAGGACCAGGAGACAAGACACAGGAGACCAAGGACCAGGAGACCAGGAGACCAGGAGAGCAGGAAACCGGCACACCAGCAAAAAGCAGGAGAAGGAAATCAGCAGACCAGGAGACCAAGGACCAGGAGACCAGGAGACCAGGAGAGCAGGGGACCGGAGACTAGGTCTCAATAATTTGTTTTTGATCCCCTAAATAATTTTTTGTTGATCCCCAAAATAATTACTTTTTGATGCTCATCCCGTTGTCGGCTTTCTCACAAGTTGCTCTGCACAAGTTTCCTTTATTTGCGAAACACTTTCGTGCTTAAAAGTTGCGATTTTCCAGCCAGAGCTGCGAAGTTTACTTCGCGTGCTACTTCGGTACTCAAAAGCTGACGATATTCCAGCCGGAGCAGCGAAAGCTTATTCTTCGCGCACTACTTTCGTACTGAAGTTGCGATTTTCCAGCCGGAGCTGCGAAAGCTTACGTCGCGTGCTATTTTGGTTCTGAAAATTGCAATTTTCCAGCCGGGTTTCGCGTACAACTTTCGCGCTTAAACGTTTCGATTTTCCAGCCGCTCAAAAGTTGCGCCGGAGCTGCGAAAGTTTACTTTGCGTACAACTTTCGTACTTAAAAGTTATGATTTTCCAGCCGGAGCTGGGAAAGTGTACTTCGCCTACTACTTTCACACTTAAAAGTTGCGGAGCTGCCGCGGAGCAGGAGCGAAGCGAACCCGCGACCGCGGGGTTGCGAAAGCAAGCGCGCAAACTACCAAAGCTTTCGCGAGAAACAAAAACGCACGGCGCCACAGCGAGAGCGCTTCGACACGCACAGGGTTTATCTGCGCAACAAAAAACGGGAAAAAAAAAGACTAGCTGTTGCACCTCAACGGGCTCTTGCCGATCCAAATGGAATTGACTTCATGGAACGGGATCACGTCGAAGACCGTAAACGTCCCGTTGAACGCAACTCCAGCTCCATACCGTGCGAGAGTCGCGCTTGGAATGTAGATGATTGCGATCGGATCCCCAACCCGCAGGTTGCGCAGCGTCGTCTTCGTCCCCAAGTTCATTTTGTCCCATGGAGCGAATGCCCCGAAGCGCAATGCCAATCTGTTCCCGCCACCGATTCCGCCGGGGACTAGCCCGCAACGTACGATGCTTGGCAGGTTTTCCACATATGTCACATGGAACGCTTTTTTAAGAGAGTCGCCCATCCTTGCGGAATACCTATTTGCCAGTGCGGATGAACTCATGAATCCAAAGTCACTGACTGTGACCAGTTGTGGCTCGGATACACCAAGGTCTGTACCATCCGTCGCATCTGCCGAATACCGCGTTGGTCTCACCCTGATCGACACCCATGTAGGCTAACTCCAAGAATTGCGAAACTCAGAGATCGGAATTGGGGAAAGTGTTTACGCTGAGCGTAATCAAACCTCCCAAAGTCGACTCCTACGAGCGGAGCACGAAGGCAGACTACCAGAAGAACTGGGACCTTGGGTTGGTCTGCCAGAAGGAGCTGCGCATGTCAATGAATCAGTGATTATATTAAGAGTCTCAGATCCATGGGGTTTAGACCTTACCTCAATTTATCTCAAATTATCTCAAATTATCTCAAATTATCTTATTTTTGCATCTAATGTGCAAAAAGATGCAAAAAAATGCAAAAAGATGCAAAAAAATGCAAAAAGATGCAAAAAAAGTGCAAAAACATGCAAAAAAGTGCAAAAACATGCAAACAAGTGGCAAAAAATGCAAAAAAAAAGTGCAAAAAAAAACAGAATGCAACAAAATGCCAAAAAAACTGCAACAAAATGCAAAAAAATGCAACAAAATACAAAAAATACAAAAAGAGTGCAAAAACAATGCAAACATACATGACACAAATGCAAACAAGGACAAACACATGCAAGAACATACAACATGCATTAAGTGTGTGTCACTCAATTCTATAATAATGATTATTTTTTATTGTTGCATCAGTGAGTCGCAAGTCATCATGAGCGCACGTTAGCGCCAGCAACGTTGGACCATTCCATTGTCCATCATCATTATTCATTCTTGACGTCGCTGGCGAGCCAGCTCAAAAAATACTCTGCCATGATCCAAGTCAAGCGCTTTCAATAACTTGTGGCAAGGACAGGTGCACGGATCATCATCATCTTCACAGACCGTTGGACTGGGGTATTCTTGCACATAAGTCGAATCAAAGTTCGAGCAATGGGAGCAATGCATTGTCTTGCGATTGTCGTTGATGATCATGAGCACTGCGCCACGCATGCCAGTAACAAAGGTCACAGGTTCCCGATTGACGTTCAGCTGACTCGGCAACTGAACAAACGCTTCATGTCCAACCCACATAATAGTCACACCACGACCACACATGCCGCGCCGGTCACCGGTCCTGAAATCTGTCAGAATAGATTCTGCAAGAAATTCTGCGCAAGGTTCACGTTCCAGTTCCGAGTCCAGCTCCGATAAATCTGACTGCTCGACGTCGTCATTGTCATTCCCCTGCTGAAGCTCCGGCTCAGTCATTTCAACTCCCCAGTCCCGTGGCTGAGCGTCAGTCCAGTCAGGCTGAGGACGTTCGATTTGACTCAGACACACTGTCGCACTGGCTTCAACTTCTGATTCTGAAGATTCAGTGTGACACACTGTCTGACTTGCAGGAGAATATGTCACTGTCCGACGCTTCTTATCAGCAGGCAAGCCAGTTGACATGAGGCTTCAATGTCAATGGTTCACAAAATCTCAATCAAGCACGTTGAGTCAACTGCTACTGACAGGCTTGAGCCGCAAAACCGCATCTCAAGCATGACTGGAATGTTTGCAGCCTGAACATGGGTCATGGTTCATGTCATTCATGATGGCATGACTGGTTTGTTCGGATGCCCGTGAGCTACAGCCATCGATGCATAAAAAGGTGTGGTTTTTTACTGCCAGGGCTGGAACTATTACTTTGGCTGCGCGAGATCGTGTTCTTTGGTGCTCTGCGTGCGGCTTAGCGCACCATTGTGGCCCTCAGTGTTCATGTGCCTGTCACAAGCTTGCTCGTGCATATTCAATGCGTCATGGCCTCGTGCTGGATTGATCTTCAGCCAATAATAGACAAGCAGTGTGTTGCTCCAGTACAGAGCGGAGCTGCAACTTTTAACTGATGGGCGAACTGCTTGACTCGACTGTGTGCGACTTTGGAAAACAGCAACAGGGCTGCGCAAGTGAGTTTAGATGCGTGAGTGCGGAAGCTCACTTGAGGCCCAGCAGTCAATGGAACAAGAGGAAGAAACAAGTTGTCGCTCTATAAATATCCTGACTTCATTTGAGTTTATGAACTTGAACTTGCGATCGGCAGTTGGTAAGGGCATTTGCATCGAAGCACCACTGGGCGCAGATCTCCCGTGTCTGGAGTCGAAGAGCGTGGTCGTTTTTTTGTGGGAATCACATCTTGGGGTCCACTCAAGGTGCCCTCCTGGCATGTGGCCTCCTGGTGTTCCTCATCATCAATGGCAGTGTCATTGGCCATGTTGTTTGTGCACGGCGACGCAGACTCAATAATTATAGTAGCAAAACTACTCACATTTCCATAGCTTCTGCCTTAGATAGTGTGCGCCCGAACCCCGCACCATCACTTTGCCTCAATTGATGACAGCAACACCTAATGCATACAATCATTATTAAGCCCAGCAGCGACATTGCGAGTTTAGCAAAAGTGGGAAGCACTTGAATCTGCGCTTTCAACTGACAGCACTTGAACCGAACCGCCACAACTTGTTTTGCCACAAGCAATTCCCGTACACAAGTGCAAGCAGGCCAATGACATGATGAGATACTTTGCACTCAGCACACCAGAGGTTCTCGCTATTTTATCAAGTCGCGCGCAACTCGCAAACGAGCAAAGAATTATGCCTTCTGTCTACAGCCACATGTTTTGGAAGACTGGATCCAGTCCTTAACCTGTAGCTCAGTCATTATAGCGCTTGTCCTCCTCAATTGGCCTTTTGATGGCCACTCGCCTGGCAGAGCGCCACCACAGCACAGAACTAAGACCTTCAAGGTTGGCTTGTCTCGGCCCCCTGGCGCTGAATGAAACTTGTAATGCCCACATTGCTTGCGGCAGGTGTTGCAGGAAACCTCAGTCCAGATAAGCGGATCAAACACAGCAGGTTGCCGGGGTCCATGGTGGCCAGGGCGACTTGATTGTGCACCGGCACCATCAGCCATAGCCAAATCATCAGCAATGACACTTGCCCCAGAACTTGACAATGGCTCATCACTGCGCCTTGTCGATTTGCTTGGAGATTGGGTGTGGCTGGCAGGTGGCAGGTCCGCCTGCGGACTCAGCCTGTTGCCGTCGTCCGCCACACTGGCTGGCTTGTCTTCAGGAGGAGCCGTGCTGTTGTCCTCCGCCACACTGGCTGGCCGCTCTTCTGGAGCAGCCTCGGCCTGCGCAGCAGGCCTCGCAGATTCAGGGCACGACGACACTGAGTGAGTTCTACGAACCACCCGCCGCTGCCATGGATTCGGAGTCACAGCTTCAACTTCTTCAGGGACTTCAACCAGCACGTTTCCCTTTTCATGGGTGTCACCTTCGCGAAGAGCAGGGCAGTCTTGTCTTTTCTTCTTCAGTGCGCCATGCCAAATCTTCCTGCTCGCCTTGGAGCTGCTTGATTTGGCAGTCTTCAACCCCTTTATTACGTTGGCTTTGTTGCTTGCCTTGGCCTTGGCCTTTGTCTTGGCCTTGGACTTGGCCTTTGTCTTTGCCTTGGCCTTTGGCATCATGGCCTTTCTGACTACTGCCCATTCCTTCTGCTTCGCACAAGCCTGATGTTTCTCAATTGTTTTTTGAACTTGCTCAAACTCACGACGATCTTCTGGGTCCATGTCCTCCAACACCATTGCATCAAACTCAAGATCATCCTGATCAGCATTGCAGGCACTCTCATCAGAATCACTGTCGTTGCCAGCGGGGGCATTGTTGTGCAGAGCTTGGACCTGAGCCGCGAAGTTGGCCGTGATGTCATCAGTATCGCCATCCCGCTGTGACGTTTCCGCAGCAAGAACTTTCAATAGCTCAGGTCTGCTCATCGCTTGAAAAACTGGCACAGCAGTCTTGCTGCAAGCACGCAGGTCGATGCCCTTCAAGTAGCACACCAGGGCCGCCAGCTCTTTGTTCAGCATCTTCTTTGTCAGCCTGAGCAGGTGACAGCACAACTGACAACAAGACAACATCAAGCATGCTGCCTGACATGAGTGTCACAGCGCGACTTTCAGATCCAAGCAGCGTTGGCTGTGTAAGAAAAGTTCTCAGCAAGCTGCGCTCCACACCGGACGATTGCCTGGCCAATCGGAGACCACCTTGCCACTCAATGCAAACAGGCTGCGTCTCCACCACCATCCACATCTCTGGCTGCTCGATGAACATGAAGTCTGCCTGCCCTTCAGCATCCAGCACAAAGCGCGCATCTCCAAGGGCACCACAGTGGCTTGCTTCAGGAGTGCCCACCACAATCACGGGCCACCATATACAAGCCCATGTGGCAGAGCTCAAGCAAAAGCAGAATGACTCATCTGACAAATTCTTCATGACCTCCTGCCGTGGCGCCAGTTTGTTGAACACCCCTTGCCAGATTTTGATGCCTGCCGAAGATCTGTCATCCTTCCAATGCTGAAGCCAAGCCCATGCCGCAGCTCCTTCTTGAAGGCTTTCTTCCGACAGTGCGCCCCAGGTTTTCCTTGCCATAAGTTGATGCCATTCCCGAGGCATTTTGTGAGTCTTTGAATTGAACCCACATTTTCTCCCACTTGTATGTCCCTGTCTAAAGTCACCCACAAATTCGTCTCTGGAGATCTTCACATGCGGAATTCCACGGCTTTCAAAGACCTGCGAGCTGCGAGTAACATCTTGGATGGACTCATTTGTTTGCTTCTTGTTGCTTTGAAATTTGCCATCCCTCCGAATATCGTTGTGCGCATCTTCAACAATTTTGTTGTCAGGGAATGTGCAAAGCAAGCAGTTCAGCAAGTGAAGTCCTGCCACACTGGCTGTCTTGTAACCACCTGCTTCGAACGCCTCCATCATGATCCTGCATGGGTTTGAAACGATTAGATGTACACTTGCGGACAGCTTGTCCAAATTCCCTGCACCAGGCCAAAGGAAGACCGACTAGCAAACACAGTTTCAAGCCACAGCAAAACCTGATGTTCCTTCTTCAGCAAACGAACTGCTTCCTGCTGCACTTGCTCGTTGTCAGCAGCCAGGATTCCTGCATATGATTCTGGGGGACAGCCGTGGCGACTGAGCGACCAGACCCTCTGCTTCACTGTCAAACTAGTCATTTGCATGACCCAGCCACTCAAACCACTTTCAGATATGAACTGCAGAAAGGTTGAATTCTGAAGCACTGCTACTGTCTTCTGCAAATGCTCGGACTTCTTCCAGCCACCCAGCGCCAGCTGCGCGGACCTTTTGACAGAGTCTTGCGGGGTTTTCACTGATTGAATTTCAGCCGCATACCATGACCACAGTGGACGTGTGACTTCAAGCAAAATGTGGGAATGATAGTACAAGTCCTCCGTCATCAGCTTCAACGCAAGCTTGAATCCTCCCGTCGTTTTCTTCATGAGGCTCAGCTCTTCTCTGGGGCTGATTTCCTTCCGTTTTGCTGCCGCATTGAGGAGGCGTTCCAGCTGAACCGCCGGGCAAGCTTGACCAAAGCACCCTTTTTTGAAAAGGATGGAAGTTGCAGCATTCGATCCCACAGTTCGTTGTCAGGGACGTTGAGGGATGAAAGTCCCATATCCAAAGCAATCAGCTCACGATAGCGGATCCAAATTTCAGAGTTTGTTGAGTGGCTCGCCAGAAATGACTCCTGCTTGTGCTGGAAGAACCCGCCTGTTCCGAATGGCTTGTAATTCAAGCTGAAGACATAGCTCGAGTGCAGCTGTGCGCGCAAAAACTGACCCCTGCACGCTCGCCCAGATTGATCGATGGATCTTGTCAAACTTGACATGAACCATGTGGTTCTGTAGCAAACGCCATCCCCGCATTTCCAACCGATCCCTGGTCCAGGCAGGCAACCAGAATTGGCACCTTCTCCCACCAGAAAGGCTCTTCAGGAAGGACAGGCAGTTGGGTGCCCCCATCCTGGCAAATAAATGCCCGACTGACACGCTGTCTGACCTGCACGCCTTGGCACGCACAAATGAACTAAGGGTCTTGGCACCATTGGTCAGCAAGCTCAGTTGATGGCTCATTGCTTGGAGCTGCCTGAAAGCTGCAACTCTGCTCAACTTGCTCTTCTTTGCCAAGGTTGCCAGCGCCGATATGTCATGCACTTCACTCGGCAGCAAGGGCCCAATGGGCATATGTTGGATTCGTGCCACACATCCAACATCTTCTGCATGAGAGTACATCAAAGATATAAGGATGTCTTTTGTTCCATGAGTGGATCCATCAGCACAAATGTTGAATTGACAACAACTTTCAAAACGCGAGGCACTGATTGTTTCATACAGCTCTCCTGCCCTCCTTGTCCACCTGTAGGCATTCTCCTGTCTCACTCCTGAGCAAGCCAGGCTTCAGTCACACACAAAAGCAGCTCTCGTTGCATTGCAAACAACAAATAGACTATATATTCGCCGAGCAACCTGCAAAAGCACTGTTCTCAAGCTCCGACTGCATTGCCACTTCAGTAGACATTGACCTGCCTGCTGTGGCACACAGCCCTACGAGCGTCCAAACAGTGCCAAGATCCACCTGGGTGTACTTCCGAGTTTCCGCCCCACAGAACTTGCGCGCAGGAAGCATTCTTCCAATGTCATTATGAACCATGTACTGGCAGGAAATATACTGGTCCAAAAGATCGGACACTGTTGTCAGCCACGCTTTCTCCAATTCAGGAATCAGCTCATTGGTGGAGTGATTCGACTTGCATTTCTTCGCAAACACTGTGAATAAAACCCTGCAAATGCATGGACGCCCAGAGCTCAGAAATTGAAGTGGCGCAGTTTCTGTTGCAATTGGCCAAGAAAATGTCTAGCCCATACACACTCCCTTGCTGCGTCACTCTCAAATCCACATGCTGCATCTGCATTCCATCTGGGTCAATCACAGAGCACACACGCGAGCAGATGCCTTCAGCTTGGCAACACAATGTTTGACTTGGCACTCCTGGCGGCCATGCGCCCTTTGTGTCCGACAAATACTGCTTCACACAGCCATCTGGCACATGTTTGGTGGCCTGAATATGCAGATCATTGTCCGTTGCAAGCCAAGACTCATCGCTCTTGTTTTACCCCAGCAGCCTGCTGCAGCACACAGTGTGTGACTCCACACGTTGAGTGCTTTGCCACGCTATCAGCAGCACACATCCCCAAGCCCACTTGAATTGTGGAGCATCACGTCCTGTGCTCACTGATGCAATGTCACTCACATCAATTTGTTGAATTGATGCTGGGCCATCATGTTTGCAACCGCTGCGCCAAACGCAGGAGGATACCACTCTGACACATGCAGTGCATCTTTGATGCCTGTGAAGGACCCAGTCTCAGGATTCCGAGTCACCAGGGCAGCACCGCAAGCAAATGCATCTGGCTGCGCTCTTTCAACACTTCCCACATGCCAAAACTTCCTAGTCTCACCCCCAAAGGCAGCTCCATATGTCCGTGCGCTGCACACCTTGGTAAAGCCCAGCACCAGCTGCATTGTACTCACCTTCGCAAGCACACTATCCGCAGGCTGCTCCACGCAGGGAACATTCATGAGGAGGTAGCTGATAAAGAACAACAGACTGGTGACATTGCACAAGTGGTTGCCCTCCACAATGAACAGTCGACTGGTGTCCCCCCAGAATTGGGTCTCCTCTTTCCGTTTTGCCTGCGCAGCACACAACATCACAAATGAGCTGCACCTGGTGCCAAACCAGTTCAAGGAGTCACACACTGTGTTGCTTAGTGCATCCACCCACAGGCGAATTCCTTGCGGGTAGAGAACATCATGATGTTTACCATACAGCTTGTCCAAAGCAACACAGTTCTTCTTGCGCCGCATGAACTCCTTGGTCAGGTTGCCACTCCCTGCGAAGAACTCCACCATATCTAGATATGAGTAACCTGCTTTCCGATGTTTCCATGCTCTCAAGCATAGGCCAAGCAACATGTCCTCCAGCCTCCATTCCTTCAGTTCAGGAAACGCTGCAGCCAAAATCGGATGCCATGCCTCAGAAGCCATCCCCTTGTTGCACTCAGCATCCTGGTGCAGAAACCTCTCAATTTCTTGGGTCAGATTCCTCCTGCAGCCCGAACCGCCAAAAGACCAATGGCCCTCATCATCAATCGGGAAGTTTCCAATGGCAAAGTAGTCAGCCGTCACGCCGTGGCTCACTGCGTAGAACTCTTTCTGAATGCGCCAGGATTCAGCCTGCACTTTGGCAGCTACATTCGCCACAACATTGGGTGTGTTCTCCTTGTCCTTCAGCACACTGTTTGTCACTGCTCTTGCCCCTTTGCCCTTCTCTTTTTGCGCATCCAACTGATCCTTGGACAAGAATACCATGGCCGCAGGAAGCTGAGAAAGCTGGCCAATGCCTAGCTTGAGCAAACCCGCACTCACACACACACATTGAAGGTGTTGCACTACATGAAGCAATGCAGCACGCACATGCACTGTCATGCATTGCCAGCCGCCTGGTCGCTGACCTTCATCATCTCATGCAATGCGCACACCTCGTTGGCACTGTTAACAACTCAGTGTCACAGCCCCGCGCAACACACATACACAGTCCCCAGCAGGATTGCGCTGCTGTAACTCTAGCATGTTAGCCCATTGTTTATGACATCAATGTCCCCATCATTGATATGTTCCCAGTTAAGCGCAATGTGTTGGGAAAGTTTAGCCCAATATATGTCAGGTCAGTTCATGCTACATGCGCATTTGAGATGATTTGAGATGTTTTGAGATGATTTGAGATGATTTGAGATGATTTGAGATGATTTGAGATGATTTGAGATGATTTGAGATAATTTGAGATAATTTGAGATAATTTGAGATAATTTGAGATAATTTGAGATAATTTGAGATAATTTGAGATAATTTGAGATAATTTGAGATAGAGTCTGGGGTGAGTGTTTTGAGATAATTTGAGACAGGGTCTGGGAGTCTGGGTGAGAGTTTTGAGATTAAGTTGAGTTAATTTGAAGGATTAATTTGAGATAAATTGAAGATAATTTGAGATAATTTGAGATAATTTGAGATAATTTGAGATAATTTGAGATAATTTGAGATCGGGTTTGGGGTGAGAGTTCGAGATTTTGGACATAATTTGAGAGCATGCTTGAAGACTTTGAAGCACATGATAACTAAACAAATTCAATAAGGTGGACAACTGTGTCAAAGAGCATTTGTGGCTTACTCATTAACAAACAATCGATATATCAAAATGAAAAGCTACTTCATTGCCATGGCAGAACCAAACAGATGTGTTGAAGGCCCCGTCACCTCCTGCAGGCCAGCCCATAATAATGTTACAGCTTAGCTTTGGCACTCCACCATTTTTGACATCCCGCATGTCAGCACTCATCACAAAAATAGTGACAGTGATCTGGCACTGCAGACCACTATGCCACACTGGCTGACTCACAATACCTGCCACGAATCATCAATCACATCGCCTTCTGCCAGTGCTCCATGGCTTCGCCCACACCGGAAAGGACAGGCTTGACTCTTTGGAATTCCCGCATGAGCCATGTATCGGTGAATGCGCTCCGTGTGGAAGGTGTGTGAGCAAGCGAGTGCTTCTGCCTCCTGCCGCGGCAACTGATTCCAAAGCAACACAGTGTGTGCAAACCTCACTGACCTTTAAATACAACACACAAAACTGCCCACACACAACTTGACCCAAATTAGCCAAGGCTCAGCTGCATCTAGGCGCTCAAAACAAAACTGGCACTTGGCAGCTGCTCTCGCTTTCTGCTTCGCCAAGCACATCAGGTAGCTCAGCAGCTGCATCTGGGGGAACTGCCACAGGCCCTGCAGCCGCATCATCTGCATGTGCAGCATCTGCAGCTGCATCTGTAGCTGCCGGCGGCGCTGCCTTCGTTGGCAATAGCCTTGGGCGTTGGGAAATTGAAGATAGGAGGCCCTGCTCTCCTTGCCTTGGCTGGGGGCGGCAGGCTCGGCACCTGTGCCGCGGCGCTTGTTGCCACACTGGCTGCCTTTGGCACTACATAGGAATTGTCAGCAGTGCCTTGGCTTTGGCCTTGGCCGTGGCTGGCTGTGTCATCCACACATCCTGCCAGCCAAATTCCCGGGCCACTTGCTCAACTGCCTCATTGCTTAGCACCACTGTGTCCCCCAACATTGTCTCGATTTGGGGCCATGAGGAATTCGAGGACCGTTTGAGTTTGAAAGTCTGCCCCTTTGCCAGCTGCAAGTAGCTATCACCACAGCGCAGCTGGCTTATGCATGTCGTTGGCTTCTGTTGGGTCGTGAGGAAGATCAGCATCAGGAAGCTTGTGACAGACAAGTCACTTGTGGCTGGCGCGTTCCAAGCAGGATTGATTGCTGTCACAAGCACGCCGAGCTGCGCCTGCCAGGGTTTGGTTGAATGGCAGGCACTCAATCACGCAAGTTGGCAAATGGCTACACTGTGGAAGTTAAGTAGACAGCAGGCCACAAACATAAGCCCGTTTTGGTCTAGCAGTTTGCACAACACCAGCCTTGGGAACCTTCTTCATTACTGATGTGCTCCGAGAGATGGAGTCTGCATTTGCATACGGATTGTTGTTGTCAAACAAAGCTAGGATCTCAGGTTGCAGTTCGTTTTCTGATTGCGATTCGCTCGCCGACCTCCGTCTGCGATCACGGGCCTTGCGTGACCTTTTACTTTTAAGACGGCGCTTGTCGCGAGTGTTGCGGTCTGAGCGGCTGTCACTCCTGCTGCTGCGGCGCGGCCGAGACCTGGACCTGGACCTGCGGCTCTGGCGGACCCTGCGGCCGAATCCCCTTTGACTGCGGCCATCATCACTTTCACCGGCCGCGCTTGCACCACACTGGTTGCCGCCTTCAAAGTCCTGATTCTGATTGTCAGCCTCGTTAACCAATGATTGCTGGAGCGGCCCAGGCGGCAGCATCATCCCTGGCGGAGCAAAGCCATACATGGGGTGGCCATACATCGTCATTTGAGGTTGATGTCCTTGTACGCTAGGCCAAGCAGGTGCTGAGACAGCCTTCGGGAAACTGCCCCTCTCCTGATGCTCCATGGTCATGGCGCTAGTGCAAAGCGGAGTGTGTGACGAACTCGGTTTTCCCGAGCCCAGCCCTTGCTGCAGGCAATCTCAGACTTGCTCACAACATGAATGACTACAGAACTCTCACGCTTTGCATACAGGCACCTTGCATTCATGTGTTCAGTTCCATGTGTCACATGAGCTGGTGATCAATGAGCCACAATCACTGAGTCAGTCACCTGCAGAATGTGGCACTCTTTTGCGTCCGTATAATAGTCTACTATTGAATTATGCCGCTTTGGCAATTTGGCCTCCGAGACTGAAACCACACTGGTTGGCTTCAGCTCAGCGCTGAGGCCTCCACTGCCCCCAGTCAGACGATGCAGATGCACTGGATTCAATGTCCGCCCAGCGTCTTCTGGGCGGAGCATCGGCGTTGCGCTGTTGCCAGTGTCTGCCGGTTGCTGCCAGCCACTGTGGCCACTGCTCCATTCCCATGACCGTGACTGGCCCCACGATTCAGCGGTCCTGCGCTGACATGGCCACTGGGTGGTCGTCAAAGTCCAAGGGCTCCTTTCGAGCCCCGTGTCTGACATATTGCGACAGGTCGTGATGCACCAAATAGAACTGGTTTGTCGCCTGCACTGCCCACTTATTGATTCGAAGCGCCCACTGAGTTTCAAATTCCTCAGTGAGCGGCTTCGCATTGAACTCAGTCTGCAGCTTCCGTGCCAGGCTTACGCACGCCTTTGTGAGCTTCCAGCGCAGGGCGTCTTGCCCGCTTACCCAATGAACCTCCTGCAGTGCTCTTCTCAGACCCGCGTGGACGCTCTCTTTATCAAAATGCACCGCCCATTCAAGGACCGGAATGTTGGAGGGCGGCCTCAGAACAGTCAATGCCATCCTGCCTCAATCCATGGTTGAGCACTGCGAATAGCACTAGCACGCAAAACGTTTGACGGTTGGTGCTCAAAGGTTTTCTTTGCTGGCATCGGCCGCGTCGACCGTTGCACCAATGGCACCTGCCAGCGTGTGATGTCAATCAAATCAGACTCAATGACAGCTTGCGATCGCAGTCGCTCCTCCTCCTCCTGCTGGATGACACACTGTCTGTCCTGCTCTGCCGCAATAAGGTCATCCGTACAGGGCTGGAAGCGCATTGATGCTTCTGATGATGGCTCATCGAGGACAGCTTCCTCAGATCTACCTCATCATTCATTCCGATGAAGTCACCCGACTCTGCGTCCGGTGCCCAGTCTGGCATGGACTCCAGCTCCTGAGGGCCCTGTGCCAACTCAGCCCGGTGTCGCTTCCACTGCTGGACAGCTGCTGAGCCTGTCACTTGCACTGCGTGCAGGGCAGGCTCTGCCTTTGCAATCGGCCGCTGCACTGGCTGTGGCAAGGGCCGCTGCACTGGCTGTGGCAAGTTTCGCCAACCTGTCAAGTCCCGCTCGTCAGCCAGGCACTGTTGTGACACTGAGTCATTCGGTGTCACATGAGGCATGCCTTGCTGCGACACAGAGTCTGTCGGCCCCACCTGTCTTGCTGCGACACTGAATCATCGGCAGTGACATTGACGACAGGCTCCCGCGCATACCGTACCCAGCTGCTTGGTGGGCGCACGGGCTCTGGCACATTTTGCGACGACAAGGCCCAGGGATCAGCAGCCGGAAGGCTCACACTTGGCGATGATGGTGCCCATGGATCAGCGCGCACAGGTGCTGGAGGTGCCATTCCCAGCACACTGCTTGGCTTATTGAAGGGCTCAAGCCTTGCCGAGCAGGCACCGCTCAAATTCTGCCCGGCAGTTCGCAAATTCTGCTGCGACCCAGGGAGGGCCATTGCTGAGCATGCTGGGCAGGACAATGCCAGGCCTGGCAAGGCAGTCGAGCAACTGAGGTCGCACGTCACCAACTGGATATTGGAGCGGAAGAAAAGCTCCGGACTGCGGCACAAACGCCTTCAGGTGGTGGCCTCGTAGCAAGGCCGTTGGTGTCACATATGCCAAACTCATGCCTGCCACCTTCAAGCCGCTTTGTGACCACAATGTTGGCAGGGTGCAGGTCCGTGATCAATTGGCCATTTGCATTGTCAAAGGCCGCCTCCTGCACATTCAACAAAAACAGGCCCCCCTGCATCATGACAAGAGCTGCTTGCACATAGAGCTCTTGCTGTGTCAGCTCCGCCGCTCGTCTTGCCACACTCTGTCCATCACCCATTGCAGTTTGCAGGAGCAGGCAATGGCTCGATTCTTTCCATTTCCCCCTGCGCGTCATGTGTGGGAGATAGGCTAGCATTTCGGGAAAGAATTTTGCCAAACTCGGAGCTTGATCCCTCACCGCATTTATGCAGTAGATGTCTTCTTGCATCGACCGATCATGGCTGTTGGACACCTTCATCACCAACCTATTGAATTCATCTTCTGGGTGCCTCAGATCACCATGTAAGCATCTCGGTGACAGCCGGCCCCCAGATATCTGTACCGCAAAGAATAACACACTGTCTGGCCTTCTTGCCCAGGCAGAGTAAGGGCCACCGTTCCGGCAGAGCGGAAAGCCTTGTGATGCTGCTTCGCAGGTGCTGGGCTGCTAGGCTCCGGAGTGGCAATTGCCCCGCTGATTTGTGTGCCTTCGCCAAGGCGGGCCTTGAGTTCCTGAATCACTAAATGAAACATGGCTGCAAAGACAGGACACAGTGAATGACACAGTGTCTGGCCTGATCATATCACAGCTGCAGGCATGGCAATTCACAAAGATTGACGAAGGCTGAACTGAAATGAAAGCTAATGACACTGAGTCCTGACTCAAAGCTTTTAATGTCAAGTTTTGGCTGAGGGCAGCACACCGTAAATGAGCATCTCCATCTGGCGGACCTGGTCACAGAAATCACCACTAGTTCACGACACAGCATTGACCGTGACTGTGAGTGAGGGCTCCTTGCAGACCTTTAAAAACCTAGTTACATGACATGGCTCTCACTTGTGCTTCTGTAAGTTCAATGGCAGCAGGTTAGTCTTTATCTTTTCCCTTCCGCATCAAAACGCTCTGTCTGCGAGTGACAGTGACAGTGACTGAGTCACTGTGTCACTTCAATTCGCAGTCTGAGATGCAGATGTTGATCGTGACTGGTTTTGCTGTGACATGTGAATGACAAGGTTAATATTTGACAGCAACGTCAATTTAATGTTCTGAATCATTGCCAGTCATCATCTGCCCCCCGTGACTGAATCACAACACTGTTGTAACACAGTGTTTGGCTGACTCATTCGAGCCGCTCCGAGGTCTCGCATAGCAGACACTCAAAGAGAAGTGAGTCAGCGTTGCCCTCTTCCAGGAACATGCTCTGGCTGATGGGCATGTGGAACCTCCACCAGCCTTGCCCCTGGCACGTTAGCATCTTGTCCTGTTGAAGCGTTTGCATTCCCAGCTTCGTGACAGACATCTTGATGAAGATGATCTCCGGACTCAGCTGACAACTGACTGTGTCTGCGCAAGATTACATTACCATGTTTTAGTTGACCTGTTTGCCAATTCCAGCAAGCAGTCTTTAGTAATTTCGCAGCTGTGCACCATCACCACCACCAACAGCAACAAGAAGAAGAAGAAGAAGCACAATAAAAGAAAGAAGAAGACAAAGATTATAACAAAAACAGCAGCAGCAGCAGCAGCAAGACCAATAACACAAACAACATCACAAATAACCAACAATAACAACATAATAACAACACTTACAGCAATAACAACAATAACAGCAATAACTACAGCAATAACAACAATAACATCATCAACAGCAGCAGCAACAGCAGCAGCAGCAGCACCAGCACGGCCTCACATTGTCCCAGTCACACTCACATATGAATATGAAGTGGATTAGGAACTCTTCAATGCATCAGCAGCTGGTAAGGCTAAGGCACTGGGCCTCAGGATAGTTGTCCATCCGGTACCACGTTCCCCTCTCCACTGCCACCTTGAGTTCCGAGCGCAGCAAGAAGTGGTAGCGCGCGCCCGGCTGGTAAAGTGGGCTCACATCTTTTGTCCCCCACAGATATTTCACCTGCCAGCACAAGACAATGCACACTGCGCACTGGGCCAGCAACAAAGCACCAGTGTGAAAACCGTCTTCTTCAACACCTTAATCTGTCAATTAGCAACTTGGCCAACACATGTAACATAGTCAGTCCCACCCAATTGTGAGCCAGGCCTCTTCAATGACTGGGATGTAGAAAACTGTTGGGCCTGCCCCGCAGTGACTGTAGATCTTTTAGGTTTTGAGCCAAACCCCCCCCCCCTCAACACACACGACACTGTTACAAGCATACCCGCTAAACGACTGCACTTAAAGAATCGCACTTCCTCTTTTCTTCTGCAAACGGGGGTCGGTGAAAGTCGCTTTGCATGAAGCGATCCAAGCGGATCCACACTGATGAGATTTCACACAAAGTGGTGCGCCCTGCCAAGGATTCACACGAATGCTGCGCAGGCTGGCACACGTTCAGCGTGGCAAGTATTCACATAATGTTTCCATGCAATCCCTTGACCAAGAGGACTGAAGGTCAATGAGCGGCTGCTCATGTCTGCAAGACTGGCGCAGTGAGGCGCGCATGCAGGGGGCGGGCGGGAAAAAAACAATCGGCAATCTAAAAATTACCGAATGCACCCACCCACCGCACCCTAGGGCCAAATGTTGCACACTCAAGTTTTCAAGACTAACTATTGTTTCCACAGACGTGTGTGTGTGTTTGTGAAATACATATTTCACAAACAGGAGGGGGGGTTGGCTCCTCCCCTAAAGCGTTATCAAGCTTTGACAACTTGCTTAGGTTTTGAGCCAAACCCCCCCCCCTCAACACACACGACACTGTTACAAGCATACCCGCTAAACGACTGCACTTAAAGAATCGCACTTCCTCTTTTCTTCTGCAAACGGGGGTCGGTGAAAGTCGCTTTGCATGAAGCGATCCAAGCGGATCCACACTGATGAGATTTCACACAAAGTGGTGCGCCCTGCCAAGGATTCACACGAATGCTGCGCAGGCTGGCACACGTTCAGCGTGGCAAGTATTCACATAATGTTTCCATGCAATCTCCATCTTATCCGAGTTGTTGAATGATTTTCTCAAACACGCTTTTGTAACACGCCTCTCTTTCCCAAGCAAATTTAAATGCCCGGTCACAACACTGGAGGGTCTGTCAGCTGGGTTCGAAGGTGAGCCACTCTCGCATATCAATGAATTAAGGAAATACTATCCTCAATTTATAAAAGGATGAGACCAATGCTGATCCTGTTACAGACCGGGCGGCGCATAAACCACACTCAGCTGGCCTTCCATACACTGGACCACAAATGAATGGCGACAATGAGTGCCAAAAGGTTTTCTTCACATCGCCAGCCACACATGAGGGGTTATAAAGTACTCTCCCCAAGCTGCACATCCACTCCAGACGATCTTTTGCAAAGCATGCTGTGAAAAGGTACCAAGGGTCTCCGCAAGTACGCGTCAGCCGTCTAAGCTGGCCGCGGGACAACTGATCTCTGCAACTCTGAAGCGCCAGTGACAATCAAGGGCCAACACGATCGCCACAGTCAAGAAAGCGTGCGTACTCACCTCCCTAAGGCACAACCATGCTGGCTTGTCCGAACAGCAAAATTTTAACGACCACGCAATTTCAAAGCATGTGGTCGCTTGAAGGTGGCATCTGTTAAGATGGGTTCTATTTCTCCCCAAAGCTCAACCTTGCGCATGGCTGTGTTGTCAAAAGGATCACTCCCTCTCTGAAACCTCTCAAGTCAAATGAATGCCAAAAACCTGAATTAGGTGTCCAACAGCCCAAGTTGGCGTAACCCCAACTTAACAAGCTGAAAAGATTCGCAGCCCACTGACTAACGCTCACGGCTTCAGGTGACCGGAAAAAGTGATAAAGTCGTCGATGAAGATAACCCCAACCGCCAAATTGAATGTAAGACGCTCCGCAACGCATGAGCTGCACGATGCACGGCTGCCACACACATCCGGGGTATAAGATTTGGGCGATTCGCACACCTGCCTGTGCTGATCACTCCACAGCCACTAAGTAGTTAATCAACCTTACCTTGCAGGCCTTCTTCCAATTCCACTGGGATTTTCCTGCAGACACCCCGCGCATCATCTCAACACACACCTCCAAGTCTGGGTATCCAAGGGCTTCGGCATAGCCTTCCCCAAGAGAGGGTTGCCAACTCCAAGTCCAATTCCGTTTTTAGCTGGGACTTAGCTTGTTCCGCCCAACACTGAACCAGCTCGTTGCTGAGCAGGTGCGCAGGGGTGTTGAGCACCGTGTGTATCTAAGAGCTTGGCATAGCCTTCCACAAGAGCAACCGTTTAGGCCTTGAGAGGTTTGCCAACTCCGAGTTATTTCGTTTAGCTGGAACACTGCGGCGCATTAGCTTGTTCCGCCCAACACTAGACGGCTTGTTGCCGAGCAAGGTGCGCAGGAGGCGTTGAGCACCGTGTGTCACAAGCATACGCGCAGGCTAGGAGGTGTTGAACACGGTGTGCCACAAGCATCTAAGTAAGCAAACAAGAAGGCTTTGGGCGCCCAGCCAACACAGCTTGTGCTACAAACCCTTTGGCGTTACGGATTCTGCTTTAGAGTTACTGCCAATGCAACAATTAACTCCTTTGAGCACCGTGTACACAACGGCGCAGGAGGTGTGGAGCACAGTGTGTCAAGCTTTACGCAAGGCCTAGGTGCAAGAAGGCTTTAGGGCGCAGCGCAAGGGTCTTCGGGCACCAGTGCAAGCTCATCATGCCGTCAAATTCTTCCACTTCGTTCCTGCAAAGTCGTCCAAGGCGAAGTCCAGCCTTAAGTTCTCGTTCCGGGCTCCTTTGAAAAAAACTGGTTTTTAAAGGCACTCTTCAGGCTTTCTCGTTTCCAAGGACCTCTCTCTTTAGAGGGGGTTTCCCAAATGGCTTATATTCTACCTGAGAGGCTCCTAGCACTCGTCCGTCCAGCATTTGACCTCGTCCTGCGAAGGATTCGAAGTCTAAAAACGCTGCGTGCAGGCGTGAGGCTGCAAAATAGAGACCCCTAGATATGCTTGCAATTTGGCTCCAGGTTGCATTTCAAGCGAGCCAACCTTTGCAGGGCTAAGAAAAAACAAAAAAAAAGAAAACAAGGGGTCCCAAAAAAGGGGTCCCCAAAAAAAAGGGAAAAGGGGTTTCCTTTGGCAAAGCTTGACATCGCTTGAAATGCAACCTGGAGCCAAATTGCAGCGCATATCTAGGGGTCTCTATTTTGCAGCCTCACGCCTGCACGCAGCGTTTAAGACTTCGAATCCTTCGCAGGACGAGGTCAAATGCTGGACGGACGAGTGCTAGGAGCCTCTCAGGTAGAATAGAATCCATTTGGGAAACCCCCTCTAAAGAGAGAGATACCGGGAATGCAGGGATTCCCTGCATTGAACTCCCCCCACGATTTGATTCAAAATTGCTCCATGGCGGACTCTTGTTGCCGCAATATTGCAACAAAATTGCGCGCCACTTGCCGGCATAGAAGCCTCCCCGCGCCTGACACGCCAGCCCGCCGAGTCATACGGATCATACGGATCATACGGTCATACGGTCATACGGCGGCTTGGCACTGCGCCACCCTGCCGCGCCTGCCTGGCATAGAAGCCTCCCGGCCGCGCCACCTGCCCGGCATAGAAGCCTCCACCCTGGCGCACCACCTGCCCGGCATCGGAGCCCTGCCGAGCCCGCGCCAAGGTCGGGATTCTTCCCAGGAAAAAAATCGAAACTGTCGTCTAGTCCGACAGTTTCGGCGAACATTGAAGCCTCCCCGGCCGCGCCACCTGCCCGGCATCGGAGCCCTGCCAAGCCCGCGCCAAGGTTGGAATTCTTCCCAGCAAAAAAAATGTCGAGGTTGTCGTCTAAGCCGACAACCTCTGCGAAAATTTTTCCAGTTGTCCTGTGGACCACTGTCTAAAGTTTCGGCGAACCTGCCCGGCATCGGAGCCCGCGCCAAGGTTGGAATTCTTCCCAGCAAAAAAAAATCCAGTTGTCCTGTGGGGGGACAACTGTCTAAAGTTTCGGCGAACCTGCCCGGCAGAGCCGCGCCAGCCCGCCGACATGGAGGCACGCAGCTGATGTCTCGTATCACCAACTACGAAGCAGTGGCCGATTATTTCGGCCACTGGCTCCATCGTGCGCAGGTCTCGCTTTTGACCGGCGCTTTTGACCAGCGCCTTTGACCGGCAAAATCGGTCAATTCGAGTGTCAAATCAACTCGCTTTGCGGAATATCCACTGGACTAAGGCGGCGATATGTAAACATGTTTGAAGGACCTGTCACCGGCAACATCCCGGAGGTCCTGGACAACGGAGAGGTGACTGACGGCACGCACGTCACCGCAGGGCAGCTGGCCCTCGCTCTCACCCCGTACGCTCAAGTAACGGACCTGGCGGTAAACACTGCGGCGTCCGGCAACAACGCAGCGGCCATCCAGTCCCTGGACGACAGAGTCACCGCAGAGCTGGCCTCAAAGCTGGACAGCAGCGCGCTGGCGCCGGCAATTGCGCCTCTAGCAACGGCGGCGGCCCTGGCCACCACGGACGGCCAGGTGGCCGCGGCGGCCCTGGCCACCACGGACGGACAGGTGGCCGCGCACGGAAGCAGCATCGCCGCGCTGCAGAGCTCGCTGACCACGGGCCTCTCCAACAAGGCAGACCAGTCGGCCTTCGACGTGCTGGAGGGCGTGGTGGCCACCAAGAGCACCCCGGACGGCGTGGACCTGAAGCGGTCCAACTACAGCACCACGGCGGCCATGAACGGTTCCATCGCCTCGGCCAACAACGCCACGCTGGCCACGGTGGCCGCCAACAACGGCCTCAAGACGGTGGTGGACCAGCACTCCCTGGACATAGCGGCGAGGATCACGCCGCTGGAGGTGGACACCAAGGTGGCCAACGCTCTCCTGGGGGCCGTCACCGCCGCGGCGCTGGCCTCCGAGCTCGCGAGCCGAGACGCCTCCATCTCGGGGCTGCAGGCCTCCAATGCGGACGCCAGCGCCCTGACTGCTTACGCCCTGCAGTCGGCCGTGGACACTTCCTCGGAGGTGGACTCTAAGATAGCGACGGCCCTCTTGGACGCCGTCACCACGGCAGCCCAGGACGCCGCCCTCCTCGGCAAGGCGGACGCAAGCGCGCTGGCCTCCCTGCTCTCCACGGTGGACGGGTTGGACACGCCGCTGGACGTAGATACGAAGATAGCAAATGCCCTGCTGGGTCTCGCCACCGAGGCCTTCGTCGCAGCGCAGCTTGCTAGCCGGGACGCCAGCATCGCGGCGCTCCAGGGGGCCAAGGCCGACGCGACGCTGCTGGCCTCATACGCCACGAACGCCGCGCTCTCGGCCAGCGAGACCACGCTCCAGAGCGCCCTCGACGCAATCCTCGCGGAGCTCGCCGCCCAGCAGCTTTCCGGCAGCGGCGGAGTTGTTAACGCGCCGGCCTGGGCGGGCTTCACGACTTGGGAGCTCGTTCGCGGAAGTAACGTCGTTCGCAACCTGCATTTCGTGGCTCCCCTCTCTGCTGCGCTTGCCAACGGCGACGACACGCTGAGCATCACGGCAGACTGCTACTCCACGGCGGGCACTGACGCTGCCATAACAGCAGCCTTGCTGGCCTACAACACCTCCTCACAAGTAGACGCGCTGTTGGGAGACTACCGCACCGGAACGGCGCAGGACGCGGAGACGGCCGGCGCCATCACGGCCGCGCTGCTGGCCTACTACACCTCCTCACAAGTAGACGCGCTGTTGGGCGACTACCGCACGGCGAGCGCGCAGGACACGCAGACGCAGGCCGCCATCGCGGGCGCGCAGCTGGCCTACCGGACGGGCCCGGACCAGACTGTTTCAAACACCAAACTCAAATCACCCACCACTAATAATCCGCGTACCGCTTCAGCACCGCCGACCAGGACAAAACGGCAACCCTCGCGCACTCGCCGCCGCCGCGCTGCTCAACTACTACACCATCGCACAAGAAAACGGCCATTCCTTGCCGGCAAGTCGGAGTCCACCGGAGGCGGCCACGCCGCTAAGCAGAAAGCAGTGCGCTTTCCGGACGACGGAGGGGCCGACGAGGTGGTGGCCGCCATAGGAGAGCAGATCCTGGCCCCCACGGACTTCTCACTGTCAAACTGGACGGTTCGCCCCAGCAGCGGCTGCAGCGTGGTCCTGGCCACGCACACCGCGGGAGTGAGCGTGGACGGCTACACCCTTACCCTGGCGGCGAACCCGTGGAACATCGTGCGCACCTACAACTTGACGCCCGGCAGAGAGCTGCTCTTCGCCTGCCGCTACCGGCTCGGCACGGCCTCCAACTTCGTGGTCAACGTCTACGACCCCTTGTACGGCAGCTTCGCGGGCGACCAGGGCGCCTGGAGCACGGCCAAGATGTACTTCACCGTGCCGCCCAACGGAGTGGCGAAGCTGCACTTTGGGGCGCACTTCCAGGCGCCGGGCCTGCCCAACCAAACGGCAGGAACGGTGGACGTCTACGGCCTCCAGATCCTGGACGCAACCCTGGAGACCGGCAACACAGCGGAGGAGGAGGACACGGCGGCCTCGGCGCTGCTGCTGAAGCACGAGTTCCTCGACGGAGGGGCCGACGACGTCACGCTGGCCACCCTGGGCGAGGTGCTGCTGGAGCCCACGCTCACCACGCTTGGAAATTTTCTGGTGCGCTCCAACAGCCAGAGCTCCGTGGCCTCGGCCAGCTCCGCGGTGGGAGGCTTCCAGCTACGCCATGACCCTGAGCGCCTTCGCCTGGAACATCGTGCGCACCTACACGCTGACGCCGGGAGACGCTACTCCTTCGGCTGCCGGTACAGGCTGGGCACGGCCTCCAACTTGGTGATGTACGTCAGCGCGGCCGACAACGACTACGTGGGCGTCACCGGCACTTTCCTCGGCACGCCCTCGCAGGGCGTCTGGAGCACGGCGCGCCTGGACTTCTCGGTGCCGCCGGGCAGAATCGCGAAGCTGCACTTCGGAGCCTTCGGAGGCTCTATCCCCGGGCTGGTGCAGCAGTCGGCGGGCACGCTGGACCTGTACAGCATGCAGATCAGGGCCAGCGCCTTCGAGGGAGAGTCAGTCTCAGTAACGGACCTGCTGGCGGACTCGCTGGCCCTCACGGGCTCGGCCACGCTGGACGGGCTCACCGCGCAGGGCAACGGGGGCTGCGACCAGCTGCTGTGCAACGACGTGAACTGCACCGACGTGTTCACCACGGGCGTGGACGCCTCGGGCGCAGTCTCCTGCGCTGCGCTCACAGCCACCGGCACCGTCGCCGGGGCCACGCTGACGTCCACGGGGGCCGTGTCAGGCAGCTCGCTGAGCAACAGCGGCGCGGCCAGCGTGGGCCTGCTGAGCTCCGCCACAGGAATCACGGGCAGCACACTCACCATCAACAACACGGCCAACGCCGGGAACTTCACCACGGTGGGCGACGTGTCCACGGGCACGCTGACTGCCTCGGGCGCAGCAACCGCGGCGAGCTTCGCAGCCACCGGGGCGCTCACGGGCGCCACGCTGACCATCACCGGGGCGGCCTCCGCGGGCCCGCTGGACTGCGAGAGCCTGGACTGCACCTTCACGGCCACGAGCGGCGGAGTGTCGACGGGCAGCGTGGTGCGCGGCGACGTGACGAGCTCGGGCACGGTCTCCGCGCCGCAGCTCTTCGCGTCCAACACGCTCACCGTGACCAACACCTCCGACTTCTCGGACGATCTCTTCCTGACGAAGAACTGGGCGGGCTGGAGCAAGCAGCAAGTGTCCAACAACAGCGCGGCCCCCGACAGCGGCCCGGAGCTGCGGCTGCTGGGCAACCAGAGCGCGAGGGTCTTCCTGGAGCGGGACGGCGGGGCGCACCAGTGCGAGCTCATCATGATCAACGACGAGGCGCTGGTGCAGACGAAGAGCCTCTCCACGCAGCTGTCCTTGACCACGAACCAGAGGAACCCCGGCTGCCTGGTGATCGCAGGCAACACGGGCAACGTGGTCTGCAACACGAGCTTCACGGACTTGTCCGACAGCCGGGTGAAGACGGAGATTGCCCAGGCCGACGTGGCGGAGCTCATGCAGCTGTTTGACTCCGTGGAGGCCAAGCAGTACAAGCGCCCGGACATGAACGGGGACCTAAGGCTGGGCTTCGCCTCGGACGACTTCGCAGGAACAAAGTGGAAGAATTTGACGGGGACCACGCGGTGGAGCGACGGTTACTCTCGACTACTCTCACCTCACCAGCGTGCTCTGGGGGGTGTGCAAGGGCTTCCAGGCCCGACTGGACGCACTTGAAGCCTGGCAGGCCCAGCGGGGGCCGAAGAACAAGTAGTGTGAGCAGGCCTCCTCGCATCCGCGGAACCTTGCTCAAGCCCCTTTTTTGGGGCAAGAAGTAGGTGCGCGCAGGCCTCCCGTCCCGGGACGCCAGCGCAAGCCCCTTTTTTGGGGCAACAAGTCTTCAGGCCTCCCAGCATCCCGGGAACCTTGAATAGCCCCTTTTTTGGGGCAACAAAGCTAAATGGAGGCGCTGAGGGACCTGGCCGACGACTTCGACCTTGACGTGACGCAGGCCATGGCCTTCGAGGCGCTGAAGGCCGACGTGGGCCGGCAGGTGCAAGCGCCACGGCCCCGCGCGCTGGGCAAGTCGGCCGCCGAGGGGCCGAACAACCGGCTGCAGGCCGACCTCATCGACTTCAGCCAGAACACGCGGGGGACCTGTTGGGCGGACCAGTACCCAGCCCAACTCCACCATGGGCGAGGCAGTACTTAAAAACCGACAGCCCCCCCCCAAACCCGTTGGGCGTGCCCGCTGGGCGAGCCAGTGCTTGAAAAACCTGAACCCGTAATCAAGCAAAGCGAAAAGTCAACCGGCTGAAAAGGGTAATCAAAAGGGGGCGCTCTCTCTTTAGAGGGGGTTTCCCAAATGGTTTATATTCTACCTGAGAGGCTCCCAGCGCTCGTCCGTCCAGCATTTGACCTCGTCCTGCGAAGGATTCGAAGTCTAAAACGCTGCGTACAGGCGTGTGGCTGCAAAATAGAGACCCCTAGATATGCTTGCAATTTGGCTCCAGGTTGCATTTCAAGCGAGCCAACCTTTGCAGGGCTAAGAAAAAACAAAAAAAAAGAAAACAAGGGGTCCAAAAAAAAGGGGTCCCCGAAAAAAAGGGAAAGGGGTTTCCTTTGGCAAAGCTTGACATCGCTTGAAAATGCAACCTGGAGCCAAATTGCAGCGCATATCTAGGGGTCTCTATTTTGCAGCCACACGCCTGCACGCAGCGTTTTAGACTTCGAATCCTTCGCAGGACGAGGTCAAATGCTGGACGGACGAGTGCTAGAAGCCTCTCAGGTAGAATATGAGCCATTTGGAAAACCCCCTCTACAGAGAGAGGCCTAATTGCTTCAACATGTCGGGTTGACATGTTGAGGCTTGGCACTCCGGGTGCGCCTCCCGGCCGCGCCATTTGCCCGGCATTGAAGCCGCGCCAAGCCGCTGAACCTCCACTCTCCCCCGGGTCCTTGCTATATGTGCTATATGTGCTATATCTTACACGCCAAGCCGCTGAACCCCCACTCTCCCCCGCGTCCTTGCTATATGTGCTATATGTGCTATATGTGCTATATCTTACACGCCAAGCCGCTGAACCCCCACTCTCTCCCAGCTCCTTGCTATATGTACTATATGTGCTATATGTTCTGTACGCGCGAAATCTGTGGTATATGTGCTATATGGCCCTATATAGCACATATAGTACATATAGCATGGAATTCGGGAAGAGTGGATGTTCAGTGGCTTGCCTTGTGAGATATAGCACATATAGCACATATAGCAAGGAACCCGGGGAGAGTGGATGTTCAGTGGGTTGCCTTGTGAGATATAGCACATATAGCACATATAGCAAGGAACCCGGGAAGAGTGGATGTTCAGGGGCGTGCCTTGTGAGATATAGCACATATAGCACATGTAGCAAGGGTCCGGGGGAGTGTGAGGGTTCGGCGGGTTGGTGCCTGCCGCGCCTAGCCTCCCTGGCGCGCCACCTGCCCGGCATAGAAGCCTCCAGCCTGCCGAGCCTGCACCACACCGAGGTCGGGATTCCGACTTTGCTCTACACCAAGGTCGGTTTTCCGACTTCGTTTTTTTGCCCGAAAAACCCATCACCGGGCCAGCGCCGAAGGTCTGGAAGCGATGCTGTCCTCGCAGCATCGCTTCCGGAGTGTTTTTCACCACTCACTCGCCCTGCCGTCAATCCTGGCGTGAGCACAGGATTGCCCGAAAAACCCATCACCGGGCCAGCGCCGGAGGTCCGTCAGCAAGGCTGTCCTCGCAGCATCGCTGACAGAGTGTTTTTTCACCACTTACTCGCCCTGCCGTCAATCCTGTCGTGAGCACAGGATTGCGCCTTCAATCCTGCCGTGGTAACAGGATTGCTCCACCCAATCCTGCTGTGGCAACAGGATTGCTCCACCCAATCCTGCTGTGGCAACAGGATTGCCCTTGTCAATCCTGCTGTGGCAACAGGATTGCCCTTGTCAATCCTGCTGTGGCAACAGGATTGCTCCACCCAATCCTGCTGTGGCAACAGGATTGCCCTTGTCAATCCTGCTGTGGCAACAGGATTGCTCCCCCCATTCCTGTGCTGGCAACAGGATTGCCCCGGTGCACTACGAGCAGCTCGGGCTTGGAACTGTTCTTGCCCGAGCGCAGGCTTGTGATGGAGTCGGCCCCGCTGTAGAGCTCCCTGGCCTCGGGCACGTCGTTGATTATCCGGAAAACCCCGGCAGCGCACTGCTATATAGCAGGGCGCTCCCGGAAAACCCCGGCAGTGCGTCGGTACACAGCGACGCGCTCCCGGGCTCGCCGCCCGCTTCCCGGCTTCGATTTCCCAGAGGATCCAGGATCAAAAAAAATCAATCTTTTTCTATAAAAAAATATCAATCTTTTTGGAGATCAATCTTTGCATTTTATAGCTGTTTTTTGTGTTCCCAATCACATCAAGGAAGATCAATCTTTTCCTGAGAAAATATATAAAAAAATATCAATCTTTTTTTGCAAAATATCAATCTTTTTTGCACAAAAACTTGACATGTCCAAGAACTTAAGGATCTCATTTGCCCTTCTGCAGGGCACATGCAGCACACCACTTCTTTTTTTGCCTGGCGAAATATGTTAACGTTCTGTGTCACAGCAGCCCCTTCCAGAACCTGACATACATCATCGGCCGATACTTTTTCAAGATCTTAACAGAAAGCAAAGTGGCTGTTGTGCCAAACGATGCTGAGTGTGCAAGCTTGCTGATTCTGCCCACATAGTCTTCAGCCTTAAAGCACCATGCGTGTCTGGGATTGCCAAACCTGAAAGCAAGGGCCAAATGCTTGGCCATGTGAAATTTGATCACTGTGTGCCAGGTGAAGTCATTGGACCTGTGCAGCTGCAGCCACTTGTAATGCCCCAAAAAGGAAGTCATCAGAAAGGCTGCCTGGCAGGCCTCTTGCTCACTTGGAAACCTGGGAGCTGCATCCATCAAATCTACAAAAGCTGCCATGTCTTCAAAGATAGCCAGGATCTTGGAGGAGACTTCATCTCCTTCATGGAACTCCACTGCCAGTTGTGCAAACAGATGCACCAATGCTTTGCATTCCCCAACTCTTGCCCTAAGGAAAGGCTGGGTCTGATGAGGCTTGTCGGGGCTGGTGAACATGGATAGCTTCAATGTGGGCAGCCTGCAGTCCACTTCAAAGTCCTTGTAGAGCGACTGTATTTTTTGCCAAATATGTTTGACTTTGTCCCTTATGCTTCTTCCTGGCACAGCCTTGCAAGTGTAGCACCAAAACTTCAACGCATTGCCCATACAATGAGAAAGAACACCTTTGCAAAACAGGATGTGCGTTGCATCCTGTGCAATATTGAAATGGGATACTCCATGAATGGTAAAGAGTGGGTGTGCTGAGATCCTGCAATTCATTTCTTCTTGAGGTAGCCTCCAGCCTTCAATGTCTTTGTCCAGGTTGCTCTGCTGCTGAGGGCCAGTCATCTTACACTCCCAGCAGGGCTGTGCGTTCATCCAATGCGGCAGCTTCAGGACATTGGCAAAAAATTCTTGGTCACCCATGACCTGCCAGATTGTAAACCTGTAATTGTGAACAATGTCAGTCTTTCCTGCCTGCAGCTTAGAGAATGAAGGAACAATATGTGACCACAGTGTCTCCCAGGTTGCACTCACTGCACAATCTTTGGGAAAGGCCAGCAGCAAGAGAGATGAGCTCAATGATGGGCCTGAATTCAAGACAGAGCCCCAGGAATACACCGGCATACTCCACACCATCTCCATGAACCCAGAGTGGGACTGTTGCTGGTAGGTCCTCATGCTTTAAGCTGGATTCCTGCATGAGTATGGTAAGCCTGGGGTCATCAGGCCTAACATTGTTCCAAAACTCATGTAGGCCATCTGGTTGGAAAATGCTCTGGAAATGCTCTGGGCTCTCCTGCAATGCTGCCACAGTGTTGCAAGGGTCAAAAAAAGCAACGTCAGTGGTCTCTTCCTCACTTGTCCTGGGGTTGGAGCAAGATAGTGGGCTCTGCAAAGGATGCCTTGCTTTCTGAAACCACCATCCTCTCCAAATCCCTGGACACATTGTTGGGGTGTTGTCCCCAGGAGCCACAGCTGGCCAGCTTGGCCACGGCAGGGTGCTTCAGCCCATCCAGAAAAGCACTGTGTGCTATTTTCTGGCAAGCAATGGCAGAGATGTCACCAAGAGTCCACAGCCAAAGCAAGTGAGTGCAACACTGATTCTGAATCTGTGTTGGCTGCTTTGGGGTCGCGCAAGCACCCCAGGCTTTGCTTGTACCCAGGCATGATGCTTATCGGCTGCAGCATGATCCTATACTAGCTATAAGCTGGAATGCACTTCTGCAGCGCAACAGATTCACAACCTGCACTTTTTCCTTTGCTGCACCTTGGCTATTGCATCTCTGGGTCATCTGTCGGCTCCTTTGCAATGGTCTGCAGTCGAATTACACCAACTGATGCTAAACTCAATTCTGGAGGCTCAGCTTCATCGAATTCACACCGACAGTCTTTGCAAATCTGCCACAGCTTCAAGTACTCAGTCCTGCATGCAAAGAAAACACATTCATGAAAACACATGCATGAGCAAGGCTGCTTGCATGAACTCCTTGGCAGGTATGGCTCCAGTTGGCACAGCCAACAGGACAGGCAAATCTTATAATCTGCCAGCAAGGCAAGTTCTTCAACTGACAGCATGCTGCTAACCTTGCCCTTTGCTGAGCCAAATATTTGCTGGCAAACCAGATCCTCAACATGCGTGCCAGCAATCTATGCAGCTGGCACAGACGCCATTGTTTTCTCAGTCAGATCGGTCTCTGGTGCGCAGCATTTCTACTCCAGCTGCTATCCTAGCCTCTCAGCCAAATATTTCTTTGCACAAGGCAATCTTCTCTTTGGCATTCTGCTGAATGGCCTGGAACTCCTTGTGCTCCCACACATCGCCCTTGTCGGACACTTTGGAGAGGATCTCTTCCAGCTCACCCTTTGCTTTGGCTGCGTGCCCTC